>CM062296.1:734197094-734597564 GCA_031216915.1 Pictodentalium vernedei | reverse complement strand
AATGCTGAATATGAATGCCACAAAAATAATATAAAACAGCACCTGCATGCCAGAGGTTACGACGGAAAGTTTGTAAGCGAACAACTAGAAAAGGTCGATCAAATCGAGCGCAAACAGTTACTTGAAAAACGATCCAACAATTCAACCGGCGAAAGAGTCCCGTTTGTGGTCACATACTCGCGGCGCCTCCCCGACATCGGGAAAATAACGCGGGAACGGATGCCCCTTTTACACCGCTCAAAACGCATGAAGTTGGCATTCGAAAAACCTCCCCTGATTTCGTACAAAAGACTGAAAAATTTGGGAGATATCATAGTCCACAGCAAGCATAATAAAATGTTCAACAATCAAGGGACGG
Source organism: Pictodentalium vernedei (assembly GCA_031216915.1). Taxonomy (NCBI): domain Eukaryota; kingdom Metazoa; phylum Mollusca; class Scaphopoda; order Dentaliida; family Dentaliidae; genus Pictodentalium; species Pictodentalium vernedei. The sequence continues at coordinate 734,597,206 of CM062296.1, read as the reverse complement.
GATCTGATAGATGCGAGAGAAAATGTGCAATCTGTGGGTTTATGCTCCAAACAAAACAATTCGCAGACAAGAACGGGACGGCCTACCACATAGGCAAAAAAATCACCTGCATGTCCAGGAATGTGATATATGGGATTTTCTGCGACAAGTGCAATGAAGTCGTGTACGTGGGAGAGACGGGGACAAAATTGTATGAGAGAATGCAAAACCACCTGAGTAGAATAAAACTTGAGGTTATGGATGAACCGATACCACATCATTTTCTGACCAAAAACCATAGTATAAACGATTTTAAGATTATTGGGATTGAACAACTTAATAAACAAAATACAGCTTACAGGAGGGGTCGTGAAGCATTTTGGATTAACAAACTTCAAACACTAGAACCCAATGGGCTCAATAGACAAGAATAATTCCAAATATTCTCATTTATAAACTTGCTGAACGAGGGGGGGGGGGGGACAAAAATTAGTGTACAGAGAAATTACACCTAAACACGCACGCATTGGTGTTAGACATAGCGTGTATATGTTGCGAGATTACGATCATTTGGTACATGTCAGTGCGTACATCATGTGTATGTGGTGTGTGTGTGTGTGTGTGGGGGGGGGGGGTATGGAACCCTAGCCTACGATTGTCAGTGTAGACATTATAGGAGGGACTGCACTTAGATCAGTGGTGGAGGGGTTGGGACAAGACATTTACACACCCTGGAAGGATCGGGCGGGGTGGGGGGGGGGGGTATTACTACGCAAGGAGGGTATAAAAAATTATATTTTCCATCAGCGGTATTGATGTCTGATTGACGCGGTTTGGGTACTGGGGCGGAGATATGGAGGTGTGCGGAGTGGTTGGATGTGTGAATACGGTATACGAACTTACTTGCCTCTGCCTCTGTTACCAGGGCGAGGTTTTAGAAATAGTGTCTAATTCATATTTGCTTTTTACGTAATAACGCGGAACATATCTTTACTTGTTGCCACCCAAGGAAGATATGATACGGTTATTTTGCGCGTAATAGACTCGGATACGGGGAACAACATGAAACGGGGAACATATCTTTACCACCCAACGGAGATATGATACAGTGGTTTTATAAGCAATACACTTGAATATGGAGAACAACGCGTGTAAACAATTCGGGTCAAGGAATGGCTGAATGTGTGAATACTGCATGCGAACTCGCTTCTGCCTCTGTTACCAGGGCGAGGTTGAGATAAATGATTGAATGTTTCTAATTCTAAGGCTGAGAACAAAAAATGCGCGAGATAACGCGGAATATATCTCCACTCGTTACCACCTTAGGAAGATATGATACGGTCTTGTTTGTCCATAATTTACAATTAAAGAAGGTGAACAACGTGTAATGCGGAACATATCTTTACTTGTTGCCACCCAAGGAAGACATGCATCGGCGATTTTATACACGGGTTCGTGATTAGGAGCTAGGCAGCCACTTGCCAAATAATAAATCGATCTGTAAGACGTACGCGTATCATGATCAATTTTATAATTCCCATTCAACAATTAGGATCAGCGTGACGCTAAATTTTACGTTCCCATGACGCGATACACATTGGTACGGCACTTAACGTAACGGAATAAGTATTAGTCAAAAATGAAAGCCGCTTAGAAGGAAGTAAACTTCCGAGCATGACGGCAATTTGACGAAGTTATATAAAATATTTGATGAAGTGTATGTTTATGCCGACTAAAAGAATTCCAAGGAAAGATGTCGTACCAAGTAATGCGCGAAAGGAACGTACAAAATCGGATTTTCAGGAATTATCGCGGAAAGGGAAGACGGTCTGCAATGTGGGACGGATACTAATTGAAAAAATAAACAAACGCGAATCACACATAAAATTTCTTAGAAAATGCCAGGAAGAAAATATAATACCGCGAGGATTCAAAGTGAAATGGAATATGACATCGGATGTCAGTGGAAGACGAAAATCGGAATATGAAAACCTTTTAAATGAAACATCAGAGAGACTGGTAGATATTACGCGATTAGAATTCGAGGAACAGTTGGGTCTTCTGAGGGATGAGTTCGCGAAGTTGAAAAATTCGATAAATTCCCGTTTCAACATCTCGGATAAAGAGGCAATTCTGAAGATAATAAAGAACCATGGTGATAAAATCCAAGTCCTTACAGAAAGAACAAAAGATAAGAAGATAGCGGGACTGGGTGATTCAGACGGTACCGACCTACCTGGAAAGAATGTATCGCTGTTGGAAATAAATAATGTGTTAAAAGTATTAGGAATAAAATTACAGAAGAAACTTCCCAGCCACACTGATATCGCAACACACAACATTGAACTGAGAAGGCAAGGGTTTGGATTGCAAAATGTTAGAGCTGATGGGAATTGCTTTTATAGATGCATCAGCAAAATCTGTACAGGCGATGAAGAATATCATCATGTAATACGGAAACGAGTAATGGAGTATGTGGAACATCACGCGAAAATAATGTCTAAATATATAGATGGGCCAGTATCAGGATTCATTAGAAAGAGATCAAAAACGAATGGTAGTATTGAGAGCTGGGCAACAGATGAGGATATAATAGGTTTGGTGAATATGCTGGGAATAGGGATTCATGTATATTGTAAGTATGGTCAAAATTACAGGTGGGTGCGATTCGAACCTGAAAAACAGGTGAGTACAAATGAATTAAATTTCTATCTCTTTTTGAATGATTCTCATTTTCAGGTTGCACAAATGATTGGAAGTATGAAAAAGACAAATGGTCCTAAAACAATCAAATACAAATACTTGCAGTCACAAAATATTTCCGCGTTCCGTAGGGATGAACCAAAACTGAATCCCCGGGGTTATTCAAAAAAAATTACCGACAAAAAGCCTGAGAAACCCTCCAAAAAGGACGAATCTGTGAATCCCCGGGGTTATACAACAAAAATTACCGACAAAAAGTCTGAGAAACCCTCCATAAAGGATGAATCTGTAGAAGTTAAGGATATGAGCGATGATCAAAATAACATGTATGTAGATATAAAGAGTAAAATTCTGCACAACGAAACTAAAATAAATCAGCAAAATAACGTGTTTAATTTATCCGGTAAGAAACTAACAAAACACCAAAGAACATTACTTAAAAGGGGTCTCAAGTTTGTCCCAACGGAAAGAACTTTGGATATGGCGAACCTTATCGTTGAGATAAAAGAATGGGAGCGAAGAATGCGACTATGTGAGTATTTCCTAGACAATAAACAGCAATATATTAATGATAAATTTAAAGAGCGTAACCCGTGGACCCCTAAAGAAGGTAGAGATAAGCACCTTAACCTTTATTTAGAGATAGTACGGGAAGATATTTTGAAGGGCATAAAAAAACGCGTGCGAAACAACATAACAAAAATGGAGGAGAAGGCTCTGAGGGAGTTGTTAAATGATAATACAATAGTCGTGCGACCAGCCGATAAAGGGTCTGGAATAACCGTTTTGGATGCAAGTAAATATGAAAATGAGATCTTGATGGAGTTGGGGGACCAAACAACATACAAAGAAGTACCTGTAAATCTGACAGAGAAAATAACAAACAAGATTAAAAGCCAACTAAAAAAACTAGAAAAAAACAAACTGATAGACAAAAAAGTATTAGCGTACATGATATCTAAGCAGCCACAGGCTGGAAGAGTAAAAGGTAACCCCAAAATGCATAAAAATGAAGCCCCTTTAAGAACAATAATTTCGGGAATAAACCACCCAACAGAGAAAATAGCAGAAGTGATGGAGTCTGAATTAAAGCAACACGTTGAGTCATTACCATCCTACAAACGCGACACCACACATTTCTTGAACAGACTGGACAGTATACCCCAACCACTCCCTGAAAACAGCATAATGTACTGTATGGACGTCAAGAAACTATATCCAAGCGTCCCACGTAATGAAGGTATATTAGCATGTAAAAAAGCACTAGAAAACTCTAAAAGAAAATTATTCCCAACAGAGATAGGTCTTAAACTAATAGAAACTGTTTTGGACAACAACAATTTTTCATTTAAAGGAAGACATTATCTACAAACCGACGGCGTTGCAATAGGTTCGCGATTAGGGATGAATTATGCGTGCACATATATGGGTGAATGGGAAGAGAAACTGTCAAACGCATCGAAGTTACACCCCCTTGAACAGGTACGGTACGTTGATGATATCTGGGGAGTATGGACGCATGGGTTGGAGTCTCTGAAACAATATCATTCTTTGGCAAATACGATACACCCAAGAATACAGGTCGATTTAAGGTGGTCTGAAAATGAGATAGAATTCTTAGACACGGTAGTCAAAATTGAAGACGGATTTCTTAAAACCGGTTTATATACAAAACCCACGGACACGCATCAATACCTACACGCAAAGTCAGATCACCCAATCAACACTAAAAGAGCGATACCATATGGAATAGCTTCAAGAGTAAAAAGAATATGTTCCGATAATGCTGAATATGAATGCCACAAAAATAATATAAAACAGCACCTGCATGCCAGAGGTTACGACGAAAAGTTTGTAAGCGAACAACTAGAAAAGGTCGATCAAATCGAGCGCAAACAGTTACTTGAAAAACGATCCAACAATTCAACCGGCGAAAGAGTCCCGTTTGTGGTCACATACTCGCGGCGCCTCCCCGACATCGGGAAAATAACGCGGGAACGGATGCCCATTTTACACCGCTCAAAACGCATGAAGTTGGCATTCGAAAAACCTCCCCTGATTTCGTACAAAAGACTGAAAAATTTGGGAGATATCATAGTCCACAGCAAGCATAATAAAATGTTCAACAATCAAGGGACGGGATCTGATAGATGCGAGAGAAAATGTGCAATCTGTGGGATTATGCTCCAAACAAAACAATTCGCAGACAAGAACGGGACGGCCCACCAAATAGGCAAAAAAATCACCTGCATGTCCAGGAATGTGATATATGGGATTTTCTGCGACAAGTGCAATGAAGTCGTGTACGTGGGAGAGACGGGGACAAAATTGTATGAGAGAATGCAAAACCACCTGAGTAGAATAAAACTTGAGGTTATGGATGAACCGATACCACATCATTTTCTGACCAAAAACCATAGTATAAACGATTTTAAGATTATTGGGATTGAACAACTTAATAAACAAAATACAGCTTACAGGAGGGGTCGTGAAGCATTTTGGATTAACAAACTTCAAACACTAGAACCCAATGGGCTCAATAGACAAGAATAATTCCAAATATTCTCATTTATAAACTTGCTGAACGAGGGGGGGGGGGACAAAAATTAGTGTACAGAGAAATTACACCTAAACACGCACGCATTGGTGTTAGACATAGCGTGTATATGTTGCGAGATTATGATCATTTGGTACATGTCAGTGCGTACATCATGTGTATGTGGTGTGTGTGTGTGTGGGGGGGGGGGGGGGGTATGGAACCCTAGCCTACGATTGTCAGTGTAGACATTATAGGAGGGACTGCACATAGATCAGTGGTGGAGGGGTTGGGACAAGACATTTACACACCCTGGAAGGATCGGGCGGGGTGGGGGGGGGGGGGGTATTACTACGCAAGGAGGGTATAAAAAATTATATTTTCCATCAGCGGTATTGATGTCTGATTGACGCGGTTTGGGTACTGGGGCGGAGATATGGAGGCGCGCGGAGTGGTTGGATGTGTGAATACGGTATACGAACTTACTTGCCTCTGCCTCTGTTACCAGGGCGAGGTTTTAGAAATAGTGTCTAATTCATATTTGCTTTTTACGTAATAACGCGGAACATATCTTTACTTGTTGCCACCCAAGGAAGATATGATACGGTTATTTTGCGCGTAATAGACTCGGATACGGGGAACAACATGAAACGGGGAACATATCTTTACCACCCAACGGAGATATGATACAGTGGTTTTATAAGCAATACACTTGAATATGGAGAACAACGCGTGTAAACAATTCGGGTCAAGGAATGGCTGAATGTGTGAATACTGCATGCGAACTCGCTTCTGCCTCTGTTACCAGGGCGAGGTTGAGATAAATGATTGAATGTTTCTAATTCTAAGGCTGAGAACAAAAAAATGCGCGAGATAACGCGGAATATATCTCCACTCGTTACCACCTTAGGAAGATATGATACGGTCTTGTTTGTCCATAATTTACAATTAAAGAAGGTGAACAACGTGTAATGCGGAACATATCTTTACTTGTTGCCACCCAAGGAAGACATGCATCGGCGATTTTATAGACGGGTTCGTGATTAGGAGCTAGGCAGCCACTTGCCAAATAATAAATCGATCTGTAAGATGTACGCGTATCACGATCAATTTTATAATTTACATTCAACAATTAGGATCAGCGTGACGCTAAATTTTACGTTCCCATGACGCGATACACATTGGTACGGCACTTAACGTAACGGAATAAGTATTAGTCAAAAATGAAAGCCGCTTAGAAGGAAGTAAACTTCCGAGCATGACGGCAATTTGACGAAGTTATATAAAATATTTGATGAAGTGTATATATATTATATATATATATATATATTATATATATATATATATATATATATATATATATATATATATATATATATATATATATATATATTATATATATATATATATATATATATATATATATATATATATATATATATATATATATATATATATATATATATATATATATATATATATATCTGACAGGACAATGGAATGGAAATAATTCGGAAAGATGTTTAACGAGGCTAGATGGCGTGTGTGTGTGAATGGAGGGGGGGGGGGGGTGAACAAAATATTTTGTGCAGCCAAAATACTTTTTGTCCCCACTTCATTTCATCTTACGGAAATACGGGGGGGGGGGGGGGTCGGGGGAGTGAACAAAATATTTTGTGCCACCAAAATACATTTTCTCCCCACTTCATTTCATCTGGGGTCGGGTTAATAGGGTGTAGCTTCGTAGCTTCACCGGGCAAAAAAATAACTTTTCATGACAATTGGATCACTCTGAGTATCCTTTTTAAAACGGATGTTCCCAGAATGTAGCGGTATAATACTGCAAAATGACACAACCAATATATCAGGGTGAAAGAACATTCCAGCCATGATTGGACAGTACGGCCACTGAGGACTGGTGACTTTCCACGCGTGGGTAATATTCTACTGTTGCAATAATATTATATTTTAAACACTAATTATAGTAAAAATCATGAAAAATTTAATCAATGAAGCACTGAGTACAACCCGATGCTTCATTTATTAAAATTTTGCGGATGATGATTTTTATTACCCACACGTGGGTTACTACAAGTCCACAACAACTGTACTGTATACACGGTCGACATTCTTCAGAAAAAAGTGGAGGAAGCCTGATCTCAACCCATCTCTCCATCGCTGACCTTGGTTATTTTCAAAAAGATTAACAAAGCCTTTTGGCTACTGCCTCCCCCCCCCCACAGCCGTGTATGCTCACAATTTGGTAAACAATTGGTTAAACGGAAAACCACTACGAGCTGGCATATTGCTAATGTGTTTTAACTGGGAAACCTGATATGCACACTTGAGGTACACGTGTACCACTTCATGGCACTGGTGTAACACTTCTCTTTTGTCACTCAAGTTCACCAAGGGAGTGTCCTAACAGATTGTATTCATACGCACTTATTTTGTCTTTTGATTTGACCGCTAACAGCAGTTATATGTTTCTAGACACCACACATTTCGTTGAAATTTGGAGGCAGTCCTCTTATTTTGTCTTTTGAGTTAAACACTAACAGTGGTTATATGTTTCCAGACACCATACGTTTATTTGAATTTATTTGCAGCACAGTGTACGTCTCGTAACTCATTAACGGGCTTCGAACGGGTCATTAACAGTTATCTCGCTGGGTTCAGAAAGCATTATACTAAACACAAAGACCTAACCATTCATCTTGAAACTACAGTAGAAATCAATTCTCTAAATCAGCCTCAAATGGTGTTATTTATCTGAGTATTCTTCACGGTGCACTGTCAATTACACTGACCGAGCCCAGCCGAAACGGTAAAGTGTAAATTTTCGTATAAAAAATGGATGACAACACCTACTTTAAAGCCATACTTTCGTAATCATCAGCACCCCCTGTTCTTCTTCAGCAGCATAAAGTAAATAACCCATCAAATTTTGCTTGACTGGGCTCGTACAGCTTTGTCTCTGTCGATATAAAGGTTATCACAACCTGATTCCAATAATTATTCTACGCAGACTATTATAGATTTTTTTTCTGGTTGGTTTTCTAACTTCTTTATTTCAGAGTATGCGCTGGTTTTCCTTGTGATGCCAATGAATCTCGTTCTCAAAACTGTTAACATTCCAATGAAAAAAAACCCAATATTACTGCGTAAAAAAGTGTTATAATATGATTGCACTGGCGAAATTGTCAACGGTCGTATCGCCGCTTTCAGTGCAATGTACAAGCCAATTTGTTGATTGTCATGCACAGTGTCCCCAGGGCAGAATACAACGGGAGCCCCCTCCACCAAACTACCCTGACTGGGGTGAATTGACGGAGGAGGGTACCGCTGTGTTGTCCGTATGGAAATTTGAATTTGCGCTTTCAAATGGAGTCGTAATGTTCACAATTATGACAATTTCCCAATACCGCAAATATCAATTTTCTAGAATTGTATTTTCTAGTTATGACTTTAAATGAATTGAAATGAACCATCAGCATTTTCAAAGATATGGCAATTTGCCAACTGGCAAATTTCCATATCTTTTAAAATGCTAATGATTCATTTTAGTCAGTTATATTAATAGGTAGATAATACAATTCTAGAAAATACATTTGTAAAAGTCTTATTGTATTGTAGTATTGGCTCCAGGATGACAATAGTTAGCTCAAGAACGACAACTCACTTTCCGAAAGACACTATAAGAAAGAATTATTTTCAACAGGAAGTTATCAAAGATGAATGTATGAGGTGATAAGCCTGTTGAAAAAATCAATGATCTCAGTAATGGGCCTGGTGACATAGGTACGGATCGATACTCAGTGGACTTTGACCGAGTGAAGAAACAATAGCAGAAAGGCTGCAAATCCATCCATATTAATTTTTTAAATCAAGTTGATTATAACTACCCGCTGAACTAGTATAAGTTATTGTGGAGAATATAACAATAACATGACTTTGGAGGGCATTGTGGTTTATATTAACGGCCCAACAGGTGTGAATAACAGCCCGACAGCTTATAAAAGGCCCGAGACGAAATCGAGGGCCGTCAATAAGCTGAAGGGGCTTACTTTGGGCGAAACTCCTAAAATGTGGTATAAGCGGGGCCTTTGTCAATATAATAAAAAACATGTACAGTAAAATAAAGTTGTCAGTCAAGTGGGAGGGGGAAATCGCCGGCAGTTTTAAATTAGGGCTGGGCCTACTACAAGGGGAGTCGTTGTCACCAATTATGTTCTCCCTGTTTATCACCGACCTAGTGAAATTTTTAAAAAAACATGATGACATGAAATATGACTTAACACATGCCATGCTGTTTGTGCTGATGTATGCCGATGACATGGTACTGTTAGCGGATACACCCAGGAAGCTTCAAGATCGCATAGATTTGCTCTCACAATATTGCCAAATAAATAAATTAAATGTTAATATAAATAAGACTAAAATAATCTGTTTCAGAAGAAGGAAGAAGAAATTAAAAAACGAGAACTGGTTATATAGGGGAGAACAAATTGAGGAGGTTGATCAGTTTAACTACCCGAGATGTGTACTAAACTATAATGGCACGCACGACATCACCCGAAATACTTTAGATTCCCTGGGGCGTAAAGCAATGTATAGCTTGATAAATAATTATACAAACATGAACCCCGATAATGAAATGAAACTGAGTTTATTTGATACATATGTCGGTAGCATACTGAATTATGGGTGCGAAGTTTGGGACTCTCATAAAGCAAATGATATAGAAAAAATACACCTGGAATACTGCAAACTGGTGCTTTGCACGCATAGTAAAACAACCAATGCCATGGTATATTACGAATTTGGCCGGTATACAATGATTATAGAACGACGTGTTCGCATCTTGAAATATTGGGTTAAACTGCTATGCACGGATAACCCAGTACTTCGAGATCTCTCTTCATATATGTTTCAAAGAAATCAAAGTGCTTGGCTCACGAAAATAAAACGTACACTCGATGAGCTGGGTTTATCTTACATGTGGCTGGGTTTATCACCACTTGCAGCCAGTTCAGCATTATTGGAAATGAAACAACGGATTCATGATCAATACTAACAAACAATTATGGCCGAACTAAATGCTAAAGCTAAATGTAATCTTTATAAGAACATTGTTGATAAATTCGAGTTACAATGGTACCTCAAGCAAAATATCCCACCTCATTTGGTTAGACTGCTCTCTAAAATAAGGTTATCCTCCCACAAATTAAAAATTGAAACAGATCGATACGACGGAAGTCGAAGAGAGAACAGAATGTGTACATTACCTCTGATCAGGTTGAAGATGAATTTCATTTCATTCTTGAATGCCTATCACTCAGAGTTATTCGAAAAAAATACATCCCACGGTTTTATACCCAAACCCCAAGTATGTTTAAACTGTGAAGTCTATTTCAGAACACAATCGACGTCTGCAAATAAAATTAGGCATATTTCTAAAGAATGCATTCAATCACCGAGATAATCCGGAAAATGCCGTATGATCAACTTAATAACCTACTAAGGGCAACTTTACTCTCAATTGAATTCGCTTGTTTTGTTGTAAATTATTGTAGAGAGCTGACGGAGATTTTCCGGTGAATTGCAAAGGAGCAGAATTTGTACTATTGTAAGTAGTATGTCGGGGGCTTTTGAGGGAACATTGGCAGGACCCCGCAGGGGACCTCGGAAGGAAAACAGTAGTATGTCAGGGGCTTTTGAGGGGACATTGGCAGGACCCCGCAGGGGGGACCTCAGAAGGGAAGCAGTAGTATGTCAGGGGCTTTTGAGGGAACATTGGCAGGACCCCGCAGGGGGACCTCGGAAGGGAAGCAGAAGTATGTCAGGGGCTTTTGATGGAACATTGACAGGACCCCAAAGGGGGACCTCGGAAGGGAAGCAGTAGTATGTCAGAGGCTTTTGAGGGAACACTGGCAGGACTCCGCAAGGGACCTCGGAAGGGAAGCAGTAGTATGTCAGGGGCTTTTGAGGGAACATTGGCAGGACCTCGCAGGGGGACCTCGGAAGGGAAGCAGTAGTATGTCAGGGGCTTTTGAGGGAACATTGGCAGGACCCCGCAGGGGGACCTCGGAAGGGAGCAGTAGTATGTCAGGAGCTTTTGAGGGAACATTGGCAGGACCCCGCAGGGGGACCTCGGAAGGGAAGCAGTGGTATGTCTCGTACGTTTGGGGCCTCAGTTGGGGGACCCTGGAAGGGAACCAGTAGTATGTGCTTCCCTACCGAGGTCCCCCTGCGGGGTCCTGCCAATGTTCCCTCAAAAGCCCCTGACATACTACTGCTTTACTTCCGACGTCCCCCTGCGGGGTCCTGCCAATGTTCCCTCAAAAGCCCCTGACATACTACTGCTACCCTTCGAAGGTCGTCACCCTACGGGGTCCTGCCAATGTTCCTGCAAAAGCTCCTGACATACTACTGCTTCCCTTCCGAGGTCCCCCACCGGGGTCCCCCAACTGAGGCCCCAAACGTACGAGACATACTACTGCTTCCCTTCTGAGGTCCCCTGCGGGGTCCTGCCAATGTTCCCTCGAAAGCCCCTGACATTCTACTGCTTCCCTTCCGAGGTCCCCCTGCGGGGTCCTGCCAATGTTCCCTCAAAAGCCCCTGACATACTACTGCTTCCCTTCCGAGGTCCCCCTGCGGGGTGCTGCCAATGTTCCCTCAAAAGCCCCTGACATACTACTGCTTCCCTTCTGGGGTCCCCCACCGGGGTCCCCCAACTGAGGCCCCAAACGTACGAGACATACTACTGCTTCCCTTCCGAGGTCCCCTGCGGGGTCCTGCCAATGTTCCCTCAAAAGCCCCTGACATACTACTGCTTCCCTTCCGAGGTCCCCCTGCGTGGTCCTGCCAATGTTCCCTCAAAAGCCCCTTACATATTACTGCTTCCCTTCCGAGGTCCCCCTGCGGGGTCCTGCCAATGTTCCATCAAAAGCCCCTGACATACTACTGCTTCCCTTCCGGGGTCCCCCACCGGGGTCCCCCAACTGAGGCCCCAAACGTACGAGACATACTACTGCTTCCCTTCCGAGGTCCCCCGCGGTGTCCTGCCAATGTTCCCTCAAAAGCCCCTGACATACTATTGCTTCCATTCCTAGGTCCCCCTGCGGGGTCCTGCCAATGTTCCCTCAAAAGCCCCTGACATACTACTGCTTCCCTTCCGGGGTCCCCCACCGGGGTCCCCCAACTGAGGCCCCAAACGTACGAGACATACTACTGCTTCCTTTCTGAGGTCCCCCTGTGGGGTCCTGCCAATGTTCCCTCGAAAGCCCCTGACATACTACTGCTTCCCTTCCGAGGTCCCCCTGCGGGGTCCTGCCAATGTTCCCTCAAAAGACCCTGACATACTACTGCTTCCCTTCCGATGTCCCCTTGCGGGGTCTCCCAACTGAGGCCCCAAACGTACGAGACATACTACTGCTTCCCTTCCGAGGTCCCCCTGCGGTGTCCTGCCAATGTTCCCTCAAAAGCCCCTGACATACTACTATTGTAGATCAATGGAGAGAGGCTACGGACCCTTTCCGGTGATCTATAGAGGATCAATCCCGCAGCAACAAAATAGATCATTGGAGAGAGCCTACGGACCCTTTCCAGTGATCTATAGTGGATCAAACCCACAGCAACAAGAAAGGGCTTGGGGAGTTGTTGATTCTTCTATATGGTGATCACTGTTGACCTACTGCATGAGGGTCACTTTACATTCAACATACATAATTCACCTATTTCATTTGTAATATTATGAATCATTGGAGAGAGCCTTCGGGCACTTTCCAATGATATATGATGGAACAAACCCACAGCAATAAAATAGGGCTGGGGAAGCTATTGATTTTTTAAATAGCGATTATTGTGGACCCGCTGCACGAGGGCTACCTCACCATTAGAATACATAATTTACCCGTTTTATTGGTACTATTGTGGATCACTGGAGTGAGCCTACGGGCACTTTCCAATTTATAATGATATAAACCTACAATTACAAAGTAGTAACATCCTCTGACTTGTGTGAGACAGGACAAGGGGAGGTGTTGATTTCTTACGGCGGTTATTTTTTTTACCTACTGCATTGTTAATTTACCCATCTGATTTGTGCTATTGCAGATCATTGGAGAGAGCCTATGGACACTTTCCAATGATCTATAATAGAACAAACCTACAGTAACAAAATAGGGCTGGGGGTGTTGTTGAATTTGTATAGAGCGATTATTGTTGTCTTACTGCATGAGGGCTACCTTACCTACAGAATAAATGATTTACTCATTTGATCTGTACTATAATAGAACAAACCCACAGTAACAAAATAGGGCTGGGGGAGTTGTTGAATTTTTATAGAGCGATTATTGTTGTCTTACTGCATGAGGGCTACCTTACCTTCAGAATAAATAATTTACTCATTTGATCTGTACTATTGCAGATCATTGGAGAGAGCCTACGGGCACTTTTCGATGATTTATAATGGACCAAACCCACAGTAACAAAACAGGGCTGGGGAAGTTGTTGATTCTTTTTATCAAACCCACAGTAACAAAATAAGCTGGGGGAGTTGACTTTTTATGTCTATTTTTTGTTGACCTACTGCATGAGGGCTACCTCACCTTCAGTATACATAATGTACCCATCTGATTTGTATTTTTGAAGATCATTGGAGAGAACCTACGGGCTCTTTTCAATGGTCTATAATGGAACAAACCCACGGTAATAAAATGGGGCTGTAGAAGTTGTTGATTTTTACATGGTTATTATTGCTGGTCTTCAATTGTAAAATGCAGGTAGTGTCAGACGCATGTGCTTATGTTTTTGTCTTCTTTTCTTTGTACTATCTCCACCAATGGGTATAACGCCCACGGTGCATTGAAGTTTTGAATAAACGTTTGATGTTATTACTATTATTACCACTGGGAGTCTGAGAAAGTTTTGATTCTGTATCTTACATGACATTTTTAACGTTTTCAATTTCGACAGATCGTACCCTGAGTTCCAATGTGTTCTATGTACCTACTGGTACATAGAACACATTTTATACCATGCTCGCCAATGTTACTACCTGGGAAAAGCCAGTATGTTAAATTTTAGCTTTTAACCCCACTACCGGTTTAAAAAAAGTTACAGCTATAGTCGGAAGGTCATCCAACTTGACCTTTGGCATGACGCAATTTGCCAACTTCGATACATTCACACTTCGCGATATGTTTCATTCAAACATACGACATTTTTCGGTACTATCTACTACGTGTAAATGACTCATTAAGTTTAAAATACCTACAACTAAATATTGAAAATAAATTTTAAGAATTGTTAATAATAATTTGATTGAAAAAGCCAGGAAAATTCAATCAATTTTGACGATGTGTCTAGCTGTCAATCAAGCATTCACGTACAGCCGGAAGTACTGCCCACCGGCGCAGATGTAAACAAAACAAACCTGTGTGTTTGCGGTAGAAAGTGTCGTGTTTTCTCCATTTTAAGTGACAAAGTCGATTATTAATTAAGAGAATGGTATAAATAAAATAAATAAGTACTAGGGCCGGTAATCAGATTTAAACCACTAGTAGAATAAGGGTTTTAACCACTCGGCAAGCCGAGTGGTTAAAACCCTTATTCTACTAGTGGTTTAAATCTGATTACCGGCCCTAGTACCTATCTATTCTATATGTAACTCCGGGGGGAGATGATAATATCGTCTGTTGTCAAAAAACTGGCGTCACATGATTATCACATGATCGGCACTGGTACGCTTTCAATTGCAACGAAGTTAGAAAACTTAAAAACCGACCCGATGTTTTCTGATTTTAAGTCAGGAATAAAGGATTAAAATGTATACAGACTTACTTACATATATACAGCTGCTTGTTCTTATGGGGCTCACTTTACTGGACATTTTACATATTTAATAATTTAAAGAAAATCACATTGTTTAAAAGTTGAAGCCATTTCCCTTTCCGAGTTGACGACAGCAAGGAACAAAAATCACGTGACGTGTCGGGCTGTTAATGAGAGTTTCACTCATTAATGGCCCGACACGTCAAGTGACTTTTTAAAGTTGAGTGTTACGTTCTTGTAATGCACTGTTAAACTATGTTAATGTACTGGAGAACGCCCGCTAAAGTGGTAATAATTGACGGTAAAATAGTCTAAGGTTTGCGACTTGGAGCTTTTGTTCAACTGAGACGCGTATGTGTATATGTTCCAATAAGACCCCTCCCAAAGCCCCAAACCCACATTGTGAAATGAACTAGGTAACTTTTGACGATAACACATTTAGTAAATAAATCTTCCGTGAATCTCTCGACATCATCGGGCAAATAACCAATAAAAGAGATAAAGTTCGAGGACACTCTGCCGTACGTCAAATCGGAAACTGAATTGTAATTTAAACAATTGGAACATCGTCGTTTGCACGTGTGCAAAACCAAGAACAATGAAATGGTTTGCAAATTACTCTGTTGATGGAATAATTTCAAAATGGGCAACTTCATTTAAAATATTTCGCGTGGTGACGTTAGGCGGTAACATATGGTACTTTAACCGAAACTATAGAAAAAAAACTACACAAAATGTTTTCCAATCAGTTGGTGGCGATTTTAGTCTTACTGGAACATATTTTTATTTTGGTTGCAGGTCATAATGTCGCAGAATATAATCACCGGACGAAATTTCAAAGGACAAAATGTCACATGGCCATACCTTCACATGGACAAAATGTAACAGGACATAATATCACAATTAATGGAAAGAACAAATAAAATTTGCTATTTATTACATTCACATTTGTAGCTTTCCGTACTTTTTTACAGATAACATCCTTACAGAGTGCCAACAAAACTGCAAAACAACACATTTTCATCCATTAACCACTGAATGAAACCACTGCATGATTTTAATGACCAAAACTCATTGGGGATGTGACAACCGTTACGTATTCCCAGTTCCTTATTCAACATTCGTTATCAACAGATAAAATCGGTTGATAACGAATGTCGAGTGGGAAACGAGGAATAAGTACGTCCGTAGCTTTTTGGCGTTTTTCAGTTCAGACGATATTATCAGTAGTCTGTATGATGATTGCTTTCTTTGCAATATCTCTTGAGGTCTATACATTTATGTTTGTTTGATGGCAGTTTATATTCAACCCCCTATTATTTATTTCAACCCCTAAGCTCAAACTATACATTCTATGCACATATTTTCCTGTTTGATTGGCAGAACGGGTACCTTCCCCAGTCCCTGGATTCATTATTCTCTTCTAATAACCAACGTCGTCAAACCAGAAACACAGCTGTCTTACTGCAGCTCAGAAGTAGAACCAAGTCTTTAGATTATCTTCCAGTATTTTATTTTTCGAAACTTTGGAACGAGTTGGAACCAGCTCTGCGTAACATGCAAAACCGAACTACGTTTAAAAAAGCTATCGTAGCGAAAATATTCAGTACTTATTCGAGCCATGTTGAGTGCAATACTCCATACTGTCCGGTGTTCAGCACCTGACGGTCCCCTACTGATTATTGAACTTTTGTTGGTTACATGGCCTCATTCAAAAACATCCATCCATCCATCCATCCATCCATCCATCCATCCATCCATCCATCCATCCATCCATCCATCCCAATCTCCCTCCCTTCCTTCCTCCCTCCCTCCCTCCGTCCCTCCCTCCCTCCATCCATCCGACCTCCCTCCCTCCCCCCCCTCTCTCCCTCCATCCATCCATCCATCCATCCATTCATCCATCCATTCATCCATCCATCCATCTAAATAAATAAATAAATAAATAAATAAATAAATAAATAAATAAATAAATAAATAAACGGTTAACCCATGTATTATACAATCATTTACTCACGAAAACCATGTCAAGATCAAAAGAAATGAGTTGGTTAATTTCCTGGTTGCATTGCGAAAACTCCAAACTTTTCCCATAATGCGGCTAGGAATTTAACAAGTTCAATCTTGTTTGATAGAGGTCGATGAGCTCTGTCAAACAGAAACGAATTCCCCGGTTCCATTGTGAAAAACACGTTGCTGCAGTACAACTGCCGTTGGCTAGTTGTAATCAGTGCTTCATTAATTTAAATTTTTGATGATTTCTCCTGTAATTAGTATTTGGAATCTAATATGTGGAAATATTGGCCATCCGTGGAAAGTGACCAGTCCAAGCGGCCGTACTGTACTTTAATCTTCTCTATTTACACATTTACACGTGCAGCACAACATAATTTGTTTTATTCTACTCATTTTGCTTTAACGACAATATAGCCCCACTACACAATATCTAAATTCAACATCCAAAACTGATTGAAATAAATAATAGAATAATTATACAGAAAAATACGAATTAAATTATAATGACAATTATTTTTTTCAAAACCATCCTTTTTTATTCGTGGTGCTTTGTCCTTGTGACTTATGACCCTATGACATTATGTCCTTTGACATTTTGTCTTGTGACAACATGCCTGGTGACATGGCGTCCTGTGACATCTTGTCAGCGTTATTTCATTTGTTACTAGGTTTTTAATACATCGCCAAAGACATAAACTTGAAGGTATGATTTTGAATTTTTTTCTTACAGAATAAAACTTTTTTAACCCTTTATACGACGCAGACGATACCAAAATTTATTATTTTAAATACCATTTTTAAAAAGTTTTCAAAAAATGTCAACACAACTATATCATGTGACCCCTCGTTGGAACGAGCTCGTCGAGATCGTTCCAACAAGGGGTCACATGATATGGTTTTGTTGAAATTTTTTGAAAAATAATATTTTTTCAACTGCTGAATTTGCATATTACGCGGGCGGATGCGGCCGATTCGTTGGGTAAAGGGTTAACACATCTTTGTACCAATTTTTGATTCAAAACTATTTTATTCACAAGCGGAAGTCGGATATTTAATTTTTTTTCAAGTTTCTAATCGGGATCATGAGTACTAGAAGATTCCTTGATTTCAGACTTGTGTGCACATATTTAATATTGCCGTTTCCAATAAGGTCATAGCGGTAACAATTTTTCCGACATTTTAAATGAAACGGCACAGAATGTGCCCTCAATTATTACCCTTGCTGTGTGCTATTTTGTTATTTTGCTGTGTGAAGTAATTTTTGGTGTCGGACTGTCACCAACCAGATGGGGGAGGCCAAAAGTTGAAATGACGTTAAAACGTTAAATCAAAACACCCCAAAACACGTCTCTTCTTTATTTTTTGATCTCTACGACATACTAAAGTTTCATAAAAATCTGAAGCATTTAAATGTTTTAGACACTGATCTCTTTTGCTTTATCCACAGAGCACGGCCAGAGTTTTAATGATTTCACGGGTCTGTAGGCAATTTTGAGAGATGATTTCTGCTTTATCCACCGAGCACGGTCAGAGTTTTAATGATTTCATGGGTCTATGGGCAATTTTGAGAGATGATTTCTGATGGGTGTGAGGTATATGGAAAGTTTGAAACGAGGATGGTGGATACCGGTGGTGATTTTAAAAGTTTAAGTAACACATGCAATTTGGGTATTAGTCTGGATAAATGTCGAAATTCAAAAAAGTAAGTGTTACAAATTTGAGACTAAACAAAAATCTGTGTGGTGCGCTTTGGCATTACATTACACTGTTCATTACAATGCGCTATCTGAATCACATCTACATCATAAATGGCGTCACTGGACACGTGACGCATGTCGTCGTTGATCAATCAAGATATACAATACAAGAACATCGTACACGAACGTATCTGATTGGTAGTTGCGCATCTCAGTGACGTTATAACGTAAATGAAATGCTTCGAAACAGAACGGTGAATATAAACAAACCGCCGAAGATAATATATTTCTTAATTCAAGTTGAATCGTGGTATAAATACAGAAAACAACTCGTGTAGAATACGTTGGAAATAATCAACTACTCTTGTTGGTGCTTTCCTTGTATTTCAATACAGAGGAAACTCGAGCTCAGAATGTTGATTCCAGTCCTCGTATCCCACCCTACTTGTGTTCTGTCTAGGGCTGCACGATATTCTAAATTGAATATTGGTATCGGTATTAAAAAAATACTGCGGTATATCGGTATATTGAAACACTATTCAGAAATCTGAACAAATGTACCACAGTCGGGACTTGAGCCATCACAGTGGGACGAATTAGCGTGCCTTGGTGATGCAGTTCGAATAAACCTTTACCCAACGCAGACGATATCAAAACTTATTATTTTAAATATTATGTTATCGAATTTTCCCCAAAATATCAAGAAAACAATATAATGTGACCCCTCATTGGAACGAGCGCGTCCCAATGAGGGGTCACATGATATGGTTTTGTTGAATTTGTTTGCAAAAATATTTTTTTCAACTGCTGAATCTGTGTATTACGCGGGCGGATGCGGCCGATTCGGTGGGTAAAAGAATAATATTATTCATTCAAGACGAGAATTAAAACTCAAGACATCTTGAAATTTAAATTCTGGGTAAATAAATAATGACGATAAACCGATATTTTTGTAATTGCACCTGTATTCAATCGATAATGGTTTGAATACCGGTAGGTATCGGTTTATCGTGCAGCCCTAGTTCTCTCTTAAGAAAGACGTGATGTTCCCAGCTGTTTTAGAGATATTAACATCTAAAACAGCTGAGAATGCCCCTTCGCGTTATGATGTGGTTGGACTATTTATTTAATCGGGACTTGATGCACGACTGTCGGGAGAAATTCTTCGCGACGCACCGGGTTAGAGAAGTAGCTGTATATTGACATATCGGGTCGTTAAACTCATTGTGTAGTCATGTAGAACCCGCGGAAAATAGTGTGGGAAACATGCCGATGCCTGTAACCCCCTCCCCACCCCACGCGCCCGATATCACCACATAAACTCCCTCGGTTCCATCGTCCCTTTAATTGATAATTAGTGAGTTCTTATATTACAAAACAACCATCTGTGACCTCATTGCATAACCATTCAAAAGTTTAAAAAAAACAGTGAATCAGTCTTTATTGGGGTCTAACGGCACTTTCGAAGAAAACCAGCGATTAGCGAAGAGCAGCTGCCACACTCGTATTAACTCCGCACAAGCCGGGTTAGGGTCGATTGAAGGCAAGTGCACCATCGACGTACAACACGCCTTTGTACATAGCCACTGTGCCCCACGTGGTAATGGGGGCCAAATACCTTGACCAAGAACACAACACTGGTACTTTCGGTGGATCTAATCATGGACTTTTAGGTTCGTAGTCCAATGCTGTAAGTACTGATCCACCGCGATCCCAGGAAATCAGTTAAAAGGTTGAACAGTAAGTTGAATAGATAGTTGTTGTTATTTGTCTTGTGGTTTCATGCAAACCGTTTCAATTTTATTGTAGATGTGCAATCCCTAATTTTAAATACGACACGTATTCAATACAGAATAAGAACCACAGTAGACTTGTCAATGAGACGATTCCTTTTGCTGACGACGAAGATACACTCTACAGTCAATGCGATGTTTACAAACAACAAAATGATACAAAAATCGACGACACAGGCATCCCAATCAATGGCACGACAAAGAGTTGTAATCAATGGGTGTATGATAAGTCAACATTCCAAAGAACTGCTTTAGAAGATGTAAGATTCCACTGTATACTTTTATGAGCATTAATTTCCAGAGCATTGGAAACGACTATGTAGTCCAGGCTAAGGCGGAGAAATATTTCTGAAATGTGAATTTGGTTGCTGATGCCACAGATCTCTGTACAACTGGATTTCTAAAACGTCAGCGATAAATGTCTCCACTCAAACTGCCCATGTCAATCAACGTGGTAACATGTCCTGTCTATGACGTTTGATGAAGTGAAAGCTGTTACGCTTTGACTGTTGTCACAGCGTAACACCTTTCATTTCATCAAACGTTACGGTGTTTACCAAGGACGAATGCTTTAAGAATGATTACAAGTTTCCTATCTCGGCGCTTGTTTTTGTCAATAATTACTAAATATGTTGTGCATATTCCATTTGCATTTCCGTGAACAATGTGCATATCACCAACATATACATTTTCACAGACAAAAAAGTATGCTCTTTTCACAGCGATCAGCGCTTGCTTTGAAAACCTTCGCGATTTTTTGTTGTTGTTGTGCATTGTTTATTTATAGCAACCCCCTTCCAAGATAGCGGCGATGAAGACACTTATATGTGACCATTAAATAAATAAATAAATTTAAATAGAGAGATCAGTGGTTGACTCTCAAAACAGAACACAACGAGGGAGGGGTACTGGAGATAGGAATCAACAACCCAAGTTGGAGTTTTTCAAGTGTTCAGCGATGGCCGACCCCCCCCCCCCCCCCCCCCCCCCCCCGGTACTCTACAGGTGTTGTGTTCTGTACTTAAACCACGATGAAACTTGAATCATTTCATTCACATCATAACGTCAGTTTGATGCGTAACGACCAATCAGATGCGTTCTTACACGAAAATGTAGGCTTGCACACTTCTCAATGTCTGTATTGGATAGGGTAATGCTGAATACACACAACAATCACGGTATGAAACTGGATTATTTTTCAGAATGCTATTTTCTACCTTTGGATATAAATTAGCTAAGTAGACTATTAGTAGACTATTAGCATTTTTGAAGACTGGCGATTTACCGAACGGTAAATTGCGATGGCTTTTAAAACGCTAATAATTTATTTCAACCACTTATAGTCGTAGATATAAAAATACAATTCTTGAAAATACCTTTGAAATATTTGGGGGGGGGGGGGGGGTGGCTCCTGGTTTGTAGTAGGACCTGGGAGGTAACTGTGGGAGGTGTGTGACACACCCAATAATTTTTAGCAGGGACATTTTCATCTGGATTGGATTCATAGATACCGACGCGCTCTTGCTGTTGATCATGCACTTTCTAACGGGACTAGATTTGCTGCATAACCCTTTACCCAACGTAACGGCCAAAACCGGCCAGCGCTATTCTCAAAAATCGCCAATTAATTTTCAAAATATTTTCATTTTTTTGTCTCAAAAACATAGGTTATGACCCCTCGTTGGAACGAGCTCGTCGACCTCGTTCCAACGAGGGGTCATAACCTATGTTTTTGAGACAAAAAATGAAAAAAATTAGTTATTCAAGAATTATTTTTGCAAGTGTCGTCTGCTTTTCATGTTAGGTAAAGGGTTAACTCTTTAAACCCTAGTTGTATCTCCTATAACAGTTCAATGGAAACAATTGGAAGAGTCCATATCTATTATTTGGGGTGGACCAATTAATATTTTCAGCCTGCAGCCTTCGGGCTGCACGTTGAAAATATTGATTGGTCTATCCCACACTTTAACTTAGCAGCCATCCTACTTAATGAAGGTATGACGTAACATGTTTCTGGGCCTGAAAAACGACCTCTCGTGTTCAAAGGGTTAAACCTTTGTCATACACTCCGTCGGGCTCAAGTAAATGGAGGTCAGTGGCTGAATGGGAATGGCGGAGTCCCAGCATGACCTTTTGTGAGTCCTATACGTGATAATTAAATAAAAAGTTGGGAAGCGCATGGACCTCGACTCCTCATGTATTTATCCACAAACAATGTGGTGAAGCCGAGATGTTCGAATAGCTTTATAGAAAGGGACACTTCACATTTCGTGAAATTATTTGTTTTGCTTTAATAATCAGCATTCGATCTTCAGTCTCAGGCTGGTATGAAATTACCTCTGGGTGATGTCTCGTCCAATATGAAACTAAGAACCTTTATTGATTCGCGACCCAATTACAATCCCATAGGAATTCTCTGTCAGTTTTTGTGATCACAAACTGTTCTTCTCCCATCTGTTTCCCTGAATGTGTCAGGGATAAAGGTTAAAATAAAAAAGCCCCAAATAAATAGTGCCTAGAATCTAGGAAACAAAGATCGGGCCCTTGAGGTGGTAAACAGAATATCAGCGAAATAAAATGCTAAACTATCACGTCCGCATATGTCGACATGCCTTCACAATATTCAATTCTCACCTTGCAGCAAATCTGAAAAGTAAATAAACTCGACATACTTTTGGCTGGGTTTGCAAGTTTTCACTTTTCTGGTGATGTCTTTATTTCCGAAGTACTTTATTGAAATATATTTAACCTATATTGTCATAAATTATTAGATAGATCTTGACTGCTACCATGGGAACACACCTTTCACATATAATTTATTACTCTGAAGAGAAAATGATTTTCCTTTCACTTCCCTGCCCGCAATCGGAGTACGTATGAGAATATATAACCGAATTTTCATTTTCTGATAAAGGGCTTAAAAATAAATACACTACCTGGTATTTAAGAGGCTTCGCAAACTAGGCCGCGGAAAAGAATATCGAAATATTGCGGGTTTCTTCCATCACAATACATACATGGGTTATGGCCCTTGCTACACCTAGAAAGCTTTCAGTACGAACGTTTTGCGTTATGTCTCAAGCATCAGCTGTCGAACTCTGGTGTTGTGTGGTTTGTTGAGAGACAGACAAGGGAGAAGGATCCGCATATTACCGATTTCGTCTATGCATACGTATCAAAGTTATGGCCCTTGTTACACGTAGAAAGCTTTCCGTACGAACGTTTTGCTTGATCACTCCATCATTGGTGGGCATATTTTGGTGTTCTCTGGCATGATGGAGAGTATCGGGGTGGGGGAGGGGAGTTTTACAAACATTAGGCTTCATCCATGTATTCTTACCAGAGTTATGGTCCTTGTTGCATTTAGAAAACTTCTCGTACGAACATTTTGCATCATAATTTAAATATTGGTTGTCGAGTTTTGATATCCTTTGGTATGGCGAGGGACCAGCACCAGGGGAAGGACATCCACCTATTACGGGTTTTGTACACGCATACATACCAAAGTTATGTTCCTTTTATACCTAGAAAACAGCCCTTATGAACGTGTTGCATTTTAACTCGACCAATAGTTGCCGTGTTTAGATGGTTTTTCTGTATGGTGATAGACCAGTATGGGGAAAGGATATCCACATATTGCAGGTCTCACCCGCGCACTCTTACCACAGTTATGCCTTTGTTAACCCTTTACCCAACGTAACGGCCAAAACCGGCCAGCGCTATTCTCAAAAATCGCCTATTAATTTTAATTATTTTTTTCATTTTTTGTCTCAAAAACATAGGTTATGACCCCTCATTGGAACGAGCTCGTCGAGCTCGTTCCAATGAGGGGTCATAACCTATGTTTTTGAGACAAAAAATGAAAAAAAATAGTTATTCAAGAATTTTTTTTGCAAGTGTCGTCTGCTTTTCATGTTAGGTAAAGGGTTAAAAACTGTCCCTATGAACCGTTTGCATTATTTTTAATTTAATCAATTTATTACATACCTGTTCTTTAAAATTCCCATCAAGAGCAACTCTAAACCATGCGAAAAATAAATATCCGTTCCGCACATATGTGTGGAACGGATATCGTTGATAAACTATTTTAGACTATGCTCTGGAAACAAACAGTGATGTAATTCATAATGCAAACATTAGATCGTCTTTGAATTCATAACTAACGAGAAATTAGTGACTTTTGATTATGTAATGTGTAAATATTACTAACAAATGAAACTGTTAGTTAACTGTGTAAATCCTACGCTATTACGCACAACTCCGGGAGCCAGCGCCACCCTTAAGTACATCTGATATTGAAATGCGCAACCTGGACACACGGTCAAGTAAATGCGTCTGTTTTATGGTAGGGCTCTCACTTCGATTGATAGCTTTGTCTGATATTGTAGCAGACCCCCAACTTTCAATCAACTGGCAAAGTGAGGGATATTAAATGAGGATGGAGTACGGGGGACTGGAATCAAGGACCCACGTTGGGGTCCTTCCTGCATTCCATGGGCGCCGAAGGATCGCGTGAAATACAGGAAAGTCTCCAGCAATGGTCACTGATTCCTGTGCCACGACCTCTACCCGAATTGTGATCTGAATTATTATCTAACAATCCTATACGTATTGGCTTGAAAAACACTAGAAACGGTATTTATCACATAATGTGTTCCGATTCCGTATCATATAGACGACTCATTCTGAATCCGTATTGACGACTCGTTTCTGGGAACGCAACGGGCTACCATAACAGGCGCATGAATACATGCTGTGTGTGTTTCAGCTGATCGCTTACAAAACAATACAAAATTCCTTACAATTGACGACAAAACTAATAATAGCCAATGACCCCCACAATAAATAGAAACTGAAACAATTAAATATTACACACTTGTAAAGTCAAGCGTATCATCATAAGAAGCGGCATTGAGAGTGAATAATTTTACAATGCAGCTTTGAAAATTCGCGGTGACCGCGTTACTCATTGTTTGTGCACAACAGTATTGTTCCATAAAATATCATTTTCTCGCCCAACATTATGTCCCAAAACTGTATTAAAAAGTTAAGTTTTGATCAGTTTATGTGATAGAATTGTTAGATAAATGAATTATCATGATAATATGCATGTCCTGTGATTTGCATCAGATTCTCGGTGGTGTCCAGAATGGGATTACAACTCGCCGGAAAAGCCGGTGTGACAGGAATGGAAGTCCGTAGGAAAATTAGTCCCTCTGGACTATTATTCCGCGGAATTATAGTCCTAGGTCTAACATTTCTAGGAATAGTAGTCCGCCGGACTACTATTCCTAGAAATGTTAGACCTAGGACTATAATTCCGCGGAATAATAGTCCAGAGGGACTAACGTTCCTACGGACTTCCATTCCTTTTACACCGGTTCGTTAAGATCCCATTCTGGATACAACCTCGAATCTGATACAAATCACAAGACATGCACATTATCATGATAACCTGTATATATCACGATTAAATTTGATTAAGTGAAAGAAGTTGATATCTTTAAAGAAAATTATCACATTCGGCGGTCTATTTAACGTCTTGCTTGACATTGTTTTGTTTCGAAGCATTTCATTCACATCATAATGTCAATCAGATGCGTAATAACCAATCGGAGAGAAATATGCATCTGATATCATTACGCCCTGTCAAACTGAAATACATGTCTGGCAATAACGTGTACAGACATATCGATTTCATCTGAGGTCGCTTCAGTGCATTAACCCTCAACGTGCGGTGCAAGTCTGCGTGTTTTGAAGTGTATACCTTTGGTATATACAATTCTTCTCGACAAGCTTTCCGAATATCTTATTGGTTTTCCCCTAGAATGAACGCACTAAGAATTATTATTTTTTCCTGGAAAATATGGTACTTTCTTATTAATGGCGTCGCGTCCCTAAAATGGTGGGCGAAAAATCATCCTCGGTGGATATCTGGTTGGGACGGGTAAATCTCACCCTCGGGGCAAGCTATTTGAGCAAGCCTCGTGTCTGGCTCAAATATCCCGCCTCTCAGGTGAGATTTCCGCATCCCACCCAGATACAAGCCTTTCGTCTGGCTCAAATATCTTGCCCATTGGATGAGATTTCCCCGACCTCTGAGATACCCATCGAATATGATAATAATATCGTCCCTCGAGATCTTAAAATCGTCACCCACAATGGTAAAGTGCGAAACCACCGCAGGTGCACTCATGTGACCGCTCTTACATATAATGGACAGTTCAACATAAAACAGTTATAAAGCAGTCACGGCTAGATTTAACTAAAGAAATCATTGATCAATATCTATATTCAATTTTGAGGGGGGGGGGGGGGGGGGCAATTAGGTTACATGTGCCCAACTATACTTATTTCGGTGGCAAGATAGTTTGTGTCCTGGGCAGGACAATTTACCAGCAGCATGCAAGCAGTTAATTGATCCTGCTTTCACGTCGCAGTATTTTAAATATTACATTTAGATCGACCGGAGTAAATATGTCGCGCCTTGGACGCGATCCCATGAATATAAAGACCGTACAAAAGACAGTTTTTAAATCTATCTGTACAAAAGACCACAATTCAATAGCAGCCCAGACTGGTGCATTTTGCTTTTTATAGCATATAATTTTTTTTCATTTTTATTATAAATCGGGTTGAGGAAATCACGTCTTGAGCTTAACAGGTGACAGTTTTTTCCACAATTTTATCTAAACATTCAGTTCACGAGTAAGGATTGGTGTATGTTGTACCAAGTTCAAAGGATATTTTGGCCAGTCTTATGGTTCATTTTGTGGAACGAAGCCAGGTTTTATTTTTGCGTCTGTGGAAAGGGACACGGAGTAGTTTAGAGCGTTTTAACCCTTCACCCAACGTAACGGCCAAACTTTGCCAGCGCTATTCTCAAAAATGGCCAAATAATTTTCATTATTTTTTCATGTTTTTGTCTAAAAACATTAGTTATGACCCCTCGTTGGAACGAGCTCGTCGAGCTCGTTCCAATGAGGGGTCATAACCATGTTTTTGAGACAAAAATGAAAAATATTAGTTATTCAAGAATTTTTTTTGCAAGTGTCGTCTTATTTTCATGTTAGGTAAAGGGTTAACATAATCTTCCCGATGGATATCACAAGTTTCAGAGGGTAACCATTTATGTGCTTAGCGATAGAATAATTCTTTTTTTCTGGACTGATTACTTCTTCAAACGGCGTGGGGGGGGGGGGGGGGGTCTGGAAAGGGCAATGTAAAGGCTGCCCGATGATTCACAAAGTTAAAAATCCTTACGATTAACAAAAACATCCAATAAGCCGTGGTAGAACTGGAACATATGTAACTTGGCATATTGAGCGCAAAAAAGCTATGTGATAGGGCAAGTCGAGTTTAATTTTAGTTTTATTCATTTTAAGTTCGAAGGGTTCTTCAGTAAGGGTGTTCAGTTTTCGAAATACCAAATTGTTGATGACGTTTGGCACAATATACTATATTTCTATGTCTTGCCTTGTAGGGCACTGTCTTCCCATATCCGGAATTACCTAATAATTTCACCGTGTCAGTTGCGATGGCATCAGTGGTATCCACCTCCATCGGTCATGTGAAACCTGATCACCAAATTTCCCGAAGCATGCGTTGGACTGGTAGTGGATGACCTGATACACCCGGATGACTACCAGCCCGTGTTTCAAATAGTATTGCAATAAATTATTATGGTGCAGCCAGCAAGTTTGTTCGCCAAAGTAGCTACCAATTAGACTACAGTGAGGATGGCGCAAAATATTGTTGGCTTCAGAGTAAGGCTGCATGTGTAAAGACTGGTGTAATTTCTTCAAAATCGGGCTTCAGTTTGTCGGGTACGGAAATGAATGTCAAACTCCACAAGGTAGAAGTTGTTGCCTTTGCGGATCTTCTCGAGAATTTCGACGGTTGTTATCGAGCCATCCACCGAAGTACCAAACGTGTCCCAGAGAAAAGCTTTCGGGGTGGGGTCGGTCTTTTTCATCTGAAGCCACTCACATTCCCAAATTTCCACAACTTCATACCCAAGACTCTGAAAGTACTTTTGGTTCTCTTGGTATTTTCCTTAAGTTCAGCCATGGACTTCCTCCGGACTGTATTGTGAATTACTAATGTACCGTCCTCCATGATATACAGTTTTTGGTGTCTTTACATCAATCATCTACTGGCACTTGACGTCTTCCAATCTGCTTTTCGGTATCGTTGAAGCATGTTCAGAAAACATGCAACTCGCCAGGCAAGAGTTTTAGTGTCTCTATACACTAGCGATGAGTTGACTATTTTATTTATCACTTGATACAAGATCTGATGCAAGATGCCAAAATGTATAACGGAACAGACAGCACTTCGCAGAAGGTCTCGAACTGCGCTGTTAAAATAAAGCCAGTACATCCTCTCCATTGGTTCTTATGACTAAAATAGAATTTTGTTGAAATAGCAGTTCAAAACTCAAAAATCATATTTTTTCTCAATACTTAGCTTTCACAATATAGACAGACGACCAGATGGCATAGTCAAGTTTCGAGCAAGAATACAGTCGCTTAACTCTGGTAATATCCAGAAAATTATTGAATGATCGTGCTGTACCGTTTTGAGCCCTCTACCCAACGTAAGGCCCCGAAACCGTCCAGCGCTATTCACAAAAACATTACCATTCAATTTTCATTATTGTTTTCTTTTTGTCTCAAAAACATAGCTCATGACCCCTCATTGGAACGTGCTCGATTGACACGTTCCAACGAGGGGTCACAAGCTATGTTTTAACAAAAAAATGAAACTAAAATAGTTATTCGAGAATGATGTTTGCAGGTGTCGTTTGCTTTTTGTGTTAGGTAAGGGTTAAAGTTGCGTTTGATTATGGCCGAAAAGAGGGAGATCATGTGATAAAATTCCAGTCCATCTAAATCATCACTAAAGACCCTTTTTAATTAAATGTTGAGTTTGATCAATTTCAGATGAATCTTGTCTGTGGTGATGAGCTGAAGACGTCCCATGATCAGATGATATTCATGGGCGGAGTTCTACTTGGTAGCGTTCTATTTAGTCAGATGAGTGACGTGTAAGTGTATTGTCAATGTTATTACATCATTTATATACCACTCAAAGTTTGCTAAGCACCAAGTATATCCAGCTACCTGTTTTATGTTTGAGTTGAAATATTCTAATGAAAAGTGTATATATTTTTTATTTGATTATATCTTTTATGATTTAAGTACAGAAATTAAGATTTTATTTGTGTTTGTCATTATTTATCAGCTTTTGAATACGATAACCATGGAAAATGGATATTTTTGGTAAAAGAGGAAATTTTTCAATTTGCCAAAAAGTTGACGGAGCGAACTGGTATGGCTTCAGTATCGAATATGAGACCCATTACTGTTAATTAGAGCTTGACAACTCCTTCTCATGCTCCCAATCAGGTTCCTGGTGGTCCTTTGTGGGATGTTGTTCCATTCTTGGACCAGCATGGCACCAAGCTCCTGGACACTTCTTGGTTGGACTGGACGGGCTGAAATTGCAAGCTGCAAATCATTCCAGACATGTTCCGTTGGATTGAGGTCGGGGGATCTTGCTGGCCAGTCCATACGCTCAATCCCCTCCCTCTGTCGGTACTCCTCCACAGCATGAGCAACATGAGGACGGGCATTATCGTCCATCAGAATAAATCTATCACCCACCCAATCTGACGTGGACATCCAGGATCTCATCAATATACCGTTGTGCAGCCAATGTACCACGTTCAAGACACAGGGCCATGTACGTCCACCCCAGCTGATGCCACCTCAGACCATAATTGACCCTCCACCATAGAGGTCATGCTCAGCAATGATCGCTGCATGGAATCCTTCGCCTGATCTTCTCCATACCCTAGAACACCTATCTGTGTGGTCTAGGCGGTACCATGACTCATCTGTAAAAAGAACAGGTCGAAAGATTTACCCCATTCTGAAGGTCACTGCGAAGCTGGGTTGCTGTGACAAAACGGTTCCTACTGAATGATCAAAAACCGGTCTTCAGCTGCAGATGTTGCCCTGCCTCTGCCACCACCATGTCGTCTGACTGGTGTGCCATACTGCTGCAATCTTGCCCGGACTTTGGTGATCACCCAATGGTGCACACCAAGGGCTTAACCAACCTGACGAAGGGTAGCTCCTTGCTCCACCATCCCTACAGCCCGCCACGTTTCTGCTTCAGACAAATCAAATGTCTTCTTACATTTGCATTTGCCATATTAAATTATTAAATCACAAGGGTGTGTGTTCAAATGAAGATTGAATACCCTACGCATGCCATGTGCATGTAGACAGTACACGAAAACATCATAAAAATCAAGGGGTACATGCTTTCCTTGAATGTCATGAAAAGTCTGCCTGTCAAGAGAGCTAATGCAAACACTGGGGACCATCTCAATACATGCCTCAATCATATCCACCACAATTATCGCAAATATGTCACAAGCAAATTTCACAATGATGTGTCAAATATTTGGTGCTTAGCAATCTTTGAGTAATATATATGCCTTGATATAGTTATTAACCCTTTGAACTCTTGTGGTATCTTCCATGCCAGTTCAATGGCAGCAATTAGAAGAGTCCATATTTATTATCTGAGGTAGACCAATCAATATTTTCAACGCGCAGCCACGTTGAAAATACTGAGTGGTCTACCCTACATATTTACTGAACTGTCATCCTATTTAATGACGGTATGATGCATCATGTTTCTGGCCGGACAAGCGGCCGCTAGGGTTCAAAGGGTTAAACCATATTTATTTATTTATTTATTTATTTATTTATTTATTTATTTATTTATTTATTTATTTGTTGGAGTTTAACGACACTTTAGATAGCCAAGGTCACCTCCTGTCGAAGAGTTTTACGGTTGGAGAACCACCGAGCAACGGCGAGTAACAGTCGCATTTCCCATCGTACTAATTCCGCACAAGTAGGACTAGCATTGATTAAAGATAAGTGCACCACTGACGATCAGTAGTAAACAACAGCGCCACCGTGCCCCAACTTGGTAATCAGGGTTAAGTGCCTTGCCCAAGGACACAACGCGGTTACCCTGCCGGGAATCAAATGGTGGACCTTTCGGTCTGAAGTCTAATGCCATACCATCGATTCCTTAAACAGCATCAATGCGTAACTCAAGTAACCTCGTAACAGAATGTTGCCACCATTTCAGTTTCTGGAATCAAACATTTTATTTAATTACAACAGATGCGCTTCTGTTTTCAGCGTCGCCGTCTACAATGGCCAAGCTGAACATTTACAATCACGATACTCAATGTGCATGTTCACTAACAGCATGTGTCTCCGTCATCATTACCCAAAGACACTGTATGGAAACCTCAACGGGCGTTTTTGTTTAGACTCTTCCGGTTGAGAGACACCGACAATATCGGGCGCAGGGGGATGTATATTTTATTGATCATTTTCGACACTTATGTTACCAAACTTTCATATAACTGCTCCGCGTGCATTTGTAAATGTGCAGTCTATTTTCACGGTCTGCGTGCTAAGCTCAAAAAGCTGATTTTATCTCCAAAAAGTAAATTCTTGTCTTCCTCGAAATTAGAAACATGATTTTCCTGCAGATTGTTGTCGTTTTCGACTGCAAGGGAGAATTTGTCAGCGTTATAGTTGGTCATTTGGCAACTGTGGCTATTCCTTCTTTCAAATATTTGCTTATAGAACAACTGCGTAGACCATCTCCTCTCTTTTCATTACTTTTCTGTGACGAGTAAATATGCATGGTGTACGTATTTAGAAAATTAGTTCTGTACCGTTGATCAAATATAAAATGTTTTAAAAGAGTGCGGTTTAGCCGGAGTGAATATTATAATAGATTTCTGTTGTTGTGTTGAAAGTTTTTAAGAAACTCCGGTGACTTTTCTATCTATGAGTCACTCGTACCCTTATTAAATTAATGACAGTGCGCCGCTAACCAGAACTTCCGCTTGCAAACATTACCTTGTTCTTCAAATTAGTGACCACTTTGCAATGAATGGAGTCTACGATCTGTGTTGTTTTCCTCTTATCAGCTCGTTGGACAGCTGCGTCATTTCAAACGTTTCAAGTAAAACCAGATTATTATGTGAAAAATGTAATAATTGGTTTTGCTTAGAAATTTGTTAAAAAGCCTCCGCGATGTTAATATTTTTTGTTCAATCTCCAACAACTTTCGTATTAAATGCAGCGGTCAATTTAAAAGTCAATATATTATCAAAAAGATGGCCATTCCGCAATGAATACTCTTCTAAATAATTTTTAAATTAACATCTAGTTACCGAAGTAAATTTCCCATATGGAAACCCAGAGGAGTGCAGCAATGTTTATCCACTGCGCTGAAGTAGTTCTGCTCTACTGGTAAAATAGACCGGTCACCAACGCCTAGGATAGAAGTTCTCTAAAGTGCACAATACAAGTATACATGGTTGGCTGAACTTGATTTTACCCCTGTTTTGTGGTCGTGATATAGCCATTGATGCAATAAACAGACAAACAAACAAACGAATCGACGTTTATCAAGTCCTTGGTAGTTAATCTTACCTACTTGCCTCCTCTTCACCCTTGCGATTGATCTCATGCTAATATCTATCAGGTTTGCAATAAATTGAGAACACTTACATTCCCTGTTTGAATATCGGGAATACATTTCTCGTGATTGGAGAGAAATATCATTTTCGCGAACTAGCTGAAAGCAAGCAAGCAAGAAAACAAACAAACAATCCAATCCAGTCATTTCAATCCACAACTGAGAACACCTGTGACCTCAAGGTTTATGGCATTGAATGAGGAGTTGGAGGAGTATTGTGCTAATTGGGGTATACCCTTTATTGACCACTGGGTCACGTTTTGGTAAGGGGAGCATGTACGGGTGAGACGGGATGCACCTTAGCAGGACTGGGACACAAAGGTTGGGTGAACAAAGCTTACAGACAGCAGAGCCTTTTTGGTGAGCGGGAGTCAATAGCAAGAGTGGAAACAGATGGGGTGAACAAGAGCGAGTGGGGAGGTTACCGCCAGAAAACAACAGAATCAAAGAGGGGAAGTCGGGTATCCCGATAATCTGAAAGTGGGGTACTGCAACATCCAAAATCTCCATAGGAAATTAAGTGAAATAGCTGTGTACACTGATCGAGGGAGAGGTGTTTGATGTCATGAGCTCAAGTGAGACCTGATTAAGACAAGAGGAATGGGTAGACCAAGTAAGGGGTGCATGTAGATAGGTATAGTTCGAACTGTAGATCAGAAAAAGGTGGAGGGGTAGGCATGTACATAAAAGAGGATTTAAAACCGTCGTTGATCACAGATCAGGCAGATGTGAGTACCTCGGCTGAGGCGTATGAAGACGTTGGATGGGTAAAGGTTAATCTAAAAACCAAAAGTGTTGCCATTGGGATTGTGTAATGTGCGGTGAAGGAAAGCAAACCTGAGTGGAATGACTCAATATACTCAGTACTTAGGTCCTATATCACAGGACAAGAAAACGGGGGTCTTGATACACTTCTGATGGGATACATCAATTATTGACACCTAGGTGACAAGGAAGAAGGCAGGGGATAAGAAAGTCAACAGCAATGAAAGGAAACTGTTGGACTTCACAAGTGAGCTCGGTCTGAAGGTTCTTAACAGATACGAGGTTTAATGGGAAACCTGGGAGAGGAACGGCAGAAGAACAATAATCGACTATAATATCACATATATCGATTTATGGAGGGAGGTGATAGGCCCAGAGGTAGAAATGGACGATGGGAGTAAAAATGTGTTGGGTAGTGACAACAACCTGATTATAGTTACTGCCAGGGGAAAAAACTCCAGTAAGAAACAAGGAAAGCTTTAAGGAGATTTGGGGCCTCAGAAAAGATGCTAACTGGGCTCAGTCTGAAGAAAAATTGAAACCAAAGCTCGTGAATGTACACAAGGAGGCCAGTGTCCAGGAAATGACAGATGCCATAGTTGTGAGCCTAGTGGAGGCATAGGGAGAAAGTAAAAAAATTATGTTGCCAACACGAGAACTTGGGGGCAGAGTGAATGACGAACCAGAAAAGGCCATAAGGGGCAGAAAAGTCAAATGTGCTGCTCACAAAACGAGTAGAGAACTCAAGGGGAAGCAATGAGGCCAGGGAAGCAAAAGAAGAAAACCAAATAGCACTAAATATTGTGAATAAGATTAAAGACGATAAGTGCGAAACTGCAATCTTATTACGACGATAAGAATGACAGGGGGTTCGAATTCGGCCGTGTTTTGGAAATTGGTGAATAAAAGGAACAAAGGAAATAATTCACGGAGTATTGAAGTAGTGGGCAGAAATACAGGCGATCAAGAGCAAATCGCCTCAGAACTAGTCAAGCATAGCGAAAAGGTAAACGATAAACGATGGGGCATGGGGAACCCAACGGATTGCCACAATGAGGTCGAGGAAACTTTGTCGAACTTCCTTCGTGTGCTGCGAAATAAAAACCGAAGCGGTACGACAAGTGGTCCCAGTATTAAGGAACGAAAAAACGAGAGGGATGGACGAAATTCCCAACAAGTTCATAAAAAATGGGGGAATGGGAGAGAGGACGTTTGTTAAAGCTTAACGGCCTTATTCAATTTAGTCAGAGAAAAAAAGAAGAGGTTCCAAAAGAGCGGAGAAAAAAGCCAGGTTACATTTACTCAAAAATGGCGGAAAGGATGTATTTGACAATTATCGGACAACATTGGAAAAGTGTTCTGTCGAGTCCTGTATGGGAAACTAGAGGATGTGGTCGAAGAGAAGGGGTTTCTGCGAGAAGTGCAGAATGGATTCAGGAGAGGGGGGGGGGGGGGGGGGGGAGGTGGGTCAATGACCACTATCTTCACGCTGTCCCAAATGATAGAATCTGCGAAAGTCAAAAAGAAAAAAGATATTTATGGCTTGTTTGGGTGTGAAAAGGGCATACGATATACGATAGAGTATGGAGGAGGGAGGGTATATAGCGGAAGCTTGAGGACCTGGTCTTGAGAGATGAGTTCGTGGTAACTTTGAATGCATTACAAAGTGAACTTAGCCTTGAATAACATAACGACAAAACGTGTGCCAAATGGTGATAAGTCTGATACAGGGGTGCATCCTTTCGCCAATTCCTTTCGTACTGTACATCAAACTTTACGAGATGAACTCCTGCATTGAAACGAGGAGGTAGCAGTTGGGGGCCTGAAAATCCCCCATGGTCTTTTTCATTCCGTAATTCACTCCGTACCCAAGTTATGACCTTAAAAGAAATTCGGCGGTCTCCGGATCATTTCAAGCACACGAACGGATACTGTCAACCACAGCTTCAGTCGACTCTATGCGTTGGAATGCTTAAAATTATTCTGATACCAAATATCATCCAATCGCACAAATCGCTTGATATGATTAGTCAACTTAGGATGGGGAGATGCTTTTTTCCAATCTCGGGAAAGACAAAATTGATTACAAAGACTATCGTAATCTCTTGGAAGATCGCGCCCCCCCCCCCCCCCCCCCAGCGGAGACAGAGCTATAATGCAGACCTATGTAATCCAATTTGACTTGGGTGCTCAATTTCAGTATTTCAGCTGATTGTAGTGACTGACAGATCTACCGTACACCTGTTGTTTATAAGGTCAACTAAACACTTACACCATGCACATTTACTCTCCCCAGAAAAGAAACGAAAAATGAGGGGATGGTCAATACAGCTGTTCTATTATATACCGAGTCAAAAAAGAAAGTATAATAGAAACAAATGTGAAAAAATAGCATAAAGGATGAAATATAATAGTTCTAATGTTGCATGTTTGTGGACAATAAGTCGTGCAAAGAGTTTAATGACATGTTTTTGTTGTCCACCCAACCGTATACAATTTTGCTACGGATTTCAAAATAGCACGTGCTACGCGAGAATGTCAAATTGAATGGGTAACCGACGATTTTCTTTGTGTTATGTTGTGCTAGAGAGCCTGGGTTATTAAGACAACAGGCTAGTTTTTGTCTTCCGACATTTTAAAAAATGCCAAGGTTAACCGAAAATCAGAGGTTGCGTGCCATTGGTATGCAGGAGGCTGGGGTACCTCCAGATGAGCTCGCTGCTGAGTTCGGACTCACTGAAGCCACTATTTACCGTCTCATTGGAAGGTATAGAACCACTTGATCTACTGCCGACCGACCGCGTTCAGGTCGACCAAGAGTTACGGCCCCTGAGAAAGACCGACACATCAGGACGTCTCGCTTGCGGGATCGCTTCCTTCCGGCGACGAGGACAGCAGCAATTACTCCTGGTAGAACTAACAATAGAATCAGTGTACAAACTGTCCGCAACAGTCTCGCTGAACACGGCATCCGACGTAGGCGTCCATACCACGGACCAATCCTTACGCAACGTCATCGTACCGTCAGAATGGAATGGATACGTCAGCGTGTTCGCTGGACTCAGCATCGTTTGAGCACAGTTCTTTTTAATGATGAATCACGATTTTGTCTACGATGCGCTGATGGTAGGGCAAGAGTGTATCGCCGACGAGGAGAACGGTTTTCTGGTACTTGCGTGCGGGAATATGACCCTTTTGGTGAGGTAGTGTAATGGTTTGGGCAGGAATGTCTTTGCACCATCGAACACAGTTGATCTTCATCGATGGTAATCTGAATGGACAGCGATAAGTGGACGAAATTCTTAACGCTGTTGTTGTCCCGTTGTTCAACGCTAACGTCGGATTGCAGTTAGTCCAGCAAGACAATGCCTGATGCGTATCTGTGGTGACTTTCTTGGGGAGCAGAGCATCGAACTTCTTCCCTGGCCCCCACTTTTGCCAGATTTGTCGCCAATCAAGCATCTTTGGGATCAATTGGACCGTCAGGTACGACTTCATGATCTTCAGACGTTAGGCGATTTACGTAATGTTCTAAGTCAGGAGTGGAACACAATACCACATGGTGACATCCAGAGACTTATCAGGTCTATGCGCCGTCGATGTCTTGCCATCCAAGAGGCAAACGGTGGACATACACGCTATTGACTACATTGTGAACTTTTCATTTCACCCCATGTCTGAATTGCGACGTCCTGACGTGACGCTGGCAACAGTAAGAACATGAAATTATGCAAATTTATACAGCTAGTCTCGAAATATGAATTTACAATTATTTGTTTGGGATGAAAGTCGATAATACTAAAAAAATGCTCTATTCTTTCTTTTTTAACTCAGTATAAAAGATTTGAAAGGGGGAATGGTTGCAGTTACCAAATGACCAACTGTAAAGCTGTCAAAATCTCCCTTTGCAGTCGAAAATGACAACGATCTACAGAAAAATCATGTTTTCTAATTTCGATGTAGACAAAAAAAAAAGAAGATTTTTAGAGATAAAATAAGCTTTTTGAGCTTAGCCTGCTGAGCGTGAAGGTATATCGCACATCTACAAATGCACGTGGGCCAGTTATGTGAAAGTTTGGTAACATATGTATCGAAAATGATCAATAAAATATTCAGCCCCCTGCGCTGGATCTTGTCAATTTCTCTCAACCGGAAAAGTCTAAACAAAAACGGCCGTAGTGGTTTCCATACAGTGAAAGACTTAACGTTAACTTGAGCTGTGATTTCAGTCTACATGTTACAAACAGAGACAGCTATGGTGACATTTCTCGCTTTAGTATCTACTACTCAATATAAATCATAACGTTATCGCATCCCGGTCCCAGACGATGAAAACTTCTCGCATAAAGATAAACTTCCCTCGTATCCGAGGATGCGCGCAGCAACAGTAAAAATATCTGCTTCCTGCGATGAAAATTTCTCGCAAAAAATTGAAATTCCATTCCAATGAATCTGCTGCATCCACCCGAGTAATTTACAGATGATAAAATCTTATTTCTAAAAAGATATCAACAAAACCCTGTTATGCGATCCCTCATTGGAACGAGGTCGTTCCAATCAGGGATCACATATATGGTTTTGTTGATCGTATTTTTTTTTTTTTGGGGGGGGGGGGGTGTGGGGTGGGGGATTGAAAACAAAATAATTAAAATAATAACTTTTGATATCCTGTGTGATGGGTAGTGGATTAAAAATAA
Source organism: Pictodentalium vernedei (assembly GCA_031216915.1). Lineage (NCBI taxonomy): Eukaryota > Metazoa > Mollusca > Scaphopoda > Dentaliida > Dentaliidae > Pictodentalium > Pictodentalium vernedei. The sequence continues at coordinate 734,558,592 of CM062296.1, read as the reverse complement.
ACTGTATATAAAAATCCCCTTTGTTTTAAAGTAAGCCTTTCATGTAATATATACACATTCATGTAGACGTCATCAGGAGTTTATCAAGTGGAAAGCCGGAACGAAATCACTGTATAACTCGTGAACCATGAGCGGAAATGGACATGAATGATTTCTATGTTTTTTTAAGAGTCGGTAAGAAAAGAAGTAGGCGAAAAAGCGATCGGCAGTATTCGGTCAAAATTCACTCTCATCTGAACAAGTATTGGCATATAAAAATAAAACCATGCGCTCATGAGTATTTTACTTTCATCTTGGTTTTCCAAAATGGACCGGTTAATTATAGAACCGAAGAGTGTACGTTAACTGCAGGATTTCATTTTATTAATTTTACGTTAACTGCAGGCATTCATGTTATTAATTCTTTCCGTGGGACTGGGGCATGTTTCATTTCCACTTGAAAGTGAAGTAATAAACAGCATGTGACGTAACTCGGTATTCGAATGTGTTTTTTCGTTATTAAACAAGAGGCTCAAGTTTCACTCTTGTTCTTTTCTCTCTCTCTCCTCTTGTTCCTCTCTCTCTCTCTCTCTCTCTCTCTCTCTCTCTCTCTCTTTCTCTCTGTCTGGACTGAACAACACACTGCTGTATTGTACTGTAATTACAAAATAATCTCCCCCTCTTTCTTTGTCTATAAGTCTCTGTTTCTGTCTCTCGTTGTGGCTCTGCTGTCTTTGCCTCTTCGTCTATATCTGCATCTGTCTCTGTCCGTCAGTGGTGTAAAACTGAGTGTTCCAGTCCAGCAAAAAATCATTTCTAGCCCACTAAAAAAGTAATCTTGAAAGCAATGGGAATTAGCTTGAAAAATTGTCTAGTCCAGCTTAAAGAAAAACCAGTCCATTTTCGTCTAGGCTGGAATTCGAGGAGAGATCGGCTACGATTAATTCAATGCGGTGAATTTTATTTTTATAAAAAATAAAAAAAAGAAAACTCTCAGAAATCTTGTATTCTTGCCCACTTCGAAATCAGAGACTTATTACCATACAAATGTCCCATTAGAAATTGTAAAGTGCGAAGATCTCCTCTCGCAAATAATTGCGAAAATAATAATATATAAATACGCGAGATGGACACACGCACTATAGAGGAAATATGCCTGGGTTGCATTATGAAAGGAATTGAGCTGAGTACAGCTGTTACACCACGGAACAAAAGACGCCATAGTCTTGCGTTTTGCGTCAGTGTTACAAAGACTTGAGGATGATGACCTGATAAAGTGATAGAAGGTTGGTCTGTTACAATATGGGATGTGTTCAGCTTGGTGATCAAGTATTTTGAGGACACTTGTGTCTCTATGTTCGAAAGAGATGGTCTTTAGGACATCATTTTAAAAGACATCCTCAATAAGGTACATTGCGGACAATTATTTATCACATGTATATAAGGTAATTAAAATATAATGAATATTAAAAAAGAAGGTAGAAAATAAAAAAAAATGTCTATCGATAAATTTGGAAGAACGGATTAAGTTGTGACAAAAAGAATGAGCGCCATGGAAGGGGACGGCGGAATCGCTGCCACATATTTTAACTATCATTTCGCGAGGAGATACTCCGTGAGAAACAGTTGAACGTGAATAATCACAAGATTTATAATGTTCCCAAACTGGTAGATCTCAGCGACGCCACGACTAAAATAATGCGAATCAGAGAGTTGCTAGTTTTGAGAGGCGCATGAGATATAATTACGTGGATAAAAGCATGACAGATGATGTAGACTTGAAATCTTTACAGATTGGTGAACCTGTTTGATCCCTTGGATTCGAGCGACGCAGTCACGAACATGTTTTCAAACGATTCACACAGACGTTTCAGAGAGTATCTGATAGAAAGCTATGTTCAGAAAATCAAGAATTCTGAAATGAATAATAATTCTCACAAGATATGGAGTATTGGAGAACCCGATAATCAATGATATGCCGCTACCAAACAATATGTAGACGTTGTGGGACGAAAGATCATCGATGCCGTCATCAACCGCAGTCAATAAAAGCAATATGGATTCTGCCGTAACGAAGTCTCAAACTATCTCGAAGAGCACGTGAACAATATCTGTACAAATGATCAGGAAAAACGATGGAGTCCAGCATCGACATGAAAGGTTATGAACTATTCGGTCTCGAGGCCGCTCCGGAATACGATTCGAGTGTAGTCAGCAAAAAATACGTGCACGACACTAAAGAATAAAAAACGGAGATGTGATGAAAGGTGATCTGGACATAGGAGGAAACTGAATCACGAATAACAAGAACGAAATGAAGACCTACAGTTAAAACTAGAAGTCCTGTCATGAAATGCGCACAAATAGCACGTCGATCTGCGCGTTAATCTACGCGTTATGACCATAGTAAGGCCATCAAATTTTGTACATATGGCCTGTACACAAGCAATGTTTCAGCCAATGGACCTCCGGGTAGCCCGGAGGTCCATTGGCAGAAACATTGCATGTGTTTGCTATTAGTAACCAGAAGAACCTGCCATGCTTTGGGCGCCATTCGATATGGCAATTGCGCGCAATTCCTACGCGCAATTAAGCCTACATAAGCACACACTTCGTGACAGGACGTCTAGTTTTAACTGTATCTGAACACCGGATTCAATCAGATCATCGATCCAGCACAAATCGGGGGCGACGCTTTCGAATCAACCTCCGTCAATAAAGGCTATATGGATTCTGCCCTAACGAAGTCTCAAATCTTCAAATCTATCTCGAAGAGCACCCGAACAATCTCTGTCTGTACAAACGATCGGGAGGAACGGTGGAGTCCGGCATCTACATGAGCGGTAATAAACTATTCGGTCTCGAGGCCGAATACGATTCGAGTGCAGTCAGCAGAAAATACATGGACGCCACTAAAGTCGAGAAAACTGGAGATGTGATGAAAGGTGATGTGGACATGTGAGGAAATTGAATCACTTATCTACCCGAATCCGAGTTTATGGCTGAAGACTTTCCTATTATTTGGGTCATAGGGAAAATCAAATACTTTAGGACATTTGATAACCATGTGGGCCAAGGAAAGCAATGGATTATATTATGGCAAATCGGAATGGTTTTCAGAAATGGAGGGAATGGAATGCTACACGGTCAGATAGGATATCCCAATCGGATAGGAGAACACATCATTCGAATGAGTCTGCCTTCTACCGACTTGGAGAATAGATCAGTCATAAACGTGGTGGTGAATGGCATAGAAAACGATAGATATAAAGTCGCGAAGATGGAGAATCAATATCCCAATACGAACAAATTCGGATCCGAACGCCTTTGAGAGTCGAAGAGGGGGTAGAATTAATTTCAAGACGAAGACGATCAATCTCGAAGCTGCCTCTTTTATATTGTCTGTGTTGATCGAATGCAATCCTTTGAATGTATACATGTAAACAGTTGGATAATCTTTTAATCAAACTGAACACGTGCAGTACTTGAGGAAAAAAAAATAAGAAAGTTTGATAACTTTAGAATTATTAAATATTAATAATGTTCTCAAAATTCCCATTTTAAAAAGTTTCTTTCAAGTTTCTTATGTGTTTTTAATTGTTTTTAGATGTTTTATGTTATTTTAGGGTTTTTAGGTTTTCTTAAGGTTTTTAATGTTTTTTCAAGTTTTAAATTTTTTTTAGCTTATATTAACGAAAATAAATTAAATAGTATTTTTGAGCTTTTTTTCAATTATTGAATGACAGACGTTTTATTTCCATCCGATTGACACGTCAACCCTCTGCCGGATATGACAACCTCGAAAGCTGCAGTTCGCCAAGGTACGTTCCTGTCGAACTTCATCTTGATGATAATGTCCAGGGCGGTGGTGTTGTTCAGTTTCTCGCTCTATTTGCTGAAGTCAAACATGAGGATAAGATTGAGTTTCTTATATTCGGTGGGTGTTATGTTCGGGCAGCATATCAATTCGTCCACGTAACTGTATTTTGAGCTGAAGTCTGTGGCATCGCAAAGCATCCTAGAAAAGTCATTCTTCCCTAACGAGGCATTGTAATCTATGGCTGGATATCTCGTGGAGTTGAGAAACACTTGCATGCTTCTCAATTTGCAATGATCGAATAAAGATGGATTCTGCTTGAGATCCGGTCCTGTCCACCTGAAATCCCGCTATGATGAAATGCGGTCGTTCCGAAGAAAATTTCACTGACAGTCTCCAATCGAACAGAGTCGACGTTGGAATGATCGCAACGTCGCATTGTCTCATTCGGAATCCCACCGGTAATCAGGTTTTTGATTTGCTCAGAAGCACCTTTCTAATATCCATATCAACAGCTCACTCGATGGCATTGTCATCATTTTTAGGAACCGCTGTGAGGTTGTGTGTTAATCCATAGACGATTTTGTCAGTTGACTTCGTCCTCTAGATTTGGCAAAATCATCGGGCTATTTCAAGAGTCTTAACAAATTTGTAGCTTGACCAGGATGAAACATTGTTTCTATCTCTTGACCTGAGAGTTTATATGATATACTGTTGAAAAGATGCATGATGCTGTTATGAGCTAAAGTGATGAAGTCGTCATCGACGTAGCTGCCACCATCCATTTTCGGCAAGCATTCTTCTATCTGGATATAAATTTTGCTGGGATGAAGAAAGAGATTTTGTGTTGTGATATTGAGTCTTATCTTTCCCTCATTATTGAGACTAGTTCCCACCACGTGTAAATATTTGTGTACTTCATACTCTTGTATCCTTTCATCTCTCATTGACCCTTTACCTGACATGAAAAACAGACGACACTTGCAAAAAAAAATTCTTGATTAACTAATTTTTTTCATTTTTTGTCTCAAAAACATAGGTTATGACCCCTCAGTGGAACGAGCTCAACGAGCTTGTTCCAACGAGGGGTCATAACCTATGTTTTTCAGACAAAAAATAAAAAAATAATGAAAATTAATTGGCGATTTTTGAGAATAGCGCTGGACGGTTTTGGCCGTTACGTTTGGTAAAGGGTTTAAACCTTCAGTTATATCTGATGTGTTCCTCGTGTTTTTTTTTATTTCACTCTGTTTTCTATTTTAATTATTTTTGTTTATTTTATTTTAATTATTTTCTTATTATATTTATATATATTACTCAAAGTTTGCTAAGCACCAAGTATATCCAACTACCTTACGTTTTAGTTGAAATATTGTTATGAAAAGTGTATATATTTTTCATCTTATTATATCTTTACTGATTTAAGTACAGAAATTAAGATTTTGTTTGTGTTTGACATTATATTTTAGCTTTTGAATACTATAACCATGGAACATGGATATTATTGTTAAAAGAGGAAATTTTTCAAATTTGCCAAAAAGTTGACGGAGCGAACTGGTATGGGCTCATTATCGAGTATGAGACCCATTACTGTTAACTACAGCTTGACAACGCCTTCTCAGGTTCCTGATGGTCCTTTGTGGGATGTTGTTCCATTCTTGGACCATCATGGCACCAAGCTCCTGGACACTGCTTGGCTTGACTGGACGGGCTGAAATTGCAAACTGCAACTCATTCCAGACATGTTCGATTGGATTGAGGCCAGTCCATACCCTCAACTCCCTCCCCCTGTCGGTACTCCCGAACAGCATAGGCAACATGAGGTCGGACATTATCGTCAATCAGAATTAATCTATCACCCACTGCACCTGCATACAATCTGACGTGGGCATCCAGGATCTCATAAAAAAACCGCTGTGCAGTCAATGTACCATGGTCAAGGACACAGGGCACTGTACGTCCATCCCAACTGATGCCGCCCCAGACCGTTATTGACCCTCCACCATAGCGGTCATGTCCAGCAATGTTGGCTGCATGGACTCGCTCTCCTCCACTTCTCCATACCCAAGAACGCCTATCTGTGTAGTCTAGGCAGTACCTTGACTCATCTGTAAAAAGGACAGGTCGCCAATCTTCTCTGGTACGTCCAACAATGTCAATGGCCCGTTCATATCGTGTCTGGCGGTGGTTCTGGGACAGCGGAATGCGAATACATGGTCTTCTCGATCGGAGACCACCTTCGTGCAACCTTACCCGGATAGTCTGCGTCGAAACATTGACCCCGGATGCATTCTGAAGGTCACTGCGAAACTGGGCTTCTGTTGCAAAGCGGTTCCTACGGGCCTGAATGAACAAAAATCGGTCTTCAGCTGCAGATGTTGCCCTGTCTCTGCCACCTCCATGCCGTCTCACTGGTGTGCCATACTGCTGAAATCTTGCTCAGTCTCTGGTGATCGGCGTTTGGTGCACACCAAGGACTTCACCAACCTGACGATGCGCAGTCCCTTGCTCCACCGTCCCAACAACCCGCGACATCTTTGCTTCAGACAAATGTCTTCTTGCATTTGCATTCGCCATATTCAATCATTAAATCACAAAAGTTTGTATTAAAATGAAGACTGAATACCCTACAAATGTCATGTACATGTAGACAGTACACAAAAACATCATGAAAATCAAGGGGTACATTCTTTTCATGAGTGTCACGAAAAGTCTGCCTGTCAAGAGAGCTAATTTAAACACTGGAGACCATCTCAATACATTCCTCAATCATATTCACCAAATATATCGCAAATATGTCACAAGCAAATTTCACAATGACGTGTCAAATAAGTGGTGCTTAGCAAACTTTGAGTAGTATATATGTGTGAAGGAAAAAACTGTTCTTCTCTATTAATTTTAAAATGCAGCCTTTTGCAATTGCTATTGACAAAACTTTCCCGTGATCTCTCCGTCGTCTAATGCTTCTATCTCCGAAGTGATGAGATCAGTAGAACTATCGATCCACGGTGAAGATTGCGTCAGTCAATCTTGGTGAGCAATCTATTTCAAAATATTTTTCCACTTGAAAATTTTCACTCGATCGCTCACGGCAAATGTCGATCGTTTCATCGTCGTTTTCATCCTCAATGAAAATAGATTCACATGGACTTTCATTTCGTTTTGCAGATTGCTAGCTTCCACGGGTGCCATCTTAATGGAACGGTGACACATGTTGTTATAGTTGTTAAACCAAATCGTCCGAGATGTCTACGTATTTCTTAGTTGGGGTGGCCGTGAAATATCTGTGCATTTTGTCCTTCATGATGCTATTCCATCATTCGACCACGCTCACCTTCTCTTCGTTTTTGGTGAAATTGATATCGAGTTGACAGAAGTGAACATTGTAACATTCTCGACATTTTTCCACCCACAGTTTCTTGGGTTTTAGCCAAATAAACCGAAAACAAAACAAAAACAAGTGAAGATGTTTTTCAAAGCTTCGGACACGATCGTTTCTGATTTATTGTTTCAATGCTCTCATCCATCCATATTTTGAAGACACTCCTACGACCGTGAATAGATATTTCATGCCTCCGTTGTGTCTCAACAACGATTGCATGTCCTCCAGATCAGCAGCCCACACGTGACCCATTCCTTTTACGGACATTCTTCTCTTTCGAAATCTGTGTTCTTTGGGCTTGTGCAGTTCGTTCGTTAATGCATTAGTGAATCGTTTTTTTATTTCCCATTCTAAATCGACGTTTTGTACCGATTGGCGAACTTTCGAATTTCTCTCTCTGGGTTTATAAATCTCTCAACATGTTCTTGTCGCACACGTCATTTTGCGTATTCGTGTCGGGATGCTTCGCATAACCCTTTACCTAACATGAAAAGCAGATGACACTTGCAAAAACATTTCTGAATAACTATTTTTTTCATTTTTGTCTCAAAGACATGGGTTATGACCCTCATTGGAACGAGATCGACGAGCTCGTTCCAACGAGGGATCATAATCTATGTTTTTGAGACAAAAAATGAAAAAAATAATGAAAATTAATTGGTGATTTTTGAGAATAGCGCTGGCCGGTTTTTGGCCTTTACGTTGGGTAAAGGCATAACAGAGATCGTAACTATAGGCAGCTTGTTCCACTCTATTGATGAGTTTGCTTCACGATTTCGGTGTCAGATCTTTATTCAATCTCTCGTTTATACAGATTATCATGATAATGTGCATGTCCTGTGATTTGCCAGCGAGTTGTGATCCCATTCTGACCACCACCGAAAATCTACTGCAAATCACTGGACATGCATATTATCATGATAATTCATTTATCTAACAACACGGTCATATAAACAAATTTAATCTTAAATTATTAACCCTTTACCCAACGGAGACGATATCAAAATATATTATTTTAAATACCATTTGTTTTTAAATTTTAAAAAACTTTCAACAAAACCATATCATGTGATCCCTCATTGGAACGAGGTCATTGAGCTCGTTCCAATGAGGGGTCACATGATATGGTTTTGTTGAAATATTTTGAAAAATTTAATTTTTTCAACTGCTCAATTTGCTTATTACGTGGGCGGATGCGGGCGATTCGTTAGGTAAAGAGTTAATATAGTTTTGGAACATAATGTTGGGCGAGCAAAAGTTAAAACAAACCCATATTTTATGGAACAATATTGTTATTTATATTTATTTATTTATGTTTAAGGTCACATATTTATGCACAATGGCTAATCATGACCGTGACAGTTTTACGGGTGGATGAAGCCGGAGTACCCGGAGAGAACCACCGAGCAACGACGAGCAGCTGCCAGCTCCCCAACATCGTAACTCCGCGCTGCAACACAGGCAGGGTTAGATTGGTTGAAGACATGCGTACCATCGACGGGCAGTACGCCTTAGTACACGGCGTCATCGTGCCCCCACAAGGGCAATGGGGGTGAAGTGTCTTGCCCAAGGACGCAACGCGGTTGCCGCAGGTGGGATTCGAACCGAGGACCTCTCGGCTTGCAGCCTGCACCTCTACCTACTGAGCCACCGCGCCCCCCGAACAATATTGTTGTGCACGTTAACAAACAATGAGTAACGCGGTCACCGCAAATTTCCAAAGTTGCGTTGTAAAATTATTCACTCTCAATGTCACTTCGCATGATGATACGCTCGAATTTACAGGTGTGTAATATTTAATTTTGCAGTTTCTATTTATTGTGGGAGGCGGGGGGGGGGGGGGGGGGGGTCATTGGCTATTAATAGCTGTGTCGCTAATTGTAACGAATTTTGTTTTGTTTTGAAAGCGATCAGCTGAGTCGATCACTGAAACCTACATAAAATGTATCCATGCGCTTGTTATGATATATAGCCCGTTGCGTTCCCGGAAACGAGTCGTCTATATGATACAGAAACAGAATGAGTTGTCTGTATGATACGGAATCGGACATTATGTGATACGTACCCTTTTTTCGTGATTGTCAACATAAAATGTATATGATTGTTAGATAAAATTTCGTACCGGGTCTTGTAAATCGATATTCCGGCAAATGCATTTTGACGCAAAGATTATTCATGAGCCTGTTGACTGTTCGTCTTTTAACAAATTGAAATTTCGTCGAACAGCAAACCTAACATGTGTATCAATGCACCTGTCTATTATTTTAAGTTTGCACTCTTTGCCCATTATATTTCCGAAGACTTCAATGCATTTTTTTCTGTTAATTTTTTTTTTAGTATTATTTTCTTATTTGTGTAATGTATATTGTTATTTTTATTTGAAATCTGTCACTATTTCTGGATCTTTACTTTTGGCAAGAGATTATGAAAAGTTTTCAAAGATTCTCCTCGACTTTTTTTCTTTTGTGTTATGTTTATTCTCCTCTTAAAGAATAAGGTGAGACTTTATTCTTATACTTTCTTTGAACACGTCAAATCTATCCTTTTCGTCGAGAATATAGTGATACTACTGATCGGAAGTCCTTCCGTCCTTCAGAAAGGACAATATCATGTCACTAAAAGAATTGATTTCCACGTCAGCCAACCGTTGTTCAAAGCTTTAGCCAGTTCCTGCATCAGCACGATGCCAGAACCCTTGAAATTTCTAACTTTCATAATCGATAGAATCTCTTCGGGTTTCTGTGACAATTTCGGTCGTTTAGCATGGTACTAATTCCAGTGCGGCTTTTTTACTCACGCCCTTCGCGGTCTTCTTTCCAACCTTTATGACAATCGAAGTGATCTGTTTCGCTACATCGCTGCTGAAGGCACATAATAGAATTACCATCATCGAATCCAGCATTCTCAATCCACCATAACTGTAAGGTCTAGTAAATCCTTTCTTCTTTATCAGTAACCTTTTTTTCTTCTTCTTTCTTTAATAATAATGGGGTTTTTTATTTACAATTTTATTTACAATTATTTTTTTTTTCATTCAACGCATTTATGGACGATTTATACGTATCTCTATCCAAAAACCTTCTGCTCACCAACTCATTTCTCATTCCCGTATTACTGGCTTCTCGGCTAGATATCAATACATCCAATTTCCCCAGCATTAGGATCGCAAGGAATGATCCAGAAGGTGTTTGTCATTTCCTGTCCAGGGACTGATTTGACGAACGCTTTACTCGCATCCCATGCAGGGGGAGGTCACCAAAAATTTGCAAGACGTGACGTGGGGGTGGGTGGGTCTCTTGAGTGCGCCAAAAAGTGCATTTCCAACTTGTGCAATTGTTTGAATTTTTTAAAAATATATCAATATATCAGCTAATATATACCATCATTTGTGTTTCAGACCTTAAAGATGATGTTGTACATCACACTCTTGACATAAATACAACATCAGGAGGCTTTATATGTGAGAATATCGGGCTTAAACTGGGAAAATGTCACGCGTTAGTAGGGGGTGGGTGTCTTGTTCGAAATGTAGAAAATGTGCAGACAATATTTTGGGAACAATTCAAATGAATGAATTTGTTCCCGTATATGTACACCTTCTCTGGCCAAGCCTGATAATGAACGGCTTGTCATTTGTAGATTGGGGCCCACAGCAGACCACAGAAGTTTAAATTGGTGGTACCAGTTTAACCCTTTACATAACATAGGTTATGATCCCTCATTGGAATGAAAAAATAATAAAAATTAATTGGCGATTTTTGAGAATAGCGCTAGCCGGTTTTGGCCGTTACGTTGGGTAAAGGGTTAAGAACATTATGAAAAACCCCTAAAGACAGCTGTGCCTACTAAGTTTATAAGTTTGTTTTGGATTTTAATGGGAGAGTGGGGGGGGGGGGGGTGTCTGAAAACGGTAGTAGAAAAGTTGCACGCAGTGGGTGGGTGTAAAAAGGAGCCGAATAAAAAATAGGACGTCACGTCTTGCAAATTTTTAGTGCCCCCCTCCCCCCCTTGTCCCATGTGGGTTTCAGCACCACCTTCACTTCGAACTTCTGCTATCTTTTGGTCTCGACTTTCTGGAATTATTGTCTTTTCACATGGTATTCATCTTGAACAAGTAGCTCGCCAAAGGTCTTGTAATCCCCTTCGTCGGAATCGTTGGATTTAGCCAGCATGAGCAGATTCCACAGTTCATTAGTTCATTAGTGCCCTCGTATTCTCGATCTTTGACGATCAGGTTATACTCGTCGGTTATTTTCACTCGCTTGTCACCGATGCAGAGGTTGCTAACGGCTCCCTCCCACAAGCCGAAGATAGAGTCCGTGCTCAACGAATTCATTTTATATAAATTCATGTAATCTTCGGATTATTTCAAATTGCTGGCATCTACACCATATCACCGATCGTGCTCGTAGTGACTGTAGATTAGTTTCACTCTCTGTATCGATCTCTATTCTATCTATCTCGGAAGGACTCTGTGGAAAGTAACGACACTGAAGAGGAGGAGGACGAGGTACGTAACTAGATGTTGGAACATAAGGTGTGTAACTATAAGTATGACCAGAAGGTTTATACCCATAAGTCGGATCATAAGGTTCCTAAATAAAAGTCGAAACAGAAGGTCTGTATTAGAAGTTCTTCTTTCTCTCGAGGGTTTTGGTTCATTGACGATCTCTTTTTTCATCTGTTCCTGAGTTTCAGTCACGGCTTTGAATAACTTAATCGTATCTCGTTTCATCTCGATGTCACTCATTCGTTTCGCAAAATATCCCTCCCCTCTTGAATATTCCTCCTCAATTCTTGAAACTGACGAACCGTCTCATCTATCAGCTTGGGATTCTTGATCTTTAAACATGAGATATCTATATTTAAGGTGTTTTCAATTAATGGTTTCTGTTTTTTCCCTTTATTATTTATTTCGTTTTCTTTTTTTTTTCTATTCCAATATATAAGATTAAAAACAGGTGATATGTTTTTCTCTGTCTCTACCAGCTCGAAATCGTCTGCAATGATCACGTTATTATTCCGCAAAATCTTGCCATGTCTTGGAGATTCCTCGACTTGACGAAAGACAAGAAATACATACACACACTGTCTCATACAATTCGTCTCCCATTGAATGAACAATAAGCACAACAACGATAATTGGAAATCTGAGGGCTGTCGAGGGCGCAAAAAGGGGCGCAAAAAGAGTAAAATGAAAAGAGGAAAACCCACCGTCTTCGCATATATTTGAAGGTGGCGATCTTCAGACTAATTATTTTTCTAAAATTCTCACCATTGGATTAACCTTAGCCGATCTCCATGGAATACCAGCTCCGACAAAAATGGACTGTTTTTTCTTTAAGCTGGGCTAGAAAATTGTTCAAGCTAGATTGGACAAAAGGCTGTTGTTGTCAACTAAAAAAAATATATTTTGTTTTCTAGGTTTGGAAGAAAAAAGCCTCTCTATGTTACTATTGTGCTGAATCTTGTGAGCGGCGTATGTTTAGTATGGGCTCCCGACTTCATCTCTTTCGTGATAATTCGCTTTATAAATGGTGCATGTGTTGAAGGGATGAATGTGTTGAGCTTTGTTTTAGGTAAGTTATAAAAGATCGTTAACCCTTTAACTGACACTGCAGCCCACATTTTTCTAAAACATGATGCAGAAATCCAAGTTTTCAAGCCATGAATCTAATCATGTGAGAAATTCGACGTTGTTATGGAATAATGAGCCATTTGTTTACCCATCTTTCGTAGACCTTGCGCGCAGACGACCATTGGACAAATGTGATGTTTCTTCACTCGCAAAAATATATTGAGATATTCTTTTGTTTTCCAGTTCTAACTATTTCACACAAAATGTATTTATTTCTCCTTGGAAACATAGGGATATTAACACAATTATTGAAACTGCGCAACATGATCATAAAACTTCAGCTGTGGTGAGTCTTTATTCACAATGATAATGCCATTCATGTTTTGAATCTCGTGTGAGACTATTTATTGCATTCATTCAAATATAATCTTTATGAGAAACATACTGCAAAATCACACCACAATAGCGTACTCTTCTACAACATTGACTCCCGAACAACTACAAACACACACATGCAATCACACCAGAATGGATACGGATGGGCAATAGCGTCGAGCTTCATAAACTATGTTCACAGCGCCACCATCAGAACAGATGGCAACGTGACTGCCGGGTGCTACTGGTGGCTTGACAATGCCCAGACCGACTCATATAAGTCACACCGCAAAGTAACCCTGTACTCGCGCACACTTCGACGACATCGACGCCGGAACAGGAGAAACGAACACACAGGTGGCCACACCAGAGGAAATACAGATAGGCAATAGCTACGAGCAACGTGAATTCTGTTCATCTCGCACCCCTTCCCCAAGAACAGATGCCAGCATATGTGCTGCTGGTGGCTTGATCCTGTCTCGATCGCCTCTCAAGACGTACAATCACGCCAACATTTTGCAATCTTCTACAGCCATAGAGCACTTTATTATTATTATTATTATTATTATTATTATTATTATTATTATTATTATTATTATTATTAAATTTAATCGTACGGAAAATATTTCGTTTCGTCAGAAAAGCGAACAGTGGGTTCGGCTTTTCCGACAACAGAAATATTCTAGATGATTTAATCAAAGCATAGACAATGTGCTATTTAACCCTTTACCTAACATGAAAAGCAGACGATACTTGTAAAAATAATTCTTGAATAAATAATTTTTTTCATTTTTTGTCTCAAAAACATAGATTATGACCCCTCATTGGAACGAGCTCGACGAGCTCGTTCCAATGAGGTGTCATAACCTATGTTTTTGAGACAAAAAAATGAAAAAAATAATAAAAATTAATTGGCGATTTTTGAGAATAGCGCTGGTCGGTTTTGGCCGTTACGTTTGGTAATTAAGCGTTAGGCTGGTTCCTGACCGTAACAGCATCGAATGCCGAAAGAATTAGGCTTGTGATCTGAGTGTTTGGTTTGAAATCGTTTCGTATTGTGGGCATAATAGCATTACTTACATTAATGAAAGATACTCGACATGAAAAGTGGCAGTCGGAATTATTGATGAAGTCTTTTAAGCGAAGTAGCCCGGATTTTTTCCATTGAAAACTGTTAAAGGGACAATCAGCCGCGATATTGAAAGATAAATTAACCAATGTTCAAATTACAAATATGCACGTTTCTTATCGTAGAGACACTATAATAGTCCAGCCAAAAGACAAATATACCGGAGAAAAAATTAAATCAAACAGAATTTGTTTTAACATATCTGGATAAGTAAACGTGTAATTTATAACATACTAAAAGTCCAAGTTTGAAATCTGATGCATGCCCCTATAAGGTTTGAGTAACTGAGATGATCTGTTTCGCGATATGGTGTGAATTATGTGTAGGGGTAAGGTTAAAAACCGAACTTCAAGTGAGGGCAACGTTTCTTTTTCGTATGGGTATGAGCTTCCAAAGTGTTCAGGGGAAACCACGCGATCCCATTCTGTCATGTGTATGAACATTAGACGAAACGTATAGCGGTTGTGGCGAATTAAGGGCCACGCGAAATATAAATATAAATATATAAGTTTTGATTCGACACTCTGGGCCAAATAACAACGATGATGCTTGCACTAATTAACAAACTGATCAAATTAATGAACAATAAACTATGTGCTTAAAGAATTCCAACTCCTTAGAAGTTTCGGTGTGGTGTGGTGATTGGCAACTCCACCTGCTAGTGCTCCTTTTTACGCCAGCTATTAACAACACGTATGGAAGGTCTATTCATGTCTATTCATGCATTCGTCAAAGATGAACAACCTCGAAACATCAAGTACCAGATGTATTCTTAATGCTCGTGGCTGGAGAGTATGTTGTACACAATGATGACCGATAATGGGCAGGTTGTCAAGAGATCTGGTCATTAAAAAACAACTGATGACGAGTCTCAATATAGTTGATGGGTTAACTATTGGTACTGGCTTTGTAGAGCATCAGTGAGATGTGTGGGTGTTGTCCTGTTCAGCATTTTTCTAAGTAAAGGATGCCATCCATTCGAAGGTCCACTGACACGGCATATATCACAAGAGAGCTGATCACGCCATACAAATGAATGACAGTTAGACTCGGCGATGTCGTTGCAAAGTAGATACCCTATTGCTGTTTCAACAATTGCGTGATTTAATTTCGTTAATATTTCGTGACAAGGTCATTTCGTTTCCATACAGATTCCGATTTTCTGTTAGCGATTACTTCCGTCATGATTTGTTTTCATTAAACTGTATGATCCAGTCTTTGTCGATTAAAGCATAGAATTCCTTAAATATCACGTTACAATCTATGTCAGGCTCACGACAATTTAATTGACAAACAAGCGAATAAACATCAGAAAGATCGAGGATGCCCTTTGACGCAGACAGAGCGCTACGGCCGGATATTCTACACGTTGACCCCGATAACCCCGAAACCACACTCTGCCTGGGAATACTGGAAGGCAGTATTCAAAGAGTATTTGAAAGAGCAAGGTGCTGACATTAATGAAAATGATGCCCGAGAATAACGGCCCCTGCAAAAAAAGGTCTGAACAGGTTTATCATTACATAACCTGTGATTCAGTTATGTCCAGCTTGTCTGAAATCAACGACCGCCGTCCAACCAAAATCGCCACCAGGCATCTTCTGACAACCAAAAATCAAAGACCCGATAATGATATACAACATTATCTGAACGAACTGCCTGCCATGGCCCGTAATTGTCACTTTGAAGCATTACCCGTTGATCAGCACAAACATCAAAACATGCTGGTCTCTTTTACGACTGGCTTGGCGTCCGTCAGCACCAGGAAGCACCTCCTCGAGAAAATGATTTGAAGTATGAAACTATCGAGCATATTGCTTTAACACTCGAGATGGATGAGAAACATGATGCGGCCTACAACGTACAGGCTTCTCTAATGCCCTACTGATTTTACACTCAGAAGACCAGCGGCACGGTGAGCCAAATAAGGCTACAGATAGGTGGTACTGGTTGAGCTGAGAAGCTACACGAATTCAGATTCAAAACAAACGTTATCAGCGGCCAACATCAACGTTATCAAGCGAACCAGAGCTACCACTGTCGAAACTGTGGCGAAAAATCAGATCATCTTGATATATGTGGTCTGTGAGAAATAAACGGTGATCGAAATGTCTGTGTTAAGGCTACAAGAGTCGCATGTGCAGGTCAGTGAAGTCAGCTGCAATAGAGGAATGTTTAACAAATGATTTGTCGTTGGCTACTATTGAGATGGTGCTTCAAGATTCGAAAGCACACACTGATAGTGTGACACAACAAAACTGTCACCGATGTCATATTAAGTCGAGACTTTATATCGAAACATGAACATGTAACTTCTTGATTCAGTGGATCTGAGAAAGAACTTACAATTTATGAGATTGGAAATAAATTTGCTGCAAATGTGGAGCCACAGTCGCTGTTTTACAACCTGACTGAGGGCTGTAGATCAATCACGTCAAAATCACGTCAGTTCAGTAATGGCAACAAAGAATTTATCAGCCATGAAATAACACGACTTCTTTCAAAAGAAGTAATCGAACACGGTAAATTGTCATGGTGAGCTAAAGTTCTTATTATGAAAAAATAATGGCAGTACGAAGCGTCTAGTAGTTGACTATCAAGGACAATACATAGCTTCACCAAATGTGATTAGTACCCCATGCCACAAATTGATAGCATGACAAATTATTTAGCACAATTCAACGTTTATTCGTCTCTTTACCTCCATTGGGCAGAGTGGAGAGAACCTACACAGCATTTGGAAACTGTACAATTTTTGCAGAATTCCATTCGGCGTATTCAATGGGGTTGCAGCGTTTCAATGTGAAGTGGACTCGATTAATGAGACAAATTGATTTTAAACAAACGTTTGCTTACGTAGACAATATAACAGTAGCGTGTGTTGATCAGGCTGATCACGACCGTGAACTTGCAAATGTTTTAAATGTCACAAACAATATCATTTGTTGGTCAATGGTGAGAAATCAGTATTTTTCAAGAAAGAAATAAATCTACTAGGATACAAGATAAGTTATAGAAATATGAGCCCTGATCCCGAAAGAATGCGACCTCTACTTCAGCTTTCTGCGCCACCAATCAGAGCAGAATTAGCCAAAGTACTTGGAATGTTTGCCCATTACTCAACGTGGATAAAGAATGTTTGCACACTGATTGCTCTATTAACTGCAGTGGATAAATTTCCACTGGAAACAAACGAAATGTCCTGCCTTGAAAAATTAAAACAAACAAATGCCGATTCTGCAATGACTTCTGTTTATGAAAACGTACCTTTCATAATAGAGGCGCATGCGTCTGACACTGCTATGGCTGCAACCTTAAGCCTTTGAACCCGAGTGGGCGATTTTCCAGCCAGGAACATGATATGTCATAACATCATTAAATAGGATGGCTGTTCACTAAATGTGTAGGGTAGACTGATCAATCCTTTCAACGTGCAGCCCGGCGGCTGCACGTTGAAACTATTGATTGGTCTACCCCTAAATAATAGATATGGACCCTTCCAATTGTTTCCATTGAAAAGTAATGGAAGATACAACTAGGTTTCAAAGCAAATCTAGTTCCCTTAGAAAGTGCCTGATCACCAGCAAGAGCGAGTCGATATCTATGACTCCAATCCAGATGAAAATGTCCCTGCTGAAAATTATTGGGTGTGTCACACACCTCCCATAGTTATGTCCCAGGTCTTACTACAAACCAGGGGGGGGGGGGGGGTCATATGGACTTTTCTAATTGCTGCCATTTGACAGGCATGGAAGATACCACTAGAGTCCAAAGGGTTAAATCAAACTAATCGTCCGGTGGCGTTTTTCTCATGAACATTAACCCAGAAATAAGGAAATCATTCAGCAGTAAAAAAGGAAACATATACCACTGTTGCAGCTGTTCGAAAGTGGAGTTTCAGCATCGCTAGCAGGCGTTCCTCTTTTATCACGGATCAGAGAGCTGTTTCCTTCATCTTCGACGAAAACCACAAAGGAAAAATCAAAACCGATAGAATTCAGAGATTGAAATTAGAACTTTCATGTTACTGTTACAACATTAAGTTCCGTCCAGGATTCCTGAATACAACAGAAGATATTCAATCATGTGTTACAGCAAGTACAATAGTCGACCATTCCATGGAGAAACTTTCAAAATTACTATTTGTACAGTTGCTATGCATCCTATCCCTTCACTGATTTAAACTTTCTACCAATAACTTACCTCACGATTGTCTTTTCAAATTCCCCCGTAACACAAACAATTGGACATCGCTTCCAAGCTGGCTCACTGTTCTTGAAACAATTCTTTTGCGCCGATTCGTTCGTAATACAAAGTACGATCCCTATGTTGATGAAGTGGAACTTGTTGAAGCTAATGACTAACATACTTACGTGAAACTACCGAGAGGGCAAGAAAATACACAGAACGACACACCTGTGTGAATGGGTTCATCGATATGGCACGAGGGCCATCGCGGAATGATAAAACGAGAGGCTGCAGGCTTTGAGTTTTATCCGTCCGTGATGGCACAAGTGCCATATCCATGAACCCATTCACGCGCCCTTGTCGTTCTGTGTTTATTACATGCCTTCACATCTATAAAAACAATTAGTAGAAGGGCATTCAGCAATTCAATGGACAACTATTAACAGAAACAACACATTTTATGGCCAACCAAATCTGCGAGGGCAACCCGTTTTACTGTTTCGTCCCATGAGTTCCAACGTGTTCTTAGTGCCCACTAGCACATAGAACACGTTGGAACTCAGGGGACGATTTTCAGCTAGCGCTAGCGATTCAAATTGTATTTGCGTTGCACGATTTGTAGAAAATTCTAGTGAAATGTCGTTTCTATTTAAAAATAGTCCGTCAAAGATTTCTGTTCCGCACAAATGTGTGGAATAGATTTTTATTTTCCGCATAGTTTAGTATTGCTGTAGATAGGCATTACTTAGAACAGGCGTGTAACAAAAACTCTTTCTACCCAAGACCTACGCTTACCGTTGATTTCCCGCATACTGTTATTGAATACAATAACTATTTTGAAGCTGATATTAACATAGACACGCCTAATTCTGAAACCCGTACTTCAGTACCAAATACTTGCCCTGATTCAATTCACAATAATGATGAGCCAGTCTTTGTAGACAGGAAAGATTCTGATGGCGATGATCCCGAGTCTTCTGAATCTCAGGTAGAGGGAGAAAATACTGGATTGCGACGTTCTTCTCGAATTAACCATTTACCTAACATGAAAAGCAGACGACGCTTGCAAACAAAATTATTGAATAACAAATACTTTTCAATTTTTACGTCAAAAACATAGCTTATGACCCCTCATCGGAACGAGTTCGACAAGCTCGTTCCAATGAGGGATCATAAGCTATGTTTTTGATGCAAATGTGCTATTTTGATTAATATTCCACGGTCCGGTCATTTCGTTTCGGTGCAGATTCCGATTTTCTGTTAGTGATTACTCTCGGCATGATTTGTTTTCGTTAAAATGTATGCTCCACTCGTTGTCGATTAAAGCCAAGAATGTCGGGCTCAGTACAGATTGTTAGCGATTACTATGGGTACGCTCTCGGAATTGAATCATTACATATCTTCTCTTTTGAGTTATGCACATATCCACCTTCTTTATCTGATTCTCCTGAGCTGCTCAAATGTCAGTTGACGAAATACTTATTGAATAACATTTTTTTTTGCTTCAAATACATAGCTTATGACCTCTCATTGGAACGAGCTCGACGAGCTCGTTCCAATGAGCGACCATAAGCTGTGTTTTCTGTTGCACAAAATGAAAAATAATAATAATAAATATTGAATGGCATTTTTTGTGAATATTGCTGGACGATTTAGGCCCTTAGTTTGGTAAAGGTAAAGAAGACTCCAAATCGATTAGATCTGTAATGTTTGAACTGTTTGCGTCCGTTGATCAAACAAGTGACCATACGTTATTAGCAAGAAACACTTTTATGCTGTGTGGGTGAAGATACTTTTATGCAGTGGGAGTGAATGTGTTATTTTGATTAATATTTCGCGGTATGGTCATTTCGTTTCGGTACAGATTCCGATTTTTTGTTAGTGATCACTTTCGTCATGATTTGTTTTTGTTAAAATGTATACTCCACTCGTTGTCGATTAAAACCTAGAATTCCTTAAATACCACGTTACAATCTGTCTCGGGTTTAGTACAGATTGTTAGCGATTACTGTGGATACAGTCTCGGAAATGAATCATTAGATATCTTCTCTTTTGCGTTATGCACATATCCACCTTCCTTATTTGATTCTCCCGAGCTGCTCAGAGAAAAAAGTCAGTTGAAGTAATATGTTCGCATGTAACTCCAGATGCGAATATGTGAGGAAGGGTTTGTGCAGTATATCATAACGGTGGACTGTTGATTCATGGGTTCACATGGTCCGAAGTTAAGGCATATGATACGATATGTGATTCATATGTCAACATCGTTAAAAGAATGGGGCCACAATTGTCGTCACAAAGCATAATACTCATTTCAGACGGAATGGAATGAAGGGATGTGTAGAGGTCATTGAACCGAATGAAATGTGCTCAATTTTAGGAAAGAGAATTGGCTTGCTTTTATTAAGAATAAAGCATTCTTCGGGAAATTGTTTAGCAAATATCTCAAGCATTATGTATTTTTACCTTGCATGTAGGGACAGATGCAGATATAATTATCACTAGGACATCTGTATCGTGTGCAGAGACTGAGTCTGTCAGTCTGGATGCTGATAATACCAAACTAACTTCATTGTTGTATCCTATTCATTGAACTTGGAAGCCTATTTAATTCGATTCAAGGGAGAGTGTGTCAAGGTGTTCAGCGGACCGATTGATGGATTTTCTGAAGCAGACCTTGTTGAGGCGGGGGAATACTCAGTGACATGCATTAACCCTTTGAACCCCAGCGACCGTTTTTTCCGGCTAGGAACATGATACGTCATAATTTCATTAAATAGGATAGATGCTAAGTGCATGTGTGTGATAGACTAATCAATATTTTCCACGTGCAGCCCCAAGGCTGCACATTGAAATTATTAATTGGTCTACTCCTAAATAATGAACATGGACTCTTCCAGTTGTTGTCATTGAACTAATATGGAAGATACCACCAGAGTTCAAAGGGATCATAATATGGAACTGCAGATAGCTTGCTTTAATAAGATTCGTGGCAAACTATTCCCCGAAAAGGTAACACATTCATCAAGAACTATTAGTCCTAAAGGTTGTCACCTGCGTCAGACTCAGCCGAGTATCACAGTTTGAGCTCGTATTTGCATTCCACAAACGGTGGGAAACAGAGTACCAGAGAGAACCACCAGGTAGTGTAGATCAACTGTCATACACCCCAAACGCACTAACTCAGCACAAACAGGGTTAGCATTGGTTGGAGACAAGTGCACCATAGATGTACAGTACGATTGGTACACAGCGCCACCGTGCCCCTGGGTTCATCGGGATTAAATTACTCGCCCAAGGATACAACGCAGTTACCCCCGGTAAGGATCGAATCGTGGACCTTTCGGTTTGACATCAAATTCCTTTACAACTGAGCCACCGCGCTCCCAGTGGTAGCCAGTGCTGGCCAGTACTTCAAGTTAGTGGTCTAACCATTATGGGACAGTTTTCCAGACAATATTCTGTGACGTTCATCACTCATCAGATAGCGCCAAATGTAATTGTATTTTATTGCTATGTTACGTTCTCTTATACCCCGTGACACCGATAGTTTTATTGTACTGGTTCCAACTCCTTTCATCAAAACTTCCGCTGCAGTTGTTAAAACGTGTAGAAGTCATGACTGCAGTCCGTCATTTTGTGGGTGATAATCTCCCCAAACGGCAGTATATATCTCTGAACATCAAACTGTTCAGTATGGGTCATGGTTGTATTCTCGAACCAGATTCCATTTTACTGAGCACTGTGCCATTATTTCATGGTTTAATGGCATTTATACTCAACTAGATGGTAGAGAGTGGAGATGTGCGGTATTGGAATTTTGAGTTCGGTATCGGTTTCGGTATGTTTAATGGGGTGTACCTCGGTATCGGTTCAGTAGTTGGTATCTGACATGACGGAGATTTGCTGATAGCACCAAAGGGAGAATTCACATAAGGAAAACTCAATAATTTCCGAAAACAAATCATATTTACAGTAATTTTGCGACTTGTTCTAAACAGTACTTAACCTTTAACCCTTTACCCAACGTAACGGCCAAAACCGGCCAGCGCTATTCACAAAAATCGTCAATTAATTTTCATTATTTTTTCATTTTTTGTCTCAAAAACATAGGTTATGACCCCTCATTGGAACGAGCTCGACGAGCTCGTTCCAATGAGGGGTCATAACCTATGTTTTTGAGACAAAAAATGAAAAAAATTAGTTATTCAAGAATTATTTTTGCAAGTGTCGTCTGCTTTTCATGTTAGGTAAAGGGTTTAAAGGCCTATTTCAGACGTACGCAGTCTCAAAGCATGTGCCCTGACCATGCCGTATTCAAGAGGTCCCGCCGACAATAGACAAAGTACCTGGGCAATGATTTTTAGTCAAGTCTTGGCTGCCAGTTAAGGCAACCAAGACTTGACTAAAAATCACTGCTAAGCAGATTGACATATACAGGTTGTAGTCCGGTGGGAATTCGAGACAATTGCCCAGGCACCTGAGGGTTAACAAAACTAAAAATGAACCATTCAGCTGTTGTCAAGCCTCTCGGAACCTTATAAACAGTGAAGGTAGGAAAATTTGGAAATTCGGACCCCTGAGGGTTAACAAAACTGAAAAGAAAATCAGCCACTTCTTTCATCAAAATAAACCTTTAAACTTCTAGCAAGCCTCCACGAAGCCTTATAAATAGTGAATGTAGGAAATTTTGAAAACTCAGACAGTATCGGTATTCAGTGATTGGTTCGGTTCAGATTTTTGGTATGCCCATGATATCGGTATTGGTTCGTTTTTTCGGTATTTTGCCCATCTTTTGTAGACAGTTACAAAGTAAGAAAAAATGGGACAGTTGTAAGTACATCAGTCTGGAATGCAGTCGATGTGTAGCCCACGCAGAGGAGTGAAACGTGAAACATTGAAAAATACCAAGCAAACTTTGATGTGAACCGGTTGAGAAGCATATGAACTTTCCCTTGAAGAATATACTCAAGCTCTTGGTTATTAAAATTTCGGATCATCGTGTTTTAATTCCACGCCTATCAGCTCCATAATTGTAATCACACTGGAAACGATACCGTGTTGATTGTTTGGTATAGCTAACTAACTGATCAACTATTGAAAACAAAGTTTGAAAACAAACACTCCAAGAACGTTTTCTTACAACATTCCTTTTCGACATTTGTAATAACCAAAGGTTGCTAGCAGAAAGAGTTTGGGCGGCATTCTCAACAGATATTTGGCTGTTATTTTTTTTAATTAACAAATACAGAGAATCCTCCAGATTTAGACATTTCAGATAATACTCCAGATTTAGACATTTCAGCTGAATACCAAAATTGCAAAACCGACGTTCAAATATATGCAGCTCGAGTGTTTTTAATTGAAATTTCTCACCCAGTGGTCTCGTTGACCTCTTTCATCTTTGTCCTTTGTGCTAGGCAGTCATGAAGTCAGGACTAGCGCTCCATTTTTGGGACAACTGGAGGGCCCATCCATCCCAGGACGAGAAGCCACGCCCGCGCGATGGAAAATTGTACTGAATTGCATGTCAAGAAGATAATCATAGCTTGAATTTCTAGCTGGACAGACTCACGGAATGATAGACTTCCCATTTATATTCTAGATTATTTCTGGGTAGGCATGCAGTCGCCGTGGACTGATTGTTTTCCACCTGTGCACAATATTTTCACAGACGCAATCACATTAGATTCCAAACACTAATTATAGGAAAAAACATCAAAAATTTAATTAATGAAGCACCGGGTACCACCCGGTGCTTCATTAATTAAAATTTTGCTGATGATGCGTTTCATTACCTGGTAAATGCATGCGTGGACATCAGTGCCCACCAGTGGATTACGACCAGTCCACGGCGTATGTACACTGATTGGCTTGATGGGTTTCAATGATTGCGATCGGGTAATTTAAGTTTCAACTTTCCCTACCCCAAACTATTCAATCTTGCACAACTGAAATCGAGAGCCACTGGGAATGAATACCACAGAAAACCAGGGTTGTTTTTTTATCATCCCTTCACCTTGCACTTATAGTATGTTGCAGCCAATATGTTTCTACTTTTTACGTATTTTGACTGGACTCTAAAATATTTTGGGCATGTTAAATAATATTGAATTGATTCGATTCCTAATTGCATTATGGGAAAAATATTGGTTTTGAAATTTTGTATTTTGCCATCATTGTGTAGATTATGAAAATACATTATGATTTAAGTGGCCTTTTAAGGAATCCCTTGAAATGAACAAATTATACTGAGTGACAGACAGGATGTTTTAAAACAGGGGTTGAATTCATACCTATGGCCTATGACTTATTCTAACAGGAATGGGAATGGGAAAACACACAATCTTGTACTATCGGGCGCATGGAGCACTATCGGGCACGTGTGGTACCAACTCAAAATGGAAAACACTGACCCGTCAGTAAGACATTATCCCTTTTCCGAACATAATAGTCATATACGGCCAGAGCTATTTACAGAATCGCCCTTCAAATTTAATTATCTTTTCATTTTTGTCTCAAAAACGTAGCCTATGACCCCCTCATTGGAACGAGCTCATCTAGCTCGTTCCAATACGTGGTCATAAGCTATGTTTTTGAAACAAAAAAATCAAAATGTTTAGAAATTCACATACTTTTTTACGAATGTCGTCTGCTTTTCGGATTTGGTAAAGCGTTAAGGTTTATGAGTTTCCGCAACATTCTGAAAAGGCCATCAATGTAATCGTAGAATGGCATTTAAGATGGTAGTGTGCGTTGTTGATTAATTATCTTCTGTATGGTGGTAGTCACGCGGTAAACCATGTATATGGCGTCTGTTCCAAAATACCCGGTGCAATAAATTGCATCAATAAAGTTAAAAACATACTTCCAAGAGACGCCTCAAATCACCTTTACTGGACCCTTGTTCATAGTCACTTATTATATTCCATTCAAATCTGCACCTGCTGCCAGTAAAATAACCCTGCGACAGAAGCGAGCCTTGGATGCCTTTCGGGTCGTTAACCCTTTTACAGCCACTCCCACTTTAGCCCTTTACCCAACGCGGACGATATCAAAATTTATTATTATAAATATAATTTTTTCAAATTTTTCAAAAAATTTCAACAAAACCATATCATGTGACCCCTCGTTGGAACGAGCTCAACGAGCTCGTTCCAACGGGGGGGGGGGGGGGGTCACATGATATGGTTTTGTTGAAATTTTTTGAAAAATAAATTTTTTTCACCTGCTGAATTTGCATATTACGCGGGCGGATGCGGCCGATTCGTTGGGTAAAGGGTTAGCCATATATGGAGCACCTCTATGTAAGCGTGTATGCGAGGAAGTTTAATAAGATTTATGAAATACTTGAAACTCTATCATCTGATTAATTGTTGGAAAGGGCTCCCTAAGCCCTTTCCAACAATTAATCAGATAGTACGGTAGATCTGCGCATAACAGAACATACAGACAGTCATCATAAAATAGGCGACAATAGTTAATTTCGGCAGCATAAGTGTTAATCTAAAGAAATTCAACCGTTACACAGACCATATGTTTAAGAAAAATTATTACCACTTTATAGGGCGCTCCTTGGGTTATTAAAATGATCTGAGGTGGACGATAAGACTCAATAACAGCCCGCAAAAATAGCGTTAATTAAACAATAACATGATTTTGGAGGGCATTATGGTTCGTGAGCGGCCCTGCATCGATGTTGAACAGCCCGAGGGTTTATTAAAGGCCCGAGACGAAGTCGAGGGCCGTTAATAAGCCCAAGGGCTGTTCAACATCGATGCAGGGCCGCTCACGAACCATTATGCCCGGCAACAATCATGTTATTACTATTATTACCACTACGTAATTTGTAATTTTACACATTTCCAAAATTATATCAATGATATCAAATCAATAAAGATGACGAATCAGTTGCCATGGAAAATGGCTACAACTGACAACATGGCCACGTGTCATTTGTTTCTGTTGCTGTCGATCAACAAGACCGCAACATGGCGAAAGCATCAACTTTTCCTTGCGAGTTCTCGCCTCATTTCTAAATTTTCAATTCTAAAAGACGTCACGTGACAAGAGGGCCGATAATGAATTTTGTTTTCCATTAGCGGCCCTCCTATCACGTGACTACCGAGCAATAGAGGATATGATTGCCCGTTAAATCGACATTAATGCACTAGGAAACGCCCTGCAAAGTGGTAATAATAATGAGAACGGCCCGCTAGCCTAGAATTGTGGGTAATTTATGTTCCGAAAAAAGTAACACTAATGTGCTCGAAATTTTGTTGTCCATTTATTCCAACAAAACGGATTAAACCATGATATATTTCGGACTATTAACTTCATTCAGGATTTAAAAGTGGTGGTGAGTATTGATACGATAAATAATCTCATTTTGTAAATAACGGCGTAAGTTTGCAGTTAAAGCGCTTCAGCCAAATTCCAGCAATCCTATTTTCGAGTCATCCAAATAAATTGTACTCAACTTTTAAGAACTTTGACCTTTGTTTGTAAATAAACAGACGACAATCTGATTCTTCTATTTCTAAATCAAAAATGTCTCAGTGGCTTGAAATGGCGTTCTTCTATTTCTAAATCAAAAATGTCTGCAGTGGCTTGAAATGGCGTTCTTTGGTAAGTGGTAATACTAGTAAAAACATATTTCTTTTCGGGCGTCATGGTACATTAACGGCCCTCGAAAAATGATTAACAGCCCTCGGGACCATTAACGGCCCTGGACTTCGTCTCGGGCGTTTAAGTGGCCCTCGGGCTGTTAATCATTTTTCTAGGGCCATTAATGAACCATAACGCCCCCAAAAGAACATTGTTATCGTATATTAAATATTGAAATTTCATGTTACATATAAATTCAGTGTTTCATTATTTTTGATGGATGGCAACACAAGAATCTTCCCAAAATGCTTTGGCAACTTGTTCAATATACATACCCACCCCCTCCCACATACAGTGGCGACGCCATGGAGGAGTATGTGGGGGTACTTACCCCTCCACTTTTTCGCCAAGCGTAGTAAAACAATACTATCATTTTAATTTTTGTTGTATTAAACGTTGCGGTGTAATGGTCGGTATGCTTTATCCCATATTCCCAAGTGCACTAAATCAGAGAAGTTTTGGAATTATGTTTGCCCCCCCCCCCCCCTCCTCCCACACACACGCTAGCTGCAAACAAAAAAACAAGAGTCGAGGGTCCAAATTGCAACAAGGCATGCTGCGTTTAAACGGACTGAAACATAGTGCTTAAGAGTATTCGACGAATGCTAGAATCGAGAGCGTGCAAGGCATCCGTTTGGAATTCTGCCTACAGCAATTTTTAAAAATAAATAAAATTTAATATTTTAGAAAAATTCTCAAAGGTATAACTCAATGAAATCATGCAAATATGAATATCATTGGAACCGGCTTGTTCAGCCGGTTCCAATGATATCCATATTCGCATGATTTTGTTGCAAAACAGTTAAAAAAAATTCTCAACGTAGGGAGAGGACTCCCTCCCTCCGTAACCCACCCCAGCTCGGCGCTGCACAATCCCCAATTGTACCCCCTCACTTTTGTAACTCTGACGCCGCAACTGCCCCCCCCCCCCCCCCACCCCCACCCCCACACATAGTGTGTACACAGGACAAGCTGGTCAGGTACGAGAGCAGAGCACAGTTTTAAATCTCCCAAACATAGTTTTCCTAAAATCTGGAATGGAATGGAAAACAATGTCAAAACACTCACCTGTAGGTCATTGTTCAAAAGATTACTTCCAAAGAAAAATTGTTGAAAAATTTTCCCCTTATTAAGACATGTAATAACAGATTGTTCTGGAATCGTAGATCAACATTTTCAAATTTTAGAATAAATTTAAATAGTAGCAGAACAGCTCCATATTTCCATGGCATTATCACGAAGATTCGGTCAAAATCACCGGCCCACGAAAACTCCGTGCAAGTTTTTCGCACGAGCGCCGCGTTAAAGTCAGTGGGGTACCTTTTGAAATTTTCATTTGTATTGGACGGGCTTTTTCGGAGGTATCGTCGTTCTGTTCTTGGTATAAACTCGTTCATCAATAGTTTCTGGTCGAAACGTAACTTTTGAGGTATGCGAAGACTGACACGTGACGAATGTTTACGTGCCGTTGGCATGCTGGAAGCTGGCAACATACAGACTGCAGAGGCTCAAATTCTCAGTGTTACTCAATCGGTGATTAGCAGGTTGTGGTCGCGTTACCGACAGACAGGCAATGTTGATGACAGACGTCGGTCAGATCGTCCAAGGGCGGCAACTGCTAACCAGGATCGTTTCATCCAAACCACAGCATAACGTAACCGCCATCAAAGTGCCTCAGAGAAATTGGACAGTAGCTGCACCGAGCGACAGATGTGCGAGTCAGTGGTTGAAATATCCGCAATCGCCAACACAGCTGGGATATGTACGGCTCGACGACCTCGAATAATTCCACGTTTGACTGAACGTCACATCGCAGCAAGGCGTAATTGGCGTGGAGCACGACAGCGCTGGGACAATCGTCGATGGAGCAACGTCATGCTTTCCGATGAATCGAGGTGCATTCTCGACTTCCACGACAGGCGAAACAGGGTGTGGCGGGGCGGTGGCTGCACGAACGACACCATCACGTAACCGTTAGACTGCACGATCGTTTTGGTGGTGGATCGGGTTATGGTGTGGGGAGGCATAACCATGACAAGCAGAACAGCATTACATGTCATCCAAGGGCTTGTCAGAGGGCAGTACTACCGTGACAACGTATTAGCAGCTCACCTGGTGCCATTTGCACGCCATCTCGAACGTCGATTCATTTTCCAAGATGACAATGCAAGAGCACGCAGGGCCCGTATCGCTACAGAGTTCCTCTTGGAGCAGAACGTCTCTACACAGCCTTGGCCAGCACCAAGTCCAGACCTTTCTCCAATCGAGCACGTCTGGGATATGCGTGGCAAGCGCCTACGAGAACGCCAACAGCCCCCAATGTCCAGGAACTTCGCCGCTGCACATCAGGAAGAATGGCATAACATAAGTCAAGCTGACATTGGACGTTTGGTGAGGAGTATGCCACGTCGGATCCGCTATTGTCTCGCGAACCGAGACTGATTTACAAGGTATTGAGGTCTTGGACTAAATATGGTGAATTCTCTGACTGACCGACCGTCCATGTCTTCTACAGCTCAGTGCGTGGAATGCGTGCTTGTTGTCAGACACCCAATTATCGCTGAAATCATTCACCAGATGCCACAGTGCAATGCCTAATCTGTCTTTCTGATGAAAATATAAATATATTTCTTCATATATCTCACTTTTATCAAATATCCCCTACGTTTTTAATAGTATATATTACTGGTGGATTCTTTGGTCCCTAAATGTGAGGGCATCTACTGATTCCAACGAGTAAAACTTAAATTCACTGCATGCGCTGAGTCTGATTTTTATGGAACACCATTTGGCAGTAATTTTTATCTCGCATAACAGAGACATTTGACGTGCATGCCTGCGTACGTGAGACTTAGTATCTGTGGCATACTGGTCTCGGGTTCAAAAGTGTGCAATCTGTAATATCTTATCACTGCAGATGACGACGCCTTGTTTCGTGTGGTTCAAAAGTCACAACATATCTGTATGAGACGGTTAGAGCCCGGGGTGAAATACCACAAAATCTCCTGCCACAGGGCATGAAATTTCCAACTGTTAGTGGTTTGAGGGTTAATCCTTTCAACTCAGTATGTATAAATTTTTGCGCGAAGACAAAATTGGTAGTGGACGAGCGGACGATATAAAGAGCAAAAAAATCTGAAGTGAGGCTCAGTAATAATTTAATCCAACATCTTGACAGGGCTATTGAATTAAATTATTACTGAACTTCCCAACAAACCCGAGTGGTTTCGCCCATTTCGCCGCTGACAGTATTGACTGAAATGATACCTTTCCAGGGAGTCAGTGTTGAAAGGCTTAACCCTTTGTCTCTGATAGTATACTCTATGTAAGTTCAGAGTCATTAACTGGTAGAGGCTATATTCCTTACTTGGGGAAGAACAATCAATATTTTAACGTGCTGTCTTGATCTACCACACAAATTCACCGAGCAACCTCTTTATTAATTCAGGTCGTAGGGATCGCGGAGGCTCAGCGGTTACTGCATTGAATTTCAAATCGAAAGAGCCACGATTCGATATCCACCAGGCGTTACTGCGTTGTGTCCTAGGGCAAGGCACTGAATCCCGATTTCCCACGCAGGGACACGGTGACATTGTGTACTAAGACGTACTTCACGTCGATGGTGCACTTGTCTTCAACGAATACTAAACCTGCATGTGGAGTTAGTATGTTGGGGAGCCTGACAGTTGCACGCCGCAATAAATAAATAAATAAATAAATAAATAAATAAATAAATAAATAAATAAATAAATAAATTCAGGTCGTATAACGATCGTGGGGCGGGAAAGTGGAATTTCGGGTAAGACTTAAAACTAACTATACTTCTAACTATTGATCATTTTAATTGGGGGTGGGTGTGAGACACCCTTTCTCCCACCGCTCCCTTCGCTACGTCCCTTATGTTGTTAGTTTGATATGGTCTCTGTGCCTGCTGCAAAATAAAGCTTCATTCATTCATTCATTTATTCATTCATTCATTCATTCATTCATTCATTCATTCATTCATTCATTCATTCATTCATTCATTCATTCATTCATTCATTCATTCATTCATTCATTCATCCATTCATTCATTCGCGCCTGGTGAATATTGTGTTATTCTAACTGTTGGTATGTTGTACCTTCTGAACTACTCGCGGTTTGTGTACTCATTTCATTGTCCATAACTGTACATTGAATTATCTTTATAACATCTTTTTCATTGTTTGTGTGTGTACTAAAATACTGTTTTTTTATTTTCAGGAATAGAAATGGTCGGAGTATCGAAACGAATGTGGGCGGGAACGGTGAATAATGTTTATTTCGCCTCGGGCGTGATGGCACTTGCTGGACTGGGTTACTTCATTGGAGATTGGCGCTATATTCAGCTAGCTTATGCTGCACCAACAGTTATATTCCTCTCTTGTTGGTGGTAAGTATAAATGCGGGAAACGTTGCACAAAACCAATGATTAACCATGGTTCGATCCCAACAAACGTTAACTGCGTTGCGTTGTGCCCATGGGCGAGCGCTAATACCGATTTCCCGAGCAAGGGAGGGGGGGGGGGGGGGGCACTATGGCGCTCTGTACTAAGGCATAGTGAACGTTGACGCGCACTTGCCTTCAACCAATCCTAACTTTGCTTGACCGGGGTTGGAACATTGGGAAGTTAGACATTTGCTAGGTGCTGCTCTGTGGTTCCTTCCGGGTATTCCGGCATCCTCCACTCGTAAAATGTCAGACACGAGTTAAGCTTGGCTGTTGAAAGTGCCGTTAAACCCAAATAAAAATATTTGTCCAATCGTTTCTCTCGAGAACTGTTTACACGAGTTAAGCCTGGCTGTTGAAAGTGCCGTTAAACCCCAATAAAAACATTTGTCCAATCGTTTCTCCCGAGAACTCTGACTTTTTGTAGTAATGAGTTGCCCTGAGCAACCGAAATTGACCTGGAGTGACAGTGTAAAGTGACAATAAACTTCTTAACATGAGATAAAAACTCTTGTCACAAAATTTGGTCACATAAATAAATAATGATATGAGAAGTAAATAATCAAGAAATAGCATTAACCTTTTACCCAACGCACAAGCTATTAAATTTGCTTAATATTTTTTCATTTTTTTTCCAAACAACAAAACCACATCATGTCATCCCCTCACTGGAACGAGCTCGTTACATTGAGGGGTCACATGATATGGTTTTCTTGAATTTTTTTTAAAACATTTTTTTTTCAACTGCTCATTCTGCAAAACCGAAGTTTAAATTGTTTTATTTATAAGGATTACTGTTTCAAGCGACCTTCCATCCTTCGACTTTATGTAATGACGTCGGATCGGGAAAGTTTCAACATTCTAGGCTCAAAATCAGAAAACACACACTTTTTTGCTTCGTCTCCGCTTATGTTGACGTTTCCACAAAAAAGCAAGGGAATCCCTTCTCCGTAGGTGCACTTTGGGAATTCTATCAATGTTCATACCTGGCCAATGAGACGCCGGGGGCCCGAAGCTAGCTTATCAAATTTTCCGACTTGATGGGATGAGAGTTAAATTTTCTGTTTCCAGGTCAGAACGTTGGTATAAACTAAAAAGCTAACTTTTTATACTCCATTAAAACAACAGTAAACGAAACAGACCCGAAACGTTCGTTTATTACTATTGTTTTAAAGAATTACATTCGTTTAACAAAACAGAGTGTTGAGATTTGACTACCAATTAGTAATCTTTATTATTTCCAAAGTGTGATTTACTGGGATTTCCGGGTTTGATTATAAACGCTAACTTCACAAGTGAATTATGCAATCAACAATTGTGTCATGTATCCGTGCGGGCAAACGAAGACGCTTTGCCGTGGGTGTAATGGGGACTTCATTGTTTTTTGTTTTTTTAACCCTTTACCTAACATGAAAAGTAGACGACACTTGTAAACAAATCTTGAATAACTATTATTTTCATTTTTTGTCTCAAAAACATAAGTTATGACCCCTCATTGGAACGAGCTAGATGAGGGGTTATGACCTATGTTTTAGAGACGAAAAATGAAAAAATAATGAAAATTAATTGCCGAGTTTTGAGAATAGCGCTGGCCGTTTTTTGGTCATTACGTTAGGTAAAGGGTTAAATAATATAATTATCGTTAATAATGAAAAGTAATAAACAGAATAATCGCTTGACTGGACTGGTTACGTGAAATAATTCATTCGAGGCGAGGGACTATATTGTAAAACTCTCGTGCGCATTCGCACTCGTGTTTGTACAACGTCCCTCACCTCTCATGAATTATTTCACGTCACCAGTCCAGTCAAGCGATTACTCTCTATTTATTATTACCATTATTAAATTTTTTCAACACGATACTTGATACTTCTTTATTTCACTCATTAGCCACGTATGTGGTACAAGAGGCGTATGTAAAATAATTATATTTGCAGGTAACATAACATGGTGGCTGTGGATGTGCAACTAAATAATAATAACACCAATTAACAGTTAAATAATGGTTACTCACGATGCTCTCATCCATCGAGGTTATCGAAAAACATTTAAAACAAGTTCAAAGTTAAAGGTAAAGCTAGGATGCTAGGCGGAAAACGCGTGCTGACATATACACACAACTGAATGCTCAGAAATAGAAATACAAACATATATATATATACCCCACCAAATAGTCCCAACAATGCCGTCAAAACGCGCCACCACACTCGGGAGACCACTCCTCCCCAAGCGGCCCTCATCCTTGTCTAAAAACAGCTGAGTCAAAAATGAAAGCCGCCCAGATGGGAGCAATCCCCCGAGCACGACGGAAACCCGACAAAACTATATAAACATATGTGCATATATATATATATACACACATACAAACCTGTCAAATTGCCGGAATTGCCAAAATTACAAAAAAGTATTCGATGAAGTGCATTTATTTTTCCTTTCATTGTTTGAACAACGAGCTGATAAAAACAATGAGCCCAAACAGGTTTTTAAGCTTTTTTAAATTTCTCTGAGTCATAGTTTCGGCAAATTTATGTGTACTTGGTCTGCTGTGGTGCCAAGGAGGAAGCTGTGCCTTTCGGGTTTGTGTAAAAGCAGGGCATTCCAAAACGTAGTGAAATTCGTAGTGAAATGCAAAAAAGTCACTGCGTGATATACCGTTCAATGACCCGACTTCAACGGGTAGTCTATGATTAGACGTTCTAAGTTTGCAGTTAAAGGTTCTCTGCTTTTGATGTAGTTTCAACAAGTATGGCTCTATTTGGAAAGTAGTTCTATAGATTCTGTAGTTAACAGCCTTTGTAGATTTAAACATTGCACTGTGACAGGTCTGTTCGAACTGGCACTGTAGAATTTGCTTCACATTGGCAGAAAGATGGTCAGGCGAGTGAACGATCTGGGACATCCAGAAACATGTTAAGCCACAATCATTTAAAATTAACAGGATAAAGGAGATCCACTCGTATCCTAACATATTTTGGGCGTTGATCGAATATTGATAAAGTAGCAGAGGAAGTTTATTTGGATGGGACTGTAGTATATTAGCCCAATAGGAGATCATCCTTGTTTTAATGTTAATTGCTAGAGGGTAGCGACCAGGCCTGTCATTCTGAAAAATGCAGGAGGGCAAAAAATCGCTCTCCTCAATCAGCTTAGGAGAGCAATTAGCTTTACACAACATTTTAAGTATCCAGTTGAACGAACTCATTGAAACTGAAACCAACAGACTACATGAGTGATTTTATTAACTTTACTAAGGTAAAGCGAAATCTCTTAGACATCTAGATGGCTCACTCAACAACCGAACACACACTTGGCAAGACCTGTGTGTGTACCCAGACCTGTTGTCCAAGAAAATCATACGCCTACCACTAGCACCTTCAACCCCCCTTGGGGGGTTGAAGGTGGTAGTGGTAGGCGTATGACTTTCTTGGACAACAGGTCTGCTTGAATCTACAGTCACTTCCTGGTGCAAGTGCTTCAAGTGACAGGATAGTAGTAATGGTAGTATATTATAGTGTCAATATTCCTTGAATAATTACCCCTCAAACTGTGGTGTCAGTTGTTGAACTTGAAACTGACAGAAAAAAAAATATTGCTGTGACCCATTTTGCTTCAAATGGTTGCAACTGTGTTTGGGTATGGTTGCAGCCATTACCTTTTACCACTAAACCACTTTCAAAATGAAATTACGTGATGTTATGTGACTTCGAAGTTAAATTACATTTTTGCTTTACAACAAAAATTTAATGTGAGCATAATACTTGTAATCTCAATCATCCCAGACCAAAATATTTAGGAGGGCAATTTTTCGTTCTCCTTAATTCTTTCAGGAGGGCAGTAAGGAGAGCTAAAAAATCGCTATCCTGAAATTGCCAAACCTGAGCGACCTAATTCTCCATAGACCATATAGCTTGGGGCACTAGACTTGACATCGAATATAAACTTTAGACATTTTAGATATACTTTCTCAATAATATCTAGATTTTCGTAGCGCCAAATTTCACAGCCGTATGCTAGTATAGGTAGTACCATTTTATCAAAGAGTTCAAGTAGGTTTTCAATAGATAAATTAGATTTCCTAGATTTTCCAAGTATACTAAACATAGACTTAGTAGCCTGTTGTGAGAAGAAATTACGCGTTTTACCCTTTACCTAACACGTAAAGCAGACGACACTTGCAAACAAAATTCTTGAATAACTAAATATATTAATTTTTTGTCTCAAAAACATCGAGTTCGTTCCAATGAGCGTCATAAGTCATGTTTTTGAAACAAAAAATTTAAAAAATAATGAAAATTAATTGAATGGTGATTTTTGTAAATAGCGCTGGTCGGTTTTGGTCGTTACGTTGGGTAAAGGGTTAAGGAAAGACCCGGGCTTTCTGAAAATTACACCGAGATATTTATATTCTTGTATCTGACTAATAACCTGGTCGTTAATTTTAAGAACTAAATGCGAGCGACGTTTCTTACCAAATATTAAAATCTTAGTTTTGGACAAATTTACATTCAGCTTCCAATTAATGCAGTACGCTTCAAGTCGATTTAGAAGTGATTACATGTCAGTAGCCGACTCCGCTAACAGAACAGTATCATCTGCATACAGTAATATTAGAAGTTTCACGAAATGGGCTATTGTGGGGTCCAAATGTGGATAGGGATTAACACCACCAATGCCATTAGATAACAAGAAGTATTCTAAATCATTTAAATACAGAGAGAACAGGATAGGAGAGAGATTTTCTCCTTGACGGACGCCTTTAAGGCAAAGTAAAAATCCGATTTAAAATCACCTGTTACAACCTGGGATTTTATGCCGTTATACAGAGCCCTGGTATAATCAAAACACGTACCCCCGATTCTATTGTTGATCAGTTTGCCCCACAGCCCCCGCTTTCCACACTGTGTCAAAGGCCTGTTTAAAGTCGACAAAAATACAAAACTAATTTCTATTGGAGTTTCAAAACAGGGATATTAATGCGTTCAAGACGAAGATGTTGTGGCGAGTGGAATAGCCTTTCCTGAATCCTGCTTGACACTCTTTAAGAATATCTTCACTTTCTGTAAATGTCAGTAACGTATTATTTAACAGCTTAGTAAATAGCTTACCCAGGCAACTAAGTATTGACATAGGGCGATAATTTTCAGGTAGGGACGGATCACCTTTATTCTTGTAAATGGGTTTTACAATACCTATTAACCATGATTCTGTGACTATAATTTTACTAAAATTAGATTAAAAAAATTCCTATATATTCGCAGCATTACTTGAAGGGACGCTTTAATATGTTCATTCAAGATGTGGTCAACTCCTCTAACTTTACCATTCTTTAATTCAGAAACTGCTCGTAAGATTTCATCCCCTGTTATGTCACTATTTATTATGTCGTCCGAATCTGACGGGGTATATTGTGGGTCGGTTTCGTCCTCGTCGGGAGCACCGACGTGGAGTTCTTTCAAGAAACTAAACATATTGTCAACACTAACAGTAGAATTCATTATAGAATTACAAGAATTTAGGATTTTCCAGTATTTGGACAGATCGGAGGTTCTACGATTTGATCATTTTCGGGAGGTTCTATTTTGATAGGCACTAAAGGTTTTATTTATCACCCTTTTATATTGTTTACTCGCATGTGAAAGGAATGTTTTACTTTCCGGCGTTCTGTGGGAATGATTTATTTTATTATACGCTAAACGATAGATTATCGAAGAAATTGCGGGAAGATGGAAATCGTATCCCCCACTGTGAAGATATAGACATTTCCCCTTTCATGGTATCAATCAAAATGGCGGCTTTCAAAGCATCACTTCAAAGAGAATACCCGCCAAATTATCACGGGAAATAATCAATTTGTTCCGGAAGCGTATAATGAAAAAAATCCCTAGTGTTTTTTAGTGGATACCCATCATTTTCAGCAATAATTCAACACGTATTCACCTTGAATTGATGCATGAAACCCGCAAGTCCAAACATGGCCTGAACGTTCGTAATATAAGTTTTTGGTTTTGGTACGTCCTTTCAAGGACGTACCAAACCAAAAAAATTTGTATTACAGACTTTCAGGCCATATTTGGAGTAGAAACCCGCCAGCTGAATCAGATTACAAGACGCTATGTGTTCCGAGTATCAATCAAATCACTTCCGCATATCAATGATTCAATACGTTGATTACTTTCATGCATCAATTCAAGGTTGAAACGAGTGGAATTATGAGATTCTTATAAAAAACATATAATAAAAGAAAATCTAGTGTTTTTGAGTGGAGACTAGATATCCTCTATATATTGTTTACTCGCACGTGAAAGGCATGTTTTACTTTCCGGCGTTCTGTTATAATGATGTATTTTACGAGCGCGTTGGAATTCGTTTCGTGTTACACGACACTGGTGATTGAACCGTTGCTTATTGCGGGGGCCCCCTAAGGGCCTCCGCTCTACTATATGTGGTTGCTTTTTTTCAAGGGAAGATTTACTGTGAGCCTTTTCTAAATTGGGGAGAAATCATCATGACCGACTGCAGAAATACATACTTTTTATTAAAATCGGTTCAAATTGCTCTGCATCTACTTCAGTTAAGGCTTGGTTCGTAACATTTCAACTGAACATTTTTAAAAAATCAAGAATTTATTTTTGGATATGCGTATTTGATCATTTTTCCAATGCACGCAAACTGGATTCTCAAATCTTCTTGTATAAACTTTGACAGAAAACAAATATTTCTGTTTCAGGTCATTGACCGTGAACGTTTGTTCCGACTTTCAATATTACTCGAAAGTAATTGTTTTATCTTGAAAAAAATTTTCACTTGAATCAAAGGTTTTGTTAGAAATATTATTTATTCTTACGGCAATCTGAAGGTTGTTAAAAACATTCGGAACTTTATATCACCTAATTTATGTACATTGGTCAGCATTGGTACAATTGTTTTAACCTGGTGTCATATTATAAATAGCTGAACTCACTTCATTAAAAGGTGGGTTACGATCGGTTGTTTGAAATTTAATTCCTTTTATATTTAACTCTAAATTAACGTATTTCTGAAGATCATGTGTTGACAAGGAACAAAATATATTCTTGCGGCATTGAAACACACAAAACCCAGGTTACAACAAATTTAACAACGTTTAAACTGTACATCCCCGAGACGAATTGAGAACGGTCCAATTCAGAACTATCTGCGTTCAGATGAGAGGGTCTGTAAGGGTGAAAAACAGAGTCATCAAGTGCGTCTCTTTTCTTCATCAGTTCAGTCACATGTCGCTGTTTGTGCACTGAGAGTGAGATGGACAAGTTGGTATTATGTGTCTTATGGCATACCCTAGTTAGCTTGTTATCTGTTTATTTTTTTAGTAAAACTACATGTATTTAACGTGTATATTGAATTCGCCATTTATGTTCTTTTTTTACGCAGTTAAAATAGTGGTCATGGAAACAAAATGCTGTGGGAAGTGGTCTGGGACTAATCAATAATCCAGCCCCGAGGGGGTGGGAGAGGGGGGGGGGGTACGGGGGCGAGGCGGGATTGCGATGAACCTAGACATCTTTTTACACTCTAAAAATCTTAATTCTACGGTTTGCATTGGGTGTCAACTGAGGAAATCACATTCGGCTTACAACGTCTGACGTTCCATTGAGACTCAAAATGCATTCAACTGGCGCCATTTAGGTCACATTTTTAAAATGTAGGCCTGTCCGGATGAGGCCCTCGTCCTACGAACGCAATAGGTGCACCACCTTCAAATCTTTCCCCAACTCTAGACCTCGATTCTTGTTGTGCTATGGGTCTAGAGCGTAAAAATACTTTGAGCCCAAGAACGAAGAACCACCCCCCCCCCCCCACCCCCAATACCTGATAGGTCCTACAGTCTGGTCCTGTCCTCAGTCAAGTTCAATGAACTACAGTTAACTCACGTTGAAATAACTAAGTGTGAACCTATCGTTGGATTTTTCGCAGTCGTGATTTTTTTTTTTACTTGGCTTTGAATCAAACGCCATGTATGCGGTCTATTTTAAACTCATTTTTTTGCAAAATGAAGAATTTCAAAGAGTTGATATTCTTATGTGCACTGAGAAATATATTTTTCGCAGTCATGATTTTTTTTAGAGTTGGCCTTGAATCATACGCCCTGGGTGAACGTATGCGGTCTAATTTAAACTCCTGTTTTGCAAAATAAAGAATGCCAAAGTTATTATTTATTTATTGGTGTTTATGGTCACATACTTAGGCACAATGGCTAATCGTGACCGTGACAGTTCTACGGGTGGAGGAAGCCGGAGTACCCGGAGAGAACCATCGAGCATCGACGAGCAACTGTCATCTCCTCAACATTCTAACTCTGTTCAAGCTCCTATCAAACAGGGTTAAAGCGGTTGAGGACATGTGCACCATCGACGTGCAGTACGCCTTAGTACACGGCGTCATCGTGCCCCCATATAGGCAACCGGAATAAAGTGCCTTGCCCGAGGACACAACGCGGGTCGTCCCGGACGGGGATTGAACTCGGGACCTCTAGAAGAATTTCAAAGAGTTGACGTTTTATGCGCACTGAGAAATATAACGCAAGTTTATTGACATATTTGACTTTGTGCATTGTGTAAATAGTGTATGCATGCATAAAGATAAAAGGGGGGGGGGGGGGGGTGGGTGGGTGGTGCGAAATGCGCTGCGACTCCTCCGAAAAATAATGTTAGAAACTTTTGCCAACATGCAACCTCTCCCCCACCCCCACCCCACCCCCCACCCCCCCCCCCAAAAAAAATAAAATACGGATTTGTTCATTGTTTAATATCATTTTGATGGAAGCGCGATCGCCCATGTAACCGATTAGAGCACTAAATTTCAAAACCGAAAGGTGCGGTGCACCGGTCCATCTGCCCAGCGTTAACTGCTTTGTTTTATTAATTGGGCAAGGCCCTTTAATGTCCATTACTCACGTGGGCAGTGTATTTATCTGGGTCCAAAGATTAGGTTG
Organism: Pictodentalium vernedei; assembly: GCA_031216915.1. Taxonomy (NCBI): domain Eukaryota; kingdom Metazoa; phylum Mollusca; class Scaphopoda; order Dentaliida; family Dentaliidae; genus Pictodentalium; species Pictodentalium vernedei. The sequence continues at coordinate 734,518,038 of CM062296.1, read as the reverse complement.
AAAATGTGGTAACTGTTAAACATCCAAGTGACCTATTTTGAAAAAAAAAATCTTATTGGTTTGGCCTATACAGTACGTGGAGAGTGTATTATCACTAAATCACCCGCAGAGTGGAGATTTCACCCACGCAATAATTGCAAATTTGCTGCAAAACATAACCAGCACAAGCAAAGTTTCAGCCAATGGACCTTCGGGTTAAACCCGGAGGTCCATTGGCTGAAACATTGTAAGTGTTTTTTGTCGATGTGTACACAATTTGAAAGTTATAGCTTGGGTGACAACCCCACTCTGCGGGTGATTTAGTTACAATCCACTCTCCACGTACTGTATATTGAAACCACTGTACAACCCTCATATGTGAAAAAATCCTGCATATGTGAAAAACTGCAAATGTAAAAAAAAATCCAATATTTGCAGTTTTTACATATGCAGGATTTTTTTCACATATGCGGGTTGTACAAACCACTGTGGTTACCATTCTAATGTTTATTCGTATAGGGCGCATAGACTGAGCTACTTTCGTTTTTGAGCAAACGGTCGCATTGCTGGTTCAGAGCGTGCTTAGTTTATTTTTCCTTCAAATCACTTGTTATGTTTTTGACGCAAAAAAAAAAAATAGTTATTCAAACAATTGCTCGGTGGTTCTCTCCGGTTACTCCGCGTCTCTTATTCGTAAAACCGTCCGACTCGAGCTGACCTCGGCTGCTTATTTACTTATTGGTCACATTCTTATGCACAATGGCTTATCATGACCGTGACAGTTCTACGGGTGGAGGAAGCCAGAGTACCTGGAGAGAACCACCGAGCAACGACGAGCAACTGTCAGCTCCTCAACATTCTAAATCTGTTCCAGCTCCGCTCAAGCAGGGTTACGTGCAACATCGACCTGCAGTGCGCCTTTGTACACGGCGTGATTGTGCCTCCTTGTAGGCAACCGGGATAAAGTGCCTTGCCCAAGGACAGAACGTGGGTCGTCCCGGACGGGCATCGAACTCGGGACCCCTATCATAGAAGTCCAACACTCTACCATTGAGCCACCGCGCCCTCTCCTCGCTGCATGAAGTGTCCTTAAATTCAAATAAATAAATATATAAACAAATAATTAAATGTTTGTGGCATTTTGAAATATGAAATAAGGACAATAAAACTGCGTGTCCTATAAATGGTTAATGTATGCTATATATATTTATATATGTATATTTATGGATTGGACAAGTTACATTACTTAGATATATTTATTTATTATTTATTGGTGTTTAACCCTTTACCTAACATGAAATGCAGACGCCACTTGCAAAAAAAAATTATTGAATAACTATGTTTTTTCATTTTTTGCCTCAAAAACATAGGTTATGACCCCCTCATTGGAACAAGGTCAACGAGCTCGTTCCAACGAGTGGTCATAACCTATGTTTTTGAGACACAAAATGAAAAATTAATTGGCGATTTTTGAGAATAGCGCTGGCCGGTTTTGGCCATTACGTTGGGTAACGGGTTAATGTCACATATTTCTGCACAATGGCTAATCATCACCACGACAGTTTTATGGAGGAATCCGGAGTATCCGGAGAGAACCACTGAGCAACGGCGAGCAAAAGTCAGCCCCACAACTTACTAACCCCACACAAGCAGGGTTAGCATTGGTTGAAGACAAGTGCACCGTTTACGCGCAGTACGCCTTAGTACACAACGCCACCATGCCCCCGTGGGCAATGGGGATAAAGTGTCTTGCAAAATGACACAACACGGTTGCCGCAGGCGGGATTCGAATTACTTAGATCATCAGTTACTAAAAACACATTTTCTTCTTCGGGGCAGACACTTTGGTGCCATGAATTCGGGAAGCAGATCATATTCGATATTTGACAATGAGAATTTTGTTTCCCCTCAATTTGATTGCGCTTTTCCGGTAAACCTTTTGGGAAAAAGGCAGTACTTAAATGGAGTAAAAAAGAGGATACGCAATTCACATTTGTCATATGGAATTAGTGTGTTTTATTATTCTGTTCATGTTGATGTTGTGTGTACATAGCAATCTGCCTTTGTTCTGGTGTATTTGCTGAATAAATCTTATCTTATCTTATCTTAGCTTTCACATAGCATTTGCGAGTATTCGGCTCGAAAACGCATCGCTGGGTTGTTTGACAGCGACCATTCAGTTATTTTTTTTATTACAGTCAGTTTGTCTGATTGCGCTGAAATGTCACCAGCGTGCTTTCAGGGCACTGAATGCAAGAGGAACTTTCCATAGTGGGAATTTACAATTATATAGGTCTAAAATCTACAGGCATTTGGGTTAAATTGAAATTGTAATATTTTTTACTTGTTACTTTTTATTTATTAGTTTTTGGAAAAGCGCCAAGGGGTGTAAAAAAAAATGTCATTGCACATAGACAGCCAATTCAGAGAAGAGAACGTTACACTGAGTTACCAAAACGTGTTTGAAAATATTTTACGCATGGATGTACTGGGGGGGGGGGGGGGGGCGTAAATATCGCTGTATCCCTTTGTTTTTTACATCACTGTCTGTAGGCCTAAGGTTTAGGATTACATAGTAAATAACAACAACGAACAAAGTGAAGTCACATACAACTTTTTGAAATATTACATTTGCAATGATTTGATTTTTAGTTCAACTTTGACGTAAGTCAAATTTGAGGTTATGCCATGGTCCGTCCGTCCATCCGTCAACAGTTCAATACGGCTCGGGCGAGAGGCCATATTTATGAACCGATCTTTACGAAACTTCTTGAGTACCTTTGTTATCACCTTGGGGCGGGAACGAGATTTTTTGGACGCAGTTCGAAATTCAAGATGGTCACCAGCAGCCATTTTGTACCTTAGTTAGTGCAATCAGTTTTTTGTACAGAACATCTGTTTGAAAGTTCTGATTCGAATATAAATTTTTGTCTGAATGTTTAGTAACATGGAATATATGACATATAATACGTTTTTTTTTTCTCGTGCAGAAATTCTGCAAATTAGATGAACTTTGATTTTTTCAGTGCTACTTACACACAGTAAGTACACATGTCCATACGGCTCGGGCTAGGGGCTGTATTTATGAACCGATCTTCACGAAACTTCGTGGGTACCTTTGGTATCACCTTGGGACGAGAACGAGTGCTTCTGTGCGCGGTCCAAAATTCAAGATGGCTGCCAGCGGCCATTTTGTACCGAAATTGGGTTCAGTCAGTTTTTGTACACAACTTCTATATAGTAGAAAATCTCGAGCAGAAATTATGCAAATTAGATGAACTTTGATTTATTCAGTGCTACTTATACACAGTACGTGCACATGTCAATACGGTTCGGGCTAGAGGCTCTATTTATGAACCGAACTTCACGAAACTTCTTGGGTACCTTTGTTATCACCTTTGGACGAGAACGAGTGTTTTTGGGTGCGGTCCGAAATTCAAGATGGCTGCCGGCGGCCATTTTGTACCAAAATTAGGTACAATCAGTTCTTGGTACAGAACTTCTATATGAAGGTTCTGATTTGAATAACTTTTTGAATGAATGTTTAGTAATATGGAATGCATCACATATAATACGGTTTTTTTTCTCTTGCAGAAATTATGCAAATTGGATGAACTTTGATTTATTCAGTACTATTTATACACAGTAAGTGCACATGTCAATGCTAGAGGCTGTTTTTATGAACCAATCTTCACGAAACTTCTTGGGTACCTTTGTTATCAACTTGGCACAGGAACGAGTGCTTTTTGCCGCCTTTGTTATCACTGTGCTATAAGAACAAACATTTTTGGGTTCAGTCAGACCCACACTTTTTGAATGAATGTATAGTAACATGGAATACATCACATATAATACAGACTTTTCTTTCTCGTGCAGAAATTATGCAAATTAGATGAACTTTGATTTATTCAGTGCTACTTATACACAGTAAGTGCACATGTCAATACGGCTCGGGCTAGAGGCTGTATTTATGAACCGATCTTCACGAAACTTCTTGGGTACCTTTGTTATCACCTTGGGACGCCAAGGAGTGTTTCTGGGTGCGGTCCAAAATTCAAGACGGCTGCCAGTGGCCATTTTGTACCGAAATTAGGTCCAGTCAGTTTTTTGTACACAACTTCTGTACGGCTCAGCCTAGAGGCCGTATTTATGAACCGATCTTTACGAAACTTCTTGGGAACCTTTGTTATCACCGTGGGACGAGAACGAGTGTTTTTGGTGCGGTCCAAAATTCAAGATGGCCGCCAGCAGCCATTTTGTACCAAACTTAGTGCAAGCAGTTTTTTGTACGGAACTTCTGTATGAAAGTTCTGATTTGAATAAATTTTTGTATGAATGTTCAGTAACATGGAATACATCACATATGATACGGGTTTTTTTCTCGTGCAGAAATTATGCAAATTAGATGAACTTTTATTTATTCAGTGCTATTTATACACAGTAAGTGCACATGTCAATACGACTCGGGCTAGAGTCTGTATTTATGAACGGATCTTCACGAAACTTCTTGGGTACCTTTGTTATCACCTTGGGACAGGAAGGAGTTTTTTTGGAAGTAGGCCCGAACGTAGACTGAGCTACTTTCGATTTTGAGCATCTGTTTTCTTTACTGGCTTTGTGAGTGCTTAGTTTATTTTTTCCTATGTATATGCCCAATTAAAAAATTAATGACTAGGTCTTTTTTATATAACCGTCGGCATTAATCAGTGGTTTATAGGCCTATAAGCACGTATGTTCACGATATTGGCGTATGCCTGGATTTGGGTTAGTTGAGAGTTTGCAAAGTGGTCCAGCTTGTCTTTACGGAATGCTTTGCTGACGAAGGGGGTGGGGGTGGGGTGGGAGGGGGGGCTTCGTTTCCGCTCAAAACTAATTTAATATAATAGAAAGAACACTCCTCCCCTTCAGCTTCAGAGAAGAAAAACAACATACAGACAGTATTAATTCAAGACATCAATGCCTGTAGGTCCGATAGTTTCATATCCACTTATGATATTTAAATAGATTAATTACGAAACAGTAAAAAGAGTTTTCATACATATATATGTTACATGTTTTTCCTATAGTCCGACACAGATTACTGGATTTTGAGTCGAACCTTGAAATTTTGGTGTCGGCGCAATGTTGTTGGTGTTTCTAGGGTAACTTTGTGTGCTAAATTCGAAGACGTTTGGTGCCAGTATGTAAACTTTGGGGAATTTGAGCTATTTGCATTTAAAAAAAAAAATGACCGACAAAATGGCGACCGAATTTTCGGAACATTAAGACTTAACCATTTCTGTGCTATTGTACTGTTATTTGTAGGGTATATCATTGTGCATGAAATCAACCTAGAGATTACACTAAATCTAAGGAATTCAAGATATTTGACCTTTGTAGGTGTAGAGAAGGCCGCCAAAATAGCTGGAAAATCAACCAATTTGCCGAGGAAATCATTTTCATAGCCAGCTGAGATATTTTGGAGACTTAATTAGGAGAACAAATTAGACAACATAGCAACACTTTCCTGGTATAGATTGTGTGCAAAACGTAAACTTATTCCATTCCACTGAGTTCAGACATGGCGTCTAACATATCCACTACTTTCACAAAAATCCACCCATCTTGCACCAAGTTCATTTCAAGTGTTCGTCATCAGCGTCATCATCTAAGCGGACGTGTGGCTCGACATTCCCACGAGTCAGCTCACTATGCAACGTGTTTGAATCACCTTTACAATGACATACAATGGTGCATGGGGTGTTTGCGAAGACTCAAGTGCATCTCTTGGATTAACATGCCTTGGACGAAATACAACCGCACCTGACAAAATCCAATACCTGTTGTGGGCAGCATGTACAGAGTCGAGAATACCTATTGGTCTCAAAGTCTTAGTTTTGTCATCAGAGGTCCATCCAAAATCAGATGGATCGAGTTTTGGTGGAATGCCCGAGTCACAAGAATACCAGTGCATGTCTTTAAGATGGGCCCTTTCAACATTCTTCTAGTGGAATAACTCAGTTGTGGGTGGAAGGTTTGCTAGCTTGGGGCAGTTAATCGCGCCTTTGCTGTTTTGGATGTCCAGACATTGACCTAGGCTTCGGTCATTTCAGTAACTGGATAACCATAACAAGCACTGATCAGGAGGGTACTTTGGACAAATATAGCGTCCATGTTTTCACGATAATCGCCAAGCCCGCCCAATGAATAACCCTGCAGTCTCTCCAACATACCTACTTTGCCAACATCGTGCAATTGTGCGACAGTGCCACAGACCGATAGTGCATGTGCTGCGACGAGTGTTGGGACAATTGTGACATTATTCTTGCATGTTTCACCGATGTCAATGACCTTCGTTTCCCCACTCGTAGCTTCCATTGTCAATAAGCAGCCCATTTGTTCAAAACACGTCCGTGTCAGTCATCTGATATGACATTAATGCGACAAATGTCTTTCCCTGATTTCTGGATGTTATTGACTTGTTGGCAAATGATAGCATCAGCGTCTTCATACTCTGTGAATAACTCACCAAATTCTTTCACGTCGCCTGACCTAATGAGTGTTGGTGTGCAAGATTCACCTGTTATGACTAGTGTATTCGAGTGACTACCATTCGGCACTGGTAACTTTCACGAGGTTACTACACATGCCAGCTCAGACTTGGATTTGGTATTACGCAAGTCATCCGATTCCTGGAACATAGATAAGTATTTCAGTATATCCTTCATTGGCAAAGTTTGGCTGGAGGGCAATGATTCTTGAATATATGAGAGAAGTGTCAACAAGTGATGTCTCTTTAACTTTGATTTAACTTCATCAGGAAACTTTTTAATTAATGAAGAACCCTTCAATAATTAAATCTTCGATAACTATTCCTATAATTATTGTTTTGAATCTAATATTGTTGCATCAATAGAAATATTATCCATCCGATGAAAGTGATCAGTCCACGACAAATGTATGTAAAATGGCTTCAAAACTCAGAACCCAAACCGTTATAATGACTCGTCAATCAAGAACCCAAACCGTTATAATGACTCGTCAATCAAGGAAAAGACTTGCCAACTCTTTATACCGACTTATCAACTTGATTTAACGACAGTACAATCGGTTGTAATAACTTCACAACTCGCTATCACGACTTGGCAGCTCGGTATAATGACTTGATGACTCGTTATAGTTATGACGCATGGCTCGTCAGTGCAGTATACAGACTTCTAAACTCGTTATAGCAAGTTTCGATATCAATATAACGACTTTGTCGACTCGTTATAATTACATTATAAACTTATTATAATGACTCGTTAGTTTATTCTAATGGCACCATGAGTCATTATAATGACTTCACAACTCACAACTCATTATAATGACTTCGTGAGTCATTATAACAATTTTTGACACATAACGACTTTGAAATTCGTTAGAATGACTTGTTCAAGTCTGTGAAACTCATTATACCAATGGCAACACAACACGCTGCTATGACTTAACAACTCAGTATAACAATTTTTGAAACTCATCGTAATGACTTTTAAACTCATTATAATGAGATTATAACTCTTTACAATGACTAATTAACTCCTTATAAGGAACTCATTCTAACAACTTCAAAATTTATCATAACGACTTGTCAACTAGATATAACCACTTATCAAGTCGTTATAATGACTTCAAAACTTTGCAGCTCCTTATAACGACTTGAACACCATTATAACGGCATGTCAAATCCTCAGTATGAATTTCCAAACACGTTATATATATTTAAATTTGGAACTGGCAACTTGACGTCTCGTGATAACGACGTAGCAACTATCTAGAATGACATCACAACTTATTATAATAACTTGCCAGCTCGTTATAACGACTTTACAACTCGTTATAATTATTTCACATATTAGTATAACAATTAGCCAACTCTTTAACAACATCAAAGCCCTTTGTATGTAATAACGACTACACACCTCATTATAATGATTTGTCTACTCTTTATAATGACATGACTGTTCGTTAGAATAACTTTACAACTTGTTATAATTATTTCATAACTCATTGTGACTTACCAACTCATAGTTTTAATGAATTTGGAACCCCCTATAATTTACATTGTATAGTTCAACAGAACCTCTTTATAATGACTTGAAACCAACTTCGTTATAACGACTTATCTAGATATAACTACTTTTCAGTTATTATGGCTTCACACCTCTTTGAAATGATATATAAACTCATTACATGACTTAACCACTCATAGTGACTTGCCAGTTCGTTACAACGACATTTGGGACTCGGTATAATGGCTTGTCAAATCGTTATAATGACTCCACAACTCGCCATAACGTCAGAACAACTCGTTAAAACAACTTTACAATTTCTCGTAATAGCTTGGTAATTCGTTAAATCAATGTCTGAGACTCAATATAATGATTTGTCATTTTGCTCATTTAGCAACCTATCTACTCATCATAGTGACTTTCCAAATCGCTATAGCTACAGCTCAAATCGCTATAAGAACTTTACAATGCGTTAAAATGACTTCTCAACTCGTTGTAACGATATCACAACTCTCATCATAATTATTTGCCAATTCGTCATAACAATGTTTAGGAGTCACAACGATTTGCCAGCCTCTTATAAATAAAAATAGGATAGAATATAACGACTCATCAGCTCGTCATAGTGATTTGTAAACTAACTTGTAAACTCATAATAATGACTTCCAACTCCTTATAACAAATTTCCAACTCGTTATACCGATTTTTCAATCCCTCAGAACGACTTGTCAACTCATCATAACGAATTGTCCACTCGTATAACGACAGCAAAATACATAACTTAACGAATCATCAGAATTGAGCCTTGTTAGAGTTCATTATAACAATTGCAAACAACGACATGACAATAGTGACACACAACACATTATACAGAATTCACAATTAGTTATACCGGCTAGTCTACTCTTCTATATTATATCTCACGTGACTTCCTTGCATTCTGATTGGCTAAAAGATGATACCCTATTTCGAGTAGTTTGCATCCACAGAACTGACCAGGCACTACACCCAGGCTCTATACGTTTTCTATTTTTAGCACACTACTTTATCAGTTTTCTTTTCATACTGGGCGAATAAAACTGATCAGGCTAAATTTAAAAATCGATTCAAAGAGGCACAACATCCACAAAACGACCCGGAAAGAAATCTTTGTGGAAAAATGTATCGTTTTTCCATTGTTGAAGTCACATTTTGCGAGGCGTTCATTTTATTCCTTGAGAAGATGATCCATATCTCGTTTCGAAGAGAATGATCCATACCTGGGTCCAACTTTCATGAGAACGCGTCCGGATATGAAAAATCATTTGTTTCGCTGCTCATATTATTTCGCTATTTAATTGTATGTTTTGGGCAGTAAACGAATAAATAATGGAATTCAATTGAATCTTCGGAGTTTGTATCCCGTGCTGACCCATTCGGTAATGTACATGTGTGACAAATGTGTGGAAATTATCAAACTGCGTTGTCAAATTTCGAAAATTTTAGTTTTCATTCGCGAGTTGCGCGATTCTAGAATACACAGTTCCGTTTGGGGAAATGTTTTGTTTACCCTTGCCGACCGATTCAAAATCTGTCTTCTGCTCATATCAGTAATCCAAGTTAGCCGTGTTTTGGAAGAAGAAAATGTTTTTTAAAAACTAAATGGTATTTTTTTCTATATAACGCTGGTTGGTAGGGCTGCTACCTTGGTAATAGATTAACAAATCGGACAGATGTTTTTCTTGATGGGTGTTCGATATAATATAAGGATTAGTGCATGTCTTGTCGTTGACTACGCCCATATAGTGCCCAGTGAGGTGGTGTAGTTCCCTCCGCTTCGCGGCGGGAACTAAACCACCTCACTGGGCACTATATGGGCGTAGTCAACTCAAAGCCACGCACTATTCCTTAATAATGACATAACAATTCATCACGAATTTACAAATACTTTATAATGGATTTCTAATTTGTTATAAAGACTTAGCCTGTTATAACAACATTCCAACTCGCCATAATGACTCCATATCTCATTATAATGCATTGTACACTCGTTATAATGAGTTATCAACTCGAGATGATGACTTTTAGACAGGTTTTCCATCGGTCAAATAGTTTATCCTCATGCTAATGGCATTACAGCCATTATAACGACTTGGAAAACTCGTTATAACGACATATCATCTCATTATAGCGACTTTACAACTTATTATGATCGAACAACTCCCTATAACAACTTGTTAACTCGTTATGACTTCACAATTTGTTATGACTTCACACTTCATTACATAACTCATCACCTCGTTACAGCTAATTGCCCATTTGTCATAACGACTTCATTATTTCGCTTTGACAAGTCGTTATAACAGTTTGTCCACTCGTTATAGTGACTCCCCAACTCGTTATAATAGCTTCCAAACTATATAATGACATTACAACTTTTATACCGACTGGCCCACTCACCATTATGACGAGTCAATTCGTTATGCCTTGGTAATTATCTATAACCCGTTTAAAATTCGTTATAATGACGTGCCAACTCGTTATAGCGACTTCATAACTCGTTATAAAGATTTCACAACTTATTAAACGACTTGTCAACTCTGCTTGATAACATCAAAATTATTTATACTGACTACATGCCACATTATAATGATCTTTTAACTCTCTGTAATGACACGACAACTCATTGAAATAACTACACAACTTGTCATAATTATCTCGCAACTCATTTTAACCTACAAACTCGTGGCATTAATGACTTTTGGAACTCCTTATAACGTTTTGATGATAATGCTTCAGCACCTGTTTATAATAACTTGAAAACCAAATTCGTTATAACTACATGATATAATGACTTGTGAAGTTGTTATAATGACTCTACACCTCTTTAAAATGGCATGTCAACTCATTATAATGACTTAACAACTCATAGTTGTTTGTCAGGTCGTTATAACGACATTTGAGACTCGACATACCGGCTTGTCAACGCTTTGTAATAACTTCACAAATCGGTATAACGACTTGTAACTTATTTCAAAGAGATTGCAATTTATAATCAATTTACACTTCGTTATAACGACTTCTAACCTGTTATAATGACTTATTAACTCGTTGTTATTTTATTCTTATTTTATTATCCTGTAATGACTTGTCAGTCCGTTATGTTGTACACACATTTTAGCTCACCTGGACCCAAAGAGTCATTTGAGCTATTGCCATCACTTGGCGTCTGTCATTGTCCAGAAAACTTTTTACATTTTCATTTTCTTCTCTGGAACCACTGAGCCGGTGTGAACCAAATTTGGTAGGAATGGTTTATGGGAGGACCTCTACAAAAAACCTTATTTCATTTCCGTTGGATGAAAAAAATGGCTGTAAAAGGCATTTTTTTATTCTGTTTGCTGTTTGGTTAAAAATCATCTACTCTGAAACTACATGGCCAAAAATTTTGAAATGCCTATACATGATGACTGGGATACTCCCCTACTAACGATCCCAATTTAATGTTGATCGAGGTACAAACATGGCCACAATTTGGGCTCATAATCACTACAGGAACCCCATGGGAAATCACATTTTCATATTTTTCTCGGGAACTATTGAGCCGACGTGAACCAAACTTAGCAGGGGTGGTTTATGGGAGGTCCTATATACCCGTTCTCCATTGCAATCCTGTCGGTAAATAAACATAGCCGCCAGATGAATTTTTTGATTCGGATTGGTGGACTTTGAAAAATCTTCTCCTCTGAAATGAGAAGGCCAAATGATTTGAGACTTCACATGTGTGATGACCGGGACACCCTCAAACAACGGTCCTCATTTAATGTTGATCGGGTTGCAAACATGGGCGCAGTTGCGCCTTATAGTTACTATAGAAACCCTATGAGAAATCACATAGCTACCAGAAGCATTCTTTGATTTTGATTGGTCGTTTTTCAAAAACTTCCCTGAAAGTACAAGGGCAGATGTTTTGATGTTTTGAAATTTCACGCGATTGATGACTGGGACACCCTCTACCAACGATCGTCATTTAATGTTGATCTGGTTGCACAAGTGCCTGCTATTGCGGCTTATAGTTAACACAGAACCCCTATGGGAAAACACATTTTCATTTTCTTCTCTGGAACTACAAAGCTGATGTGAACCAAATTAAGCAGGAATGGTATATAGAAGGTCCCTTACAAAGGTTTCTCATTTTGTTCCCGTCAGATGGAAAGCATGGCCGTCAGAGGCATTCATTGATTCTGCTTGGTCTGATTGAGAAATCTTCTCTGAAACCACAAGGGCAAATGTTTTGAAACTTTACACAATTTAAGACTGTGACACCCTCTACCAACAATCCTCATTTAATGTTGATTAGTTTTCAAACATGGCCGCAGTTGTGGCTTATAGTTACAATAGAAAAGCTATAGGAAATCAAATTTTCATCTTCTTCTCTGGAACTACTAAGCTGATATAAACCAAACTTGGTAGGAATGGTCTATGGGACGTCCTCTACAATCGATCCTCATTTTGTTCTCGTCGGATGGAAAACATGGTCGCCAGAGGCATTCGTCGATTCTGATTGGGGGATTTTCTAAACCCACAAGACCAAATAATTTAAAACTTTGCATGGTTGATGACTGGGACACCCTCTACCAACGATCCTCATTTAACGTCCATCGGGTTGTAAAAATGGCCACAATTGCGACTCATATTTTCTATAGAAACCCTATAAGAAATCACATTTTCATCGTCTTCTCTGGAACTACTGAGTAGATGTGAACCAAACTTGGCAGCAATTGTCTATGGGAATTCCACTACAAACGACCCTCATTTTATTCCCGTCGGATGGAACACGTGGCCGTCAGAGGCATTCGTTGATTCTGATTGGTGGAGTTTGAAAAATCTTCTCCTCTAAAACAATGATACCAAATGTTTCGAGACGTCACATGATTGATAACTGGGAAACCCTCTACCAACAATTCTCATTTAATGTTGATTGGATTGCAAACATGGCCGCATTTGCTGCCTATAGTTACTTTCGGAACCCTATGGGAAATCACACTTTCATCTTCTCTGGAACTAATGAGCCGATGTGAACCAAACTTGGCAGGAATGTTCTATTGGAGATCCTCTACAAACTATCCTTATTTTGGAGTGCATGACCGCCAGAGACATTCTTTGATTCTGATTGGTGGATTCTGAAAAAAAACTTCTAGTCGGAAACTACAAGGCCAAATGTTTTGAAACTTCACATTATTGATGATTGGGACACCGTCTACCAATTACAATTCTTTATAACAACTTGCCAAATCGTTACAAAGACTTGTTAACCTGCTATAACATCAGTGGGACTCGTCGCAATGATTATACATCTTGTTATAGCGGGTTGTCATTATAACGGGTTGTTATTATAACGGGTTGTTTACTTATTATACTGATTTATCAACTTGTTATAATTATTTCGCGACTGCTTATGCATTAGCTATATTTTTTCAGCTCATGACAACTCATTATAACAACTTTGAAAACCCGTTATAACGACAAAGCAAACACTTATAATAATTTGGTAATTAGTTATAATGATTGATCAACTCGTTATAATAATTCAACGACTGGGTTTCCATTGGTTATATTATTTTAACTCATTATAATGACATGACAGCTCACTATAACGACTTTGAAAACTCCTTATAACGACAAAGCACCCCCTTATAATGATTTGTCAATTAGCTATAATGACTGATCAACTCACTATAACTACTTGTAAATTCGTTATAACTACTTTACGATTCGTCAGGACTTTCCTACTCGTTATCAGTACTTGTCAACTCATTATAACTAATTGCCACTTTGGTATTATGACTTTACAGCTCATTATAATGCTTTGTCAAGTCAGTATAATCGTTTACTCACTAGTTGTGGGGACTTCCAAACTCGTTATAATAACTTCAAGACTTGCCGGCTTATCATAATGGCATCACAACACGATTTAACAACTGGTCAACTCATTACTATGACTACTCAATTCATTATTACTTTTACTCGTTATACCTTGTCAACTTTACATCTAATTATAATGACCCTTTGACTCATTACAATGACTTAGCAAATCATTATAATTATTTCACATTTTATAATAACGGCTTGTGAATTCGTTGTAACAACCTATTAGCACGTCACCGTGACTTCACAACTCGGAATAACGACTTTCAACTCATCATAACGATTCCACTTGTTATGATAACTTGCCAACTCACCATAATGATGTTTTGACGGCCAAATTTCTTGAAGCAGTGACTATTTTGAAGTTATTGCACAAAGACATTGATATCACGCGTGCGAATGCGTTGCGTTATAATTGAATGGGAGCCGAACACTTCAGATGCCAAACGCGTTTGACAAAAAATCCAAACAATCGAGCTCTCCCTCCCCCCCCCCCCCTCTCTCTCTCTCTCCCTCTCCTTCCCTCTTAAAGTCAAAAATGTGAAAACTGTTAGTAATATCCGTGCTTCACAAAACTGTAAACAATTACAAGATTAGTCCAGACATTTGTGTAATAAATTCGCTCTTCATGAAGGTTAGGTGAGTGTAGAAGATCAAAATAAGATTAAACTTATTTCATAAGACTGGCAGTTACTGATGCAGACTTTGAAGTGAGTCACGCCTTTCACGATAATGGCTTGTTATGCATTTCAAATTTACTATCTAAAAAAACCCTCAAAAACAATAACAAAAGATAACAACATTCTGGATTTGTATTATCTGAACGCTTTGAGAATGTATCACTCCTTTTCCTCTGATAACAGCTTTTTGGATTTGTGAAAATCGACCCAAAGGTAGAAATTTCGTGTTCTTAATAAAATACACTTATGGAATTTAAAATGTTTTGCTTGTGTGATTTCAAATTGAATATATGTTAGATTTTACAAATGACCTTTTTTGGTACTTATGAAAAGGATTGGTTAAAGGGCCCCCGCTGAGATGCTTAACTAGCATCTCTTTGTTACTTGTTTATATTAGTTTTTAGTTAATTTTTTTCACTTGTTTTGTTCCAAATGTACGTTTCGCAGCCATCAGAAAAATGTCGCAGGTTTTTTTCAGAAGTGTTACATGTAACACTGCTGGAAATATCTTCGACATTGTTTAATTGTTCTAATAGTTCGTCAGCTGCGAGTAAGGAAATATTTTTGACAGGCTTTACTTTTTGACCAAAGGATTATGATTGAATTTCTCGCTCTATCGAAACCACGGCAGACCGATTTATCCATAACTTGCGTTGTAACACCACTTTTTAATGTTAAACTAATACCCGAGTGGATATCAGAAAATAAGTTACAGAATTCAAGAACGCAAAAGTCTTTTTTTATTTAAAGAGGTTGGCTGTGGACAGAACATGATCTACTTGTCTCGCTCCTTTACACGTTAAGCCACCTATATTCTTATCGCGCCCAATTCTGCAATTTATAATGAACAGAAGACAATTAATTTGAAACCAAAATTATTCTTCACCCTGTTTTGAGAAATTTTCTCTGAATTAGCCCCCGCTGCTCTCCGGACATAATTTGGCATTTCGTTTATCAGTACATCATTTCCTCTTTTGAAACCAAGTGCAAGATCGTCACGCAGAAAATCGTTTGTGTTTCCAGTCCCTGAAATGAAATCACCAAGAAGGCAAATATATTTCTCACTGTCAAAGTGTGCAACAAAATCCTCTTCGATATGTGAATAAGTGTCGGGCATAGAACAGATACTATTTTCTGGGGGAATGTAAGTAGCCCCAAAAACTGTGGTTTCACCAAAATTGTGTATCAACCAATCGGAATATTTAAACCAAATAACAAACGTGCACTCGGTTTCAACTAGGGTAACATATTTTACCAGGCCTGTCTTAATAGCAACAACGATTCCACCAGACCGGTGACGGGTCAGCTTTCATCTATTCTTAACACCTATTATTTCAAATCCGGTGATAGACAGGGAATCGCAATCGTCAGTCTTACTTTCTGTGAGACACAGGATATCATATGAAACATTCATATCTGTAAACTCGGGTGTCCTCAGCCTATTTAATCCGCATACATTCAACGAGAGGCAGGTAAGTTCACCTGTACTGGTGGCTGCGTGTGACAACGAGACTTTGTCACCTTATGTATAATTGATTTTCTGCCAACACTGAGTTTTCTGGTCGGTACCATATAGGTCCTATTTATTTATGTCGACAAATCTCAGCCGCTTCGCTGGTTGAGAGGTTGATGGTGAAGGTGTCACAGAGGGGTGACATGTGAAGGTGACCGCGTCGATGGATCGAATTAAAACTTTTCCCATTGTTTTCCCAGGTCGTTAACGGCCGTTACAAACTTGAAACCTAATCCAGTATACGTCCTTAACCCTTTGAACCCGAGAGATCGTTTTTTCCGGCCTAGGGATATGATGCGTCATAATTTCATTATGTATGCTGCTGTTAAGTAAATATGTGTGGTAGACCAATCAATATTTTCAACGTGCAGCACTGAGGCTGCGCGTTGAAAATATTAATTGGTATTTCCCCTGTAATGAATATGGCCTCTTCTAATTCTTGCCATTGAGCTGACATGGAAGATACCACCAGGATTCAAAGGGATAAAAAAACAATAATAAACGAAACAGGTCAGAAACGTTCATTTATTTTGAAGAATTTCTTTCGGTTAACAGTTTTCATATATATATAACTACTCGATTCTCATACACTTACAAATGATATATGAAGCATAAGAGTATCTATCCATAATGAAAATAGTTGTTTTGCCAAATGGCCAACATTTTTAAATTTGCGGCTTTTAGAGAAATGTTGGCGTTCGAACGACCAATTGTATTTTCCGCTTAAGTATCGTTAAACACCATAAATGGATATATCGGATTCTCTGTGTTTAAAAGTTTATCTTTTGAGGCTACTGACAAAACAAATAAATGAGATGCGATGAGGTACCGTCTAGGTTTTCACAAAATCGGCTTGACAGATCCCAATGTGCATGCACTGATACACAAACCAATACACCAGCACATTTGTACTGTATCCAGCGTGTTCTACACTTTCATGCTGCTGCCGAAAGAAAGATGAACCAAGTAATCATAAGGACTTCATCTTGACGGTGTAAAATGGTCTAGTGGTTTAGGCGCTGGACTCCTGATTGCCAGGCGGTGTTGCCGAGGGTTCGGTTCGAATCCCGGCGGGGGATTAGAAACCAACATTCAAACTTCCTCAAAAACATGATTGTGTCATTTGAAAAACACACACAAGCCCGTGCCAGTCTTCGTCTGAGGCCATCCACGGCACCTTCGTCGTACTGTAGCCAGCGCGTTCCACACTTTAATGCTGTTGCCAAAAGGAAGATGAATCAAGTAATCATGAGGACTTCATCTAAAAAGCTAGATTCCAGCCATCGTTTTTGACGGTGTGCAATGGTCTAGTGGTTTAGGCGCTGGACTCCTGATTGCCAGACGGTGTTGCTGAGGGTTCGAATCCCGGCGAGGGATCAGAAACCAACTTTCAAAATTCCTCTAAAACATGATTGTGTCATTTGAAAAACTCACACAAGCCCGTGCCAGTCTTCGCCTGAGGCCATCCACAGCACTTTCGTCGTACTCCAGCCAGCGAGTTCCACACTTTCATGCTGCTGCCGAAAGGAAGATGAACCAAGTAATCATGAGGACTTCATCTTAAATGCTAGATTCCAGCTATCGTTTTTGACGGTGTGCAATGGTCTAGTGGTTTAGGGGCTGGACTTCTGATTGCCAGGCGGTGTTGCCGAGGGTTCGGTTCGAATCACGGCGAGGGATCAGAAACCAACATTCAAAACTCCTCTGAAACATGATTGTGTCATTAGAAAAACACATACAAGCCCGTGCCAGTCTTCATCTGAGGCCATCCGCAGCACTTTCGTCGTACTATAGCCAGCGCGTTCCACACTTTAATTCTGCTGCCAAAAGGAAGATGAACCAAGTAATCATGAGGACTTCATCCTAAAAGCTAGATTCCAGCCATCGTTTTTGACGGTGTGCAATGGTCTAGTGGATTAGGCGCTGGACTCCTGATTGCCAGGCGGTGTTGCCGAGGATTCGCATCCCGGCGGGGGATCAGAAACCAATATTTAAAATTCCCCTAAAACATGATTGTGTCATTTCAAACACACGCACAAGCCCGTGCAGGTCTTCGTCTGTGGCCATCCACGGCACTTCCGTAGTAATGTAGCCAGCGCGTTCCACATTTTCATGTTGTTGCTGAAAGGAAGATGAACCAAGTAATCATAAGGACTTCATCTAAACGTTTGATTCCAGCCATCGTTTTTGACGGTGTACAATGGTCTAGTGGTTAGGCTCTGGCCTCCCGATTGCCAGGTGGAGTTGCCGAGGTTGGAATCCCGGCTGGGGATTAGAAGCCAACATTTCAAATCCCTCTAAAACATGATTGTGTCATTTGAAAAACACACACAAGCCCGTGCCAGTCTTCATCTGAGGCCACCCACAGCACTTTCGTCGTACTGTAGCCAGCGAGTTCCACACTTTCATGCTGCTGCCGAAAGGAAGATAAACCAAGTAATCATGAGGACTTCGTCTTTAAAGCTAGATTCCAGCCATCGTTTTTAACGGTGTGCAATGGTCTAGTGGTTTAGGCGCTGGACTCCTGATTGCCAGGCGGTGTTGCCGAGGGATCGAATCCCGGCGAGGGATCAGAAACCAACTTTCAAAATTCCTCTAAAACATGACTGTGTCATTTGAAAAACTCACACAAGCCAGTGCCAGTCTTCGTCTGAGGCCGTCCGCAGCACTTTCGGCGTACTGTGGCCAGCGCGTTCCACAGTTTCATGCTGCTGCCGAAATGAAGATGAACCAAGTAATCATGAGGACTTCATCTAAAATGCTAGATTCCAGCCATCGTTTCTGACGGTGTCTAATGGTCTAGCGGTTTAGGCGCTGGACTCCTGATTGCCAGGCGGCGTTGCCGAGAGTTCGAATCCAGGCGGGGGATCAGAAACCAGCATTCAAAATTCCTCTAAAGCATGATTGTGTCATTTGAAAAATACACACAAGCCCGTGCCAGTCTTCGTCTGAGGCCATCCACAGCACTTTCGTCGTACAGTAGCCAGCGCGTTCCACACTTTCATGCTACTGCCGAAAGGAAGATGAACCAAGTAATCATGAGGACTTCATCTAAAAAGGTAGGTTCCAGCCATCGATTTTGACGGTGTGCAATGGTCTAGTGGTTTAGGCGCTGGCCTCCTGATTGCCAGACGGTGTTGTCGAGGGTTCGAATCCGGGCGGGGGGGGGATCAGAAACCAACATCCAAAATTCCTCTAAAACATGATTGTGTCATTTGAAAAAACGCACACAAACCCGTGCCTGTCTTCGTCTGAGGCCATCCACAGCACTTTCGTCGTACTGTA
The DNA here is from genome assembly GCA_031216915.1 of Pictodentalium vernedei. NCBI lineage: Eukaryota > Metazoa > Mollusca > Scaphopoda > Dentaliida > Dentaliidae > Pictodentalium > Pictodentalium vernedei. Next base: position 734,498,644 of record CM062296.1, on the reverse strand, counting down.
GCCAGCGCGTTCCACACTTTCATGCTGCAGCCGAAAGGAAGATGAACCAAGTGATCATGAGGACTTGATCTAAAAGCTAGATTCCAGCCATCGTTTTTGATGGTGTGCAATGGTCTAGTGGTTGAGGCGCTGGACTCCTGATTGCCATGCCGTGTTGCCGAGGGTTCGGTTCGAATCACGGCGAGGGATCAGAGACCAACATTCAAAACTCCTCTAAAACATTATTGTGTCGTTAGAAAAACACACACAAGCCCGTGCCAGTCTTCATCTGAGGCCATCCGCAGCACTTTCGTCGTACTGTAGCCAGCGAGTTCCACACTTTCATGCTGCTGATGAAAGGAAGATGAACCAAGTAATCATGAGGACTTAATCTAAAAGCTAGATTCCAGCCATCGTTTTTGACGGTGTGCAATTGTCTAGTGGTTTAGGCACTGGACTCCTGATGCGACACGTTCGTCGTACTGTAGCCAGCGAGTTCCACACCTTTATGCTGCTGCCGAAAGGAAGATGAACCAAGTAATCATGAGGACTTCATCTTTAGAGCTAGATTCCAGCCATCGTTTTTAACGGTGTGCAATGGTCTAGTGGTTTAGGCGCTGGACTGCTGATTGCCAGGCGGTGTTGCTGAGGGTTCGAATTCCGGCGAGGGATCAGAAACCGACTTTCTAAATTCCTCTAAAACATGATTGTGTCATTTGAAAAACTCACACAATCCCGTGCCAGTCTTCATCTGAGGCCATCCACAGCACTTTCGTCGTACTGTAGCCAGCGTGTTCCACACTTTCATGCTGCTGCCGAAAGGAAGATGTACCAAGTAATCATTAGAACTTCATCTAAAAAGCTAGATTCCAGCCAACGTTTTTGACGGTGCCCAGTGGTCTAGTGGTTTAGGCGCTGGACTCCTGATTGTCAGGCGGTGTTGCCGAATGTTCGAATCCAGGCGGGGGATTAGAAACCAACATTCAAAATTCTTCTACAACATGATTGTGTCATTTGAAAAACACACACACACACAGCACACACAAAGACCTGGTGCCTCCCCGATGTTTGTAAAACATCCTTATGATTGACAGTTCAAATTTAGGACGCATTGATCAAAATCCCCACCCGGACATCCAGGTGGAGTGTTACTCCGGCGCCAAATTCAATCATTTTCGCTGTATGTTTAAGGGGCACATGGACCAGTCCAGTCCCCCCAAAATATTATTAAATACTGGCGTGAATTCTCGAAGTGATAATGTTGATCTCGTAGTTAAGCAGTTGCGGAACCAGCTTAGCGATATCAGGGTCAAGTTTAGATCAGCAAAAATGTATTTCCTTGAACTAAATTTTTCGCAAAAACTCCCTTTGGCCGAGAGAAGGACCTTGAACATCATCACTGAAACCATTCGGAAAGTGAAGGACGTTAACGTGATACCAAAAATTGATGACGTGAAGTTTGATGTTGCTCAGGATTTAATGCATTGGACCACGAGAACCGCCAATATTACGAACAATCACTGGTTGAACCATCTAGATTTAAACTAAGTAAAGGCAAAGATAACAACCGCCTAACAGATGTGGGATTAGGAACTAATGTCGTTTACCTGTCTGGCACGACCTAATAGCCCAAGATAAGTCTCTTTTAGATCGCTGTTTAACTTTAGTACCAGCACCGAAGCCTAAAACTGGTAATCAAACAAATATACCATCGTATAACTGTAATTTTCTTAGTCAAATGAAATTAGCAATCCGCTTTAGATACTCCAGCGGTCGGAAACTTCCTTTTACAGAATCATCTGGTTGGTCACCCTCAGATAGTGAAGTAGATCCCGAAATTATTGAGGCTAATAAACGAATCTTCCAAAAGGTGTTCAGCATGAACATACTCTCTGATAAAGACAATTTAACAGCTGGTGAACGAAGAGCCCCCACGAAACTTCGAAAAAATAAGAAATTAGTAATTAAATCAGCCGACAAAGGTGGGCCGGTAGTCGTTCAATCTCGGGATAACTATATAAAGGAAGCTATGAGACAAATCAGCAATACTAAACGTTATAAGTAAGTAGATTCACTTATTTGGCCTAGTAATGTCGAAAAATTCAATAAGATCTTAAAATTTCTCCTCGACGAAGGTCACATTACCAAAAAAACAATTGGCAGATAAGACGATTTCGGCCTATGAGTCTTACATTTCGGAACTTCGCCCAGCGTCTGGTGTAAGGAACAATACGGGAGGGAGCAAGCAAACTCCGGCCCGTGTTGTCCCTCTACCCCAACGCGAAAAGAATAATAAGAAAAGATCAAGGCAAAGCACTTCTCCCTCTTCTTTTCTGTCTACTTCTTCTTTTTCTCAGAAAAAGCGCCTCAATTTGCAAACATCTCCGGTCCATATTGTGACTGAAGATGCTCGCAAATTGAGTAACGCTGTCTCGCCTCGTCTTGTTCCTCTACCTCCTACTCCTACTCAGCCTTTCTTCTCTGGTTCTCCTAGTGCTCTCACTAGAACTCCTCCTCATCCTTCTGTTTCTTCTCCTGCTTCTGTTTCTTCTCCTGCTTCTGTTTCCACTCCTGCTTCTGTTTCCTCTCCCCCTTCTCCTGCCTCTAGTGTGGTTCAACCAGGTATATCGTACTCAGAGAAAGTCAAATCACCGAGCCGCAACTCGGGCCGCTCATTTGATTCTAAATTCTCCCAGTTTCGGCATAAAAGCGGAGTTAATTTTGACAAAAGGAATTGGCGCCTCCCCGATGTTTGTAAAAACATCCTTTTGATTGGAAGTTCAAATTTAGGACGCATTGATCGAAATCCCCATCCGGACATCCAGGTGGAGTGTTACCCCGGCGGCATATTCAATCATTTTCGCTCTATGTTTAAAGGGCACAGGGGCCAGTCCAGTCCCCCAAAAATATTATTATTTTCCACCGCAGTTCAAGTGATAAGGTAAATTTCAATGAGGCTTGTCCTACTCTAGTTGGCGCCCTTAGATCGAGAGGATACTCACTGCGCTTTTTGCGTACCTTGAAATCTCAAACTCTGAAAAAGCTCGAAAGTCCAGCTGAAACTACTGATTTCGAACCACTGAAGATTGAACACAACAGACCGTTGCAGGATGGTAGTGGCGCGGTATTTAATTGCAACAAACCTCGTTGTAGACTGCATACTTTTATACCTGACCAGAAAGAGGAATTTTCCTCGGAACAAACGAAAAATCATTATCAGATCCGTAACCCCCTCAATTGTGATTCACAAAACATTATTTACCTTATCACATGTAAACGCTGTCGGAAACAGTATGTTGGTCAAAGTCAAAATCCTTTCCGAGAACGTGCTACTAGACACAAACAGGATATAAAACATAATGATGATGCCCCAGTAGCACAACATTTTAACCTTCCTGGTCATTCTTTGGACGATTTCGAAATCCATCCCATTGAACAACCACCAATTAAAGACACATTAGAAGAAACGGATGAATTTAGAAAAAACGTGAATCTTTTTGGATCAATACGCTTCAAACCCTCTGGCCATTTGGTATGAACATATCAGAGGGAGAATGCGAAAGGAGGTCCATCGTTCCTTACACTTTAACATACAACAGAATGTTGAGAAGAGATCCATTTGTGTCTTAATTTAATTGCTTCTGCGTCTGAGTGGGGTTGGGCTGCATGAAAGCTTTACGGCTTTAAGGGGAGGTGGGGTTGCCGTTTACATTGAAGACGGTATTTCATTTCGATCTAGACCGGACCTACATGCGCTGAATACACAGTGCCTATAGGCGGAAGTATTTACAAAACGGACAAGATCGTTATTCTTAGGGGTATTCTACCGACCACCAAACAGTCCCTCAGATACTTAGGAAGCCATATCAGCATCCATCGAAAAAGCCAGAGACACGAAAATTGCCGATCTAATTGTCACAGGTGATTTTAATGACAACCAAGTGGTTCCCTCAAGAAGTGGCTTTTCTGAAATATTACATTATTTTAATTTAAGGCAAGTTGTACGTGAGCCAACTTGTTTTACCGAATCGTCGACTTCATTATTAGATCTCTTTGCTATTAGTGACACAATCAACATGAAAATGTGTGACGTCTTTGAACCGATTATCCCAGACATGATTCGCTACCATTGTCCAGTTTCACTCGAAGCTGAATTTTTAAAACCTCCATCCCTTTCATTTAAGAGGAGAATATGGCTCTATTCCCAGGGTAATTACGAAGCGTTAAACGAAGCCTTCTCTAGCGTCGACAGGAATTCTCTTTTTGATAATCCATGTCTCGATACGATAGTTTCTAATTTTATGGACAAGATACTTGATACTGCATCCATCCACATACCCAACAAACTTATTACCACGCGAATAGACCAACCAAAATGGATGCATAATGAAATAAGATTACTGATGGGACAGAGAAAACGTTTGTATCGTAATGCCAAACGCACCGACACTCCACATCTCTGGGCAAAATATAAACTGAAACGGAACGAAGTTGTATCAGCCATTAGGAAGACCAAAGCGTTATATTTGTCCAAAGTCCAATCCACTCTGAGGAGCAGCGAAACACCACTATCACGTTGGTGGAAGACCCTGAAATCATTCCTCGGTAGCACTATCTCAGTAGGAATTCCTACTCTCATCCACTTTAACAAAATATACTCCTCAAGTGTTGAAAAAGCTGAAGTGTTCAATGAATATTTCAGCTCTATCTCAACAGTAGATGATTCAAATGCTTCCCTGCCGAACGCACCACCTCGAGTTTCCGTAAGTATCGATTGTATTACTCTACATTGCAGCGAAGTATACTTTGCAATGAAGTCGATAAAAGTGTCCAAGGCGTCTGGTCCAGATCTAATAAGCCCGCGTCTCCTCAAAGAATGTAAATCATCTTTATGCGAGCCACTTTCGGTCTTATTTAATATACTAATGAATAACTCGTACTTCCCGTCACTGTGGAAAAAAAGCAAACCTCTCCCCAATACTGAAAAAAACAACCCTCCAATTCTGTTACTAATTACCGCCCAATATCGCTGATTAGCGGAGCAGACGTATCTACACTTCTTTTTGGTTCGGGATTCTTGAACAATGACGACATTTTTGAGGTGGTATATGATTTTATATTATCGAGTAAGCGATTCCATGTGTATCACAGTATTAAACCAGTCTAAATATCATTTAATATTATTATGATTGGTTGCCAAACTAGCCCGATGGAACAAATATAGCCCTCCATTCAACTCTCATTGCAGCTCAGAGCTACCCGGACTGTATTCACATTTTGTATTCATAATCTTCTGCAAAACGATTTGAATGAAATTACTTATGTCATTCTCGCGTGTAGCAAATGCAACATGTCTTCAAGCTGGCCGAGATTTGTTTCTTTTCTTATTATTTTTTTATCGTTCTCATATTGTCTAACTTGTAGTTTAAATATTCTTACACATCGTCTTCCGGTGGTCCCTGCCTCTGGCACATATGACGGCCAGGATTGGGTGGTCCTATTAACAAAAACTAACATTCAAATTTTATTTCCTTAACAATTCTGGACTCGAAAACATGGCTCGTGGCCCTCCACTGGAGTGAGCTTGTTGAGCCGCTCCGGTGGGGGATCATGAGTTGTGTTTTTGAAACAGAAGATAAACAATGTCGAGTGGTTTCAAGACGACTTTTCTGCAACTGTCGTACTCTATCCGTGTTGGGTAAGGGGTTAATCTGGAGTACAGGGTGGGGGCCCCCAGACGACGATGTGTGAGCTCGACTACTGACACTTGTGTAATTTATACAAATACTGTTTCAACTAAAGAAATAAAGTCACTCACACCTGCTATTGACATTGGTAACTATTTGTAATCTTGTTTTGGGTGAAAACGGCCTTGTATAAGCTTATAGCTTCCTGCCGAATCCACATCAATGTATGTAACAATTTTTATTATATATTCGTGAAATAAATATTGTTTAAACTAACTGAATGAATATCGAAATACCAAAAATGTTAAAAGATGATTTCAATTTAACCAATGCGAAATCAAATGAACCTTTGAATTTTCGACCTGTCATCGCCTATAAGAAAAACAAAAGCTTGCGTAACATCCTTGTGAGGACTAAATTTGAGCCCATCAATGAATAACATCAATTATTGCCAGTCAGTTTAACCAGTTCTTAAGCTCATCACAGAGTTTAAATCAATTTTATGTAATTTTTTGTCATATTTGAAACCCATCAGGGTTCAGTAAATGAAAACAATTTTCGGCGGCATATCAACAGCAGTTTCAGTAGGAAATGTTTGTGCCAGTGCGATTTTTTAACCTCAAACACACAGAGGCGAGTGCCAGAGTTCATATATGCATAAAAACAAAATAAGTTCCAATTTCAACCACGTTTATTTAGTTACTAAATAGAATTATTTTTTATTTATTTATTTATTTATTTATTTATTTATTTATTTATTTATTTATTTTTACTCTAATTTATTTTTAATTTTTCATACCTTTCACACAATGTAGAGGTTCAGAAGGTAAAACGCACAATTTCTACGTTATGTAAAATATTTTCCGTCATAAACCTCTGTCGGGGGATATTCATTCCAACTGATAACATTCGTGAGGCATCATAATCTTTGGCGTTATTTTTTATTTATTTCTCCAGTCTCAATATATCTTATAAAACCATTTGTTCGTATTATTTTCACACATTTCTGAAGCCAGTAATGCAAACCGCTCCCGATTGGTTATACTTAAATCAATGAAAGCCAATCAATAGGGCTTCATCTAATTTGTTTGGACGACACAAACTGGGTTGTGAAAAACAAACTTGGGACAATTATCTGGATGAGTGACAATTGTCAGCTTGTCACCGAGTTTAATAATGTACTGAGCTGTGAAAAACACCCCAGCCCATATATGGATATATACCAGGCATGCCCTCCGCTCACTGACTGAACTCATCAATATTGACTTGACAATCATACTGATGGGACGTGTCTGTTTAAAGTCCTGACTGAACACATCTCACAGCTTGGATATTAACAAAGCCCATTGTTCTCTGTACCACTTCTGTGCACTCTAGTGTAATTTTGTAAGTGTTTATCTTTAACTCTATCTATTTTCTATCTGCTTTTCTCTGTTAAAACTAAACATACTTTAACTAAATATTTTACCAATAATTTGCTGATAACTTAGACAATAACTGATAACTGAACAGAGTGATATGGCAACTAACTCCACCACTGAACCCACTTCGGGAGTGGATTTTACATCGATGATGTCTGGTTTTCAAAAAGAGATAGCCAGATTGAACGACACTATTGAGGGTTTGTGCTCGGATCTTAGGGCTCAAAAAGAACAGTTCGAGAAAGAAAAAAAATGGAATTAATAAAAGCTTCGACGGAATCAAAAAGGGAAAATAAGTCGGCATCTGAAAAAAGGGAAAAGTAGAAATAATTCAGGTTTGAGTTCGTGCTGCAGCAACGGAAACTCGAAACAAAAGGGCAAGGGTGTGGAGTCCAACCCGTTGGGCCCTAAAACGAACACAGTTACGGATATCGCTGGTGCTTCTATACCAGTTGATACAACTCAGCTGATTTGAGAAACTAATCCTAGCAAGGGGATGGTGGGCAAAACTAATCCTACACCTGTTTCGCCGTTCTATAGATAATACCACTGAGATGGGGAGACGTATGCACGGCATCTCTTTGGAGGAATCACCAAATCAGGGCTCGGAATTCGTCACTGCCAGTCACGATAACTGGTTTCGTACGCTCATAGAGCAAGGGGCAACTACTGTTCCCACCTGTGATGCGGTCAATCAGATTACGCCGCGACCGAAAAGGAAATTGGATACAGATTTCCAAGAAAATGGTGAGCCGCTGGAAATAGAAACGCTGGCTTAGAAACCCAGGAAAGCGTCGACACACACCGATAACTCGGGTGTTGTTGTCGTTGAGACCTCGGACACCATGGATGTTACAGTAGTAACAACCAGTGCGGAGATTCATAATGATGGGAAATCGGCAGACAGTAACGTAACGGAAACGATACCGGCGATGCCAACATTCACCACTAACAGTGGTGTATCGTTCGCCGACAAGGTAAGAGCCCTTTCTAAACAACCTCATACGAATAATATGGCCAAACACCAGGCGAATAAACAACAGCATCAACCGCTGCAAAACCTTTGCGTAGTCGTCACAAGGGTTCCCACAAAGCTTAATGATTGGAGTATTGATGAAGCCCTGTCGGATACTCGTGGAACAGACTAATATCTAAGGCTACAGGCAACCCTACGTGGAAAATCAAAGTAAAATGCCCCAACAGGACCACAAAACTAAACTTCATTAACAAAGGTGTTTGTATAAACGGACAAAAATATGGGACTGAGGGGTATCGTGTTTTGCCTCAACCCACACAGTGTCATAAATGCCAGAAATGTGGCCATATGTCGAACAGATGCAAAGGAGAGTTGCGTTGCATGAAATGCGGCGAAAAACATTTAACAAAGTCATGCAAGATTTCAACACTGGAATGCCCAAATTGTAACGGGCAACACCCAAGAAATTATCGGAGGTGTCCCCACTACAAAAAAAGTTAAAACCGACATAGAACTCAAAGCTATGAATGTCAACAGCGTAGAAAACTCACCTCTGCGCATTCGATGTGCAGCCTAATGGCTGGTTCAATTTTTAATACAATGAACAAATACTTCGACGTCAGTCTTTCCGACATATGTGAAGAAGTTGGGAAAACAGCATCCAAGCTATATCGAACCAAATCTCTTCCTCGCTAATAGAAGCCGCCATAAATAAAATATAAATCACACCCATAACAAGTTAACTAGTACAATTACGTCAGGTACTGACCAACTATGGATAAGTTGAAAATAATTTCAGTGGAACGCTCGAAGCGTTAACTGCAAAAGCTCACAGATGTCCGATTACTTCACAAACGTAGATGTAATTGGTATCAGAGAAACATGGTTAAAGTAAGACATTTTGCTAAGCGGATTCAACATCATTAGACGAGACCGTCCCACACAACGTGGAGGCGGAGTGGCTCTCCTCATAAGGCAGGACTTAAAATATAAAACGATATCGAGCGATCACTCCAACGCAGAGGTTATTGCCGCTGAGATTGAACGAGATCATAAAAAGTTGCCGTAATCTCATATTATAATGAACCGAAAAAAACAACAGTTGACAGTAAAGTCTTTGTGAAAAATCACAAACACTGTATTTTCTTAGGTGATTTCAATTCCAAACATCAGGTTTTCGGATGCAATAAAACGAAGCCCAATGGCGACGCCCTCTTCAATATCATCGAACAATTGGATCTTTTTGTATTAAATAATGACCAAGACATTACCCAAGTCAGTAACAATACACTCCACCAATCCGACATCCTTGACCTAATTATAACCAGTAAATCACTAACTAATCAAATGCAAGACATATTTGTGGGGGACGGTGATTTAGGTAGCGACCACCTGCCTGGTCACGCTACATAACACGGTTGCAGTGGACCCACAAGATACCCCACAATGAGTAGGAGGAATCTATCCAAAATTGACTGGGACCTCTTCAGAAAAATAATTCAGGTTAAAATAAACAAAAACGACCCAATGAATATCTGCGAACTCGAGCAAGCATGCACCAATCTCAGTGAAGTCATTAACAACACTCTTGATGAGATTTGTCCCAAACAGACGGCTAACCCGCGGGCCAACAGAATAACTGAAACCACACTCCAAATAATAAAACAAAAAAGAAAGGCCTTCCATGCATACAAATCAGAAAAACTTCCAACTAAAAAGGTCGAACGTAAAGCCGTGTACAATCGCCTCCACGGCGAAGTTAAAAAAGCAATAGCAAACGACAATCGCGTGAGATGGGAAAAAGCAACGGAAAATCTAAATGGACTCAGGGAGCCTAAAAGCTTTGGGATACTTTTAAAACCCTTACTGGACAAAAGCACATAAAGACGCCAACAGTAAGGCTCTGAAGATCAGCGATGGAACTATGGCCCTGGATGACAAGGCGAAGGCTGGCGCCTTCGCTGAGCCCCCTAAGAAATATCATCGCCCACATGAGGGCGATAGGTTTGATGGCGAGTTCAAAGAAAAAGTAAACAAAGACAACGTTTAACGATGCCAACTTCAGCCAAACACCCGAGGACGGAGATGGCCATGAACTCACGGAACCGATAAGCCAAGAAGAAGTGGCTAACACAATTAAGAAATGTAAGTCTTCTTCTTCCCCAGGAGGGGACGGGGTCTGATAGAAAATCCTGAAACAATGTCCCAATTCTTTTTTCGGTAGACTCACTATCCTCCTAAACTGCTGTCTCTCTAGTGGATACTTCCCAAAATGTTGGAAAGTAGCTACAGGAGTCATGATACTCAAACCCGACAAGGACTTGAGCAACCCTGCAAATTACCGCCCAATCAGCCTCCTCAGCTGTATTGGAAAAAATTTCGATCGGATTCTCACGACTAGACTCCGCGGCTATCTCGAATCAATCAGCTTTTTCAATAAGTGGCAAAGGGCCTACAGAAGCCAAAGAGAGGGAATGGAGCATGTTTATAGACTGGTAGATTATATCAGAACGGCGTTTAGTCAAAATGAAATAGGAACCGCGCTATTACTTGACGTAGAAAATGCGTTTGACTCTGTCTGGCACAATGGCATGAGATACAAACTAGCTAAAATGGGGCTACCTACCAAAATTCTATGGATCATATCATCATTTTTATCTGATCGAAAAATCAAAGTGAGGGAGAACCGCGAGGTGTCAGACGAGGTAAAACTCGAAGCGGGCACTCCACAGGGGTCGGTCCTTACCCGCTTATATTTATAATATATGTGAATGACATTGACAAAGTAAGGAAGAACCATGTTGAACTATCTCAATTCTCAGACGACAAAGGAATGTGGACGGCCAGTAAGTCTCGAAACATAATACAAAACCATCCGTGACCTGTAAGACTCGTGCGCTCTGTGGCGCATCAAGCTAAATGCCGCGAAAACACAAAGAATCACATTCTATAAAAAGCAAAGAAAAAAAGCTGTCCCTAATATTGAGCTTAAGCTTTACGACCACAAACTTGAAGCTAGTAAAGAGGGAAAGTTTCTGGGATTCACCCTGGATAGCAGTCTCAATCTAAACAATCACGTAAACTCAGTCATTGTCAAAGCCACTAAACGCATCAATTTCCTGAAAATGATCAGAGGTAAAAATTGGGGAGCCAATAAAGAAGTTCTCCTCAAGCTTTACAAATCATATATACGCCCAGTACTAGAGTATGGGGCCATAATAACGAGTGACCTGAATAAAACAAACATTGAAAAACTACAACGGGTCCAAAATCATGCCTTGCGCGTGGCTCTGTGCAAGCCCACGTAGACATAAATAAAACAAATTCACGAGATAGCAGAAATAGACACTATAGCAATGCGCTTAAAAGATCTTCAAAGCAAAACTCTAAATAGACTTCAAGACAGCGAATTAATAATTGAACTAAATGCGCATCGCGTCCTCAATAGGAAAACTAAATAATTTGGGGCGTATCCATCGAAAGGGTTAAAGATTACATGATTGCGATGGGGTGAGCCAGGACTCGGTGACAAAAATTCAGAACTGGCTGCGAGTGACACGATACGCACGAAAGCTTGCCTCTGTTACCAGTGGGAGTTGCAATCAGCGAGGAAAATCTCCACCTGCTTCCGGGTCTCGCCTGCCCGAGATATAAATTTAGGGGAAATAATGCTGGTTTCCCCATTCAGATGTCACTGGTCGTCACGGACGGAACAGTCGTAAATTGAAAACCGAATTGCTCTAATTTCCAGCTCTCTATCTTTTCTACCTCCTGTATCTCATCAGACATACGACCAAAACTGAATGACAAACTATGAGGGATTGAAACAATCCTCATGCAAAGATGTGCAGAAAACCTAAATAAGACCAAGGCAAAGATTGAAACAATCTTGCCAGCAAACACAGCCCTTTTAAGGGCTTTTTTGTTATTTATTTAGGGTTTTTTTCAGGGGGGTGGGGGGGGGGGCTTTGGGTGGGTGGGGTGGTCATTTGGAATTCCCGAAGGATAACTAGATACCTCATAATCGCATACGGCATCCTATCTCCCAGAAGGCTTGATGGATGACGCCCGGTTTTTCAAAACTAAACTGCTGGAGCTTTCTTCACTCCTTTTTTGTAACCGCTATGGTCATATACCGGGGTCGATACCAAACCGGCGTTGCTGTTTGGTTTTCTTTTCTCTTCTTCCCTTAAATTTGCCATCGCACAAAATTATATTCTGACTCGCCACCATGGTGGAAATCAAACCTCTACCATCGCCAAGCGGGAACCGAATAAAGCCCACTTTCTAATAGCCTTAATCGCGTTGAGGCATTGATTATTGACAATCTATCACTCCAACGTAATCTGCGGGAAATTCAAACCGCGTGCATACCACCTCAGACCCCATTTTAAGCAATAGGAAGCTAGGCCTGTGTGATGCAAGTGAAATAAAACAAAGTTAACCGGGTCGCAAGGGATTGATAAATCCCACATCGTCCCTGCGCGTATTCGACGCGCTAAAACCTTTCATCCATCATGCCCTCCCCAAGTTGGAATCATTTTTCTCAAAGTCTATTTGAAGAAGCTAAAACAAGCGAAACACGTCGAGGCAGACGGATTATTTTCTACCTTTGCTGAAAACTACAACCAATCCAGGTATCTTCTTTAATAGGTAATATCTAGGTTTCATTTTCATTTATTTCATTTCTTCATTTTAATTTCATATTGTCAATTCATCTACCTATTCTTCAAATGGCTCAAAAAAGACAGAAGCATCAGGGAAATAGAGTTGCCCAGTCTGGAAGAGTCCAGGAACAATCGTTCCAGGCCTATTCTAGATTGGTCAAGACCCTTTTTCAGGTGATGCAGTGTATGCACCATATTGGGCTCCTAGAGCAGCATTTGGCCAATCGGGATTTCCCGAAACAGTTGGAGAAGAAAGTAGACGAGTTAGGTGGTTTTCTAAAGCCTGCTCTTCCCACCCCACATATTTTTTCTGTTTTTCGACAGATTAGTCATAAAGACAAGCAATTTCAGGCATCCGGTCATTTAGATTATAAAGTATATTTTAAACCAACTGATTCACATCAAATGTTGCACACAAAATCATTTCATCCTCAACATACATTTAAAGGTATCATAAAATCACAGCTCATTCGTTTCCACCGCAATTTAAGTGAAAAGGTAAACTTCAATGAGGCTTGTTCTACTCTATTTGGCTTGTTCTACTCTATTTAGGGTACTCACTGCGTTTTTTGCGTAGCCTGAAATCCCAAACTCTGAAAAAGCTCGAAAGTCCGGCTGAAACTACTGATTTCGAACCACTGAAGATTGAACACAACAAACCGTTGCAGAATGGTAGTGGAGCGGTATTTAATTGCAAAAAGCCTCGTTGTAGATTGCATACTTTTATGCCTGATCAGAAAGAGGAATTTTCCTCTGAACAAACAAAAAATCATTATCAAATCCGTAACCACCTCCACTGTGATTCACTAAACATTATTTACCTTATCACATGTAAGCGCTGTCGGAAACAGTATGTTGGTCAAAGTCAAAATCCTTTTCGAGAACGTGTTACTAGACACAAACAGGCTATAAAACATAATGCTGATGCCCCATTAGCACAACATTTTAACCTACCTGGCCATTCTTTGGACGATTTCGAAATCCATCATGTTGAACAACCACCAATTAAAGACACATTAGAAGAAACGGATGAATTTAGAAAAAAAAACGTGAAGCTTTTTGGATCAATACGCTTCAAACCCCCTGGTCATTTGGTATGAACATATCAGAGGGAGAATGCGAAAGGAGGTCCATCATTCCTTTCACTTGAACATACAACAGAATGAATTTCGAAATAGCAAAAATGTTAAAAGATGAATTCAATTTAACCAATGCGAAATTAAATGAACCTTTGAATCTTCGACCTGTCATCGCCTATAAGAAAAACAAAAGCTTGCGTAACATCCTTGTGAGGACTAAATTAGATCCCATCAATCAATAACATCAATTATTGCCAGTCAGTTTAACTAGTTCCTAAGCTCATCACTTAGTTTAAATCAATTTTATGTAATTTTTGGTCATATTTGAAACCCATCAGGGTTCAGTAAATGAAAACAATTTTTCAGCGGCATATTAAAAGAAAAAAACGTTTCAGCAGGAAATGTCTGTGCCAGTGCGATTTTTGTAACCTCAAAAACACGCACGCACGCACGCACGCACGCACGCACGCACGCACGCACGCACGCACGCACGCTTTATCTGTGATGAGGTCCAAGGGCTCTACCCGGTGCTTCATTAATTAAATGTTTGATGATTATTCCTAGAATTAGTGTTGGAATCTAACATTATTAAGTCTGTGGAAATATTGTCCACCCGTAGAAAGTGACCCGTCCACGATGGCCGTACTACAGTACATCCAGAAAAAGATAACACAAACAGCTTAAGAACAGTTTTAAGACTCTGTTTAATTTTAGGACGTATTTTTAAAATATTTTTTCTCCTAATAAATCGTGCCTTGAAACCAAAAAAATGTATAATCTGCAATACTGAAGCCTTTAAGTTGGTACCATGCCATTGTCAATGGAACTTGGTTAACTTGAGAGGACTCTTGACATTGGTTCCTTAACAAGCCTGTTGTTAATGCGTTTCAGTTGTGGGGATCCAGACCCTGGTTAATGAGGAGGTAATAATTGGATATGAATTTTCATCCAATGTTGGCCATCAGAACATAACTAATGAACCCCGGTTGGAATAAGATCGTCGATCTTGTTCCACTGAGGGACAATAAGTTACAGTTTGTCTTGAACCAAAAATTAATTTTTAAAATTTTTTTGTTTGTTTAATATTCGAGTTAAGTGCAGAGTTAAATATATCGTAAACCTGTCCTCCCCGTTGGAGAACCTGCCCCTCACAACCACACACTCATAAACAAAAATCTGGCGCCTTCTCCGGAAGCAAGTGTTCAAAAATATTTTCAGTTGTTTGCTAGTCCCCTCTCCCTCACTCCTTGGACCCGTTGTTGATGGATTAGCGTTTTCTTTGAGTATGATTTTTCTGTTTACTGAAGGTTTGTTCCCGAGTCTGCGAGATGGTTATTGAGTAAAGGAAGACATCAAGAAGCCATGAAAATCATTCAGCATGCAGCGAAAGTCAACAGGAATAATTGCCCGGATAAACTTGTTGATGAAGATGCTTCAGATATGTCGTATAGCGATAAATTTTGGCACCTTTTCAAAAGCAGAACACTATGTATTAGGACGCTAATCATCATGTATAACTGGTATGTTTTTATGCTACTTATGGCACAAATTATGTTTATGTGGATGTAAAAAAACTCGTATTACAGCTGAGAAACATTTTGTACCAAAACTACAGAGCTAAGACGCCTAAAATGTTATGGTACAGGCCGTTTCAGTAATCCCATATGGGGTTCAAGTTCTTCGCTTGAACCAATGTGGAATTGATTGCGTCCGCATTTACCATATCAGGTCAATAGCAAACTAAGTAACTAAATATTGACCATTTATTAAGTTATCCAACGAGGTTGATGACTTCTTGCAATCGACAGCCTACTTTTTTCTTTTTTTTCGTCCGACGTGGATTTTTTTCTTCGCCTGATATAAAGCTACACTCATGAAAGTTGGAACACTTCACAGTTGAAAACTCTCGAGGTCGTGAGTCTTACTTTATTCATATTTTATCTTTATTCACACGAAATACCCAATTAACTCATTTTCTCGATCTTTTTATAACGAGATCTGTATCAAGCCTTCCTATTTCAACATTTGTCAATCTCTTCTCTGATAAAAACCATAACTAAAAATGTGATACCGACCTTCGAAATTACCAACCGTTGTGGCCGATTTCTTGGGTCATCCTTTTCTCAACAAGGTCACAAAAAGTAAATTTCGTCCGATTGTCCTGAAACTTTAATATAGTAGAGCTAAATAAAAATCTGCAATAATATCATTACAGATAATATAACGATTAATTACATGATTTTTTTTTTTTTTTTGGGGGGGGGGGGTGGACTGCGGTTTATTTTATTGATTGCCCGGCAATTAATTAACAGTTGGTTGATTAACAGTCTGACTCGCTCGGACTAATCAGACAAAGAAAAGATTTACTGTTTTCGAGGGTTCAATATCAAAAGCAGGTTAAATGTTACTTTGATTTTAACCTTCGCAAGTGAACTGTCGGAGTGTCCGAGATACCGAATATGTCGAAAACAAATAAATTTAGGCACGCAAAAAACATGCTCACGTGTGCTTATAACTGTGTGAGCTGCAGGTGTGCAAAACATTTGCCTGCGCCAGTTTTCCATCGCTGCAAAATACAGTAATATCAAGCAGAAAATTTAACCATAATACCGCTTGAAATATAAACCAATTCAAGCTTCTTTGACAGTACGTGGCAGAGCTGAATAAGCTTTATTAAAAAAGACTGTATTTGTTAATTTGCAAGTTGCATTACAGTACGTGGAGAGTGGATTGTAACTAAATCACCCGTGGAGTGGAGTTATCACCCAAGCTATAACTTTCAAATTCTGTACATATCGACAAAAAACACAAGCAATGTTTCAGCCAGTGGACCTCCGGGTTTAACCCGGAGGTCCAATGGCTGAAACTTTAATTGTGCTGGTTATGCTTTGCAACAAATTTGCAATTATTGCTCGGGTGGAATCTCCACTCTCCGGTTGATTTAGTGATAATACACTCTCCACGTACTGTATATGAAAAGTTTGCTTTTTAAAAGTTTTATGTTTTGACATCATTGTGCTGATGGTTAATTTATGTGAGATGGACAAAAACTATCCCACCTTTCATAACCTGAAATATTTTTTCTTGGTCAGCCTGGAAACTGGAACTGGAGTGCTATTTTATTCTAATTTTTTTAAATGTCTTTCTCCAAACCTAATCTTGTTATACAATGCAATAGATCACAAAAGTCTAACTTAAACGTTAAAACTGAAAAGCAAATAATCTCTCTCTGAAGACACCATTTTACTTCTGTGTGTTGCACCTTACGTAGACAGCGTCTTAACACATTTAATAAATTTTGCGTATCTAACGTTTCAATACCTATGAACGGACAGAATGGCCCAGATTTCCATGCAGACACACTAATTGTCTGACTGATTTGTATGACTCTTATTGTTTATGCGTTCGCCTTCAATCTGGATGTTGGAACTGGCTAATATGCTAATTACTTTCCATCACCCAGTTTTGTTTGAAATTGTCAATGCACGAGGCTGTAGGACACCCAAACCTGGACTTGAACTTTGTGTATATAATATTATAAGGAAAAACAGTTCTAACAAAAGGGGTTCGCGGTGGTTCAGTGATTACGGCACTGAACTTCAAACCGAAACGTCCACGGTTTGACCCCCACCCCAGTGCTCAAAATAACTTTTTTTCTATGCCTAGCAAAATGCTACACATTTCCAAAAAAATAAATAGCATTTTGTAAAAGTTGCATAGCTATTTTTGTATACCGGAGTTATGTTATTCTGTTTTGTATTGAATTCTTCTTCTGGGCATTTCCAAATGATCTGCAACACGTGAAACATTTACTATGTTTTTTTAACTGAACTGCCTTTAAGGGTTGCATGGACTTGGATATTTTCAAATGACGTCGTGGTTGTTTAACAGAGTTCTGAAAATGGAAGTTGGGAATTTTAATTTGATGGGCTTGAAGTTATTTTTAATGGACATTTTTTGCAAAATGTTGTAAAAACAGGAAGAATTTAAACCAATAGAACTCATCTTACATATGAAGTTGCTAATAATAATAATAACACGTTGGCCAGCCGCTGATTTGTCGCGGTTCTCGGACGAGAAGGCCATGGTTACCCCTGTACTCCCAACTGCCTCCCTATTCCCACTTTTCTCCTCTCCTCCCAACACTCGGAGACGAACTGCTTGATGATATCACTTGTCCCACTCTTCCCAATCTCTCCGATTAGCATATTAACCCTCTCCCTTGAGTCTCCTCCTAACCACATGTCCTTCATTCTCCCATCCCACTCCCCCATTATACTCCCAGTGAATCTCATTCTTTTAGACCGATACTTTGGGCATTCTAGAAGAAAGTGTTCCAGGGTCTCCACCATGTCCAAGTTACACATCTGGCACTCCCTTTCGCCGTCTTTCCCAACTTTTCCCCTCAGCTCCAGGGATCGCGACCTCAGCTTGAACAACAGTGACCCCCCAAAGGTGCCATCAAGGTACTCTTCAAAACCTGGCTTCTCTTTATCACGCAGGCCACCCAAAGACCTCTTTGATTTGACCCCCTCTCGCCAATTACGGTTACACTCCTCCATGACCCTTTCTCTGACAATTTTGTTACCCTGGTTTGCCCCAACGTCCAGGTCCGAGATCTCCAATGAGTAGTTCTCTACTAGCTCTACTGCTAATGATGCTTGATGGAGAGTTAATCTGAGTTATGCCTGGAATGTTTCACAATGAGAAGTAAAGCATCAGTGAACTAGTTTTCAAATTTGTTTGCAAATTCTCATTTACATTTTGCGATGCAAGATAATCAACTGCAGCCTAATAGGCTGCAGTTGATTATCTTGTATCGCAAAATGCTATACATAATTGAACATTGTGTAGCTTTTTGCAAGTTTTGCATAGCAAAAAGCGACGCGACACCGCTTATTTTGAGCCCTGGCCACCAGAGGTAACTTCGTTGTGTCCTCGCGCAAGGTACCTAATCCCAATTGCACACATGGGAGTACGATAGCGCTGTGTACTAAAGCGTTCTGCCTGTCGATGGTGCACTTGTCTTCAATCGATGCTAAACCTCCTTGTGTTTATTTAGTACGTTGGGGAGTCAGACAGGTACTCACCGCATGCTCGATGGTTCTCTCCAGGTACTCCGGCTTCCCCCGATCGTAAAACTGTGCGACACGAGGTAACCCTGGCTGTCGAAAGTGTCGTTAAACTCAAACAAATGTATTGTAATTACTTTTATACATGACAGCTGTAAGTAACATTCCAGCGTCTTGTTAAGAGGTCTACTCTATTGTTTAGGCATCTTAACTTCAATAATAATCTCGGTCATCGTGGAAAAGATTACTGAAGCTGGTACATAAACCTTTGCATTTTGTTCATAACTTCTAGTCTATAAATGTGGGAATAGATGTCTGTTTTACACAGCCATATAACTTAGAGCATAACGTTAGCCGTTGGTACATTACCTTTAAATATGAATATTTAACGTTTTCACGACAGCTGTAACACCCTATCACACTCATAGTAAATACGGAAATGCCAATATTATTCTCATTCGAATAACCGCAACTTGTAGTTGTAGACACCATTTCCGCAGAATTAATGTGTAATAGATGTGTTTTTAACATTCTTTTAATTTGTTGTTGATTTTTTGTTTCAGTTATATAGTCCCTTGAAAATAACTTACTGTCGGGAAGTGATTGTGTTAGAGAGTTTATTGTATGGGTATTATGGGTTTCCGTAGTTTTTCGCGGGGCTTTTGGTCATGTAATCAAAATATATTGATAGTTAGTTTAAACATATTTTATTCGCATTCAATTTGCAAAAGGGATTGGAGAACAAGTGCTCATCACTTAGCAACTCTCCTCTCCCAGTACGTAAACATAACAATCTTATAGCGATAGATCATAGTACTATAAACATAAAATACAATTCGAAAATAAAGGAGAAAAGAAACAAGAAGATAACAAAAAGAAGGAAATAGAACAAAGATAGAAAAGTGTAGAATTTGAATTATAAATGAAAGATTATAAATTATAATAAATTATAATTATAAATTACCACAATCCAGTTTTCTCCTTCCTTATGTAGTGAGGCTGATGGAATGTCTTTGCCTCTGATCAACATCGCGTTAAACGCACAGTGATGTGAGAATAATAATAATAATAATAATAATAATAATAATAATAATAATAATAATAATAATAATAATAATGATAATAATAATAATGACCTTTTTCGAGTGAGCTGTCTGCAACTAACTCTGCACCTCTGAGTCCTACAACTAGCGACGAACCCATTCACAACTGTAAATCATCGGATAAAAATAACTTATGTTGGAAGTAGCGATAATTTTTTGCTATATTCTATATATTAGACCTCTTCGAATCAGATATAAAACGCTGCACTGCCAAAACAAAAAATCTTATTCTTTTCATTTGATAAACTTGCCTCTCCGTATAAAATTTGTTGAACTCTCTGAACTCTTATCAGGGTCTGCCAAAGCGCAGCTCGTATATCAGCATAATATGGGCAGGAAAAGAAGAAGTTGGTTTTCAACTTCAATCCCATACCCAGAAGAGCATTCCGGAGAATCTGAAATATAATTGACATATTTGTTTGAATTGAGATCACTACATGCATTTCTGATCATACAGTGTAAGACATTATTTTTCCTTTTCCCAAGAGGCTAATAAGATGGTGGCTTGTACGTTTTTCTTGAGATATAACTCCTGAACAATTGGACAGACGGGCTACTCTTAATGTTATCGGAATACTTATTCCAGATACGTACACACGCAGGAAAAAACGATCTTTTAAATAACTCGGTCCTTAAATTATATGGCACAAATTCATTGGCTCTTCTTAGATAGTAGGGGGTCGATTCACCAATTGTCGGCGGCAACAACTCTTGTAAAAACCCAAGCGCACGTTCATGAACAATCTTATAAACGATGCTCATATTTTTTAACAATTATTCTTTCTTCGAGAGACTGCCATCCGAGTTCAAGAAGTAGCTGCTCCCTGGAAACTGATCTCGTTAGACCAGTTACTATACGAGCAGCATCATAATGGATATCGTCCAATCGCTTATGTAGATACTGGGAAGCCCCTGACCACACTTCTCTGCCATAATCAAGAATTGGTAGGATAAATGAAATGTACATTTGCTGCAGACTTTGGCGGCTTAGAATAAATTTTAACTTTTTTAATTGCAAATCTTATCTGTCTGTTTTTCCCAGCTGAGATTTGACTGAAGAGTTAGATCTAGATGCCGATGCTCTTCCACAAAGTCGAGCGGTGATCCGAGAAAGCTTATATCAGGATAAAGAAAACATCTTTACACAGAGTAAACAGCATCACGTTTGTCTTATCGGGATTAAACTTTACAAGCCATGTATCTGACAACTCTATCACTTTTTCAATATCAGCATTCAACTTTGTTGCCAAGAGTGCCGTTAACCGTTCGGTTTGGGTCAAACAAGTGTCGTCTGCAAATAATCTGCTGACGCATTCTAGTTTATCGCCAATGTCATTTATGTAAACTAAAAACAAGAAATGACATAGCACTGAACCCCGAGGGACGCCATATGGCACACTTCGATACTGAGAAAGACTTGAGTTGATCCGAACACTTTGTTTTCTTTTTGACAAGTAACTGTGAAACTATTTTACTAATCCACCAGATATACCATATTGTTTCAGCTTGAAAATTATTCCAGGATGCCAGACTCAATCAAAAGCTTTAGCGATATTGCAGAAAATACCACAAGTAAATTGTCTGTTATCAACTGAGACGCATAAGCTGTGGTATATCTCAAGCGGCTAATAGACTGTACTATTCTGAGGTAAACAACTGCTTGAAGAAAACGAAGAGCTCATATCTGTCAAAATATTCATGAACCGTTTTAAATACAGCTCGTTCCAGCAGTTTGCCGAGGCATCTTAAGAGAGAAACGGGTTTGTAATTATTGGCATCAGATTTATTACATTTCTTAAATAGTGGTATCACATTTGCAAGCTTTCACTCAGTAGGAATATTTCAGAGATTTATTAAATAACATTGTAAAAAACTTACATATAGAAGTGCATGTTACTTTTAATAATTTACAACTAACCTCGTCCAGCCCACAGACCTTTTTTATTTGAAGTTGATGTATAATGCCAACGATTTCATTTTCTATAACATCAAGGGTGGACAATTCAGACTGACACTTACGTCTGAAAGCAGGAAGTTGATGATCTGATGCATCAATATTGCTATTATCTAGAAATGTTAAGTTTAATAAATCCACATTTTCGGGGTCAATTTCTACAATCTCAATTTGGCTCTCGACATTAATTCGCTCAAGTGGCGGGACTATCGACTGGGGTGCAAAATTATTCAGAAACTGCGTTACTTTATTCCAGAACTGTTTGGGTTCGATTAATGGATAGGGATTCATCAATTTTATCAAAATACGTTTGCTTGGCGTGTTTTTTCATAATGTTTAGTTTATTCCTCGATGTCCTGTACTTCTGCCAGGATTCAATGATATTAAATTTCAATGCGTATCGCCGAAAACGACTCCTATTGAGCATTTCACTCCTAATTGCATTGTGAAACCACGGTTTATCATGTGGGCGTACTGTCACCTCCGAACGAGGAATACATGATTCAGCTAACCGCAGAAACGTAGACACAAATTGGCATACAGAAACATTTATATCAGCTCTTGTTAATATGATTTCATCCCATCCCTCCTTCGCGATCAGCGAATTTAGTTTATCGATGTCCGCCCTCATATAATTCCACACATCTCCAGTAGTACTAGGTGCACTTAAATGCGAAAAACGAATGTACATGCATGTTGCCTTGTGATCTGACATATTAAGTCCCATGGTTCCTGAGCGAACGGCATCGACCGTGTCGCTAATTATAATAGGATCAATCAAGGCTCTGCTTAGCTGACGCATCCTAGTTGGTTCATTTTGGACATTTTGGAGATTATGTTTAGTTACAGTTAATTGAAGGGGGCCACTTGCTTGCCGTAAATCGCAATTCATGTGACCTAGGAGTATTATAGATGAATATATAGTTAGTGCAGTGTCTAATGAGTCAAGTTTTGTCCAGTAATCGGCCTCACAAAATCTCTCAGATCTGTACGTGATACAGAGAAGAAACTTATTTGGAATCCAACTTCAAAGCATAAAATAACATATAATATTATTAGTCAATTTAGTCAGTGTGGCACATTATGTAACAGTTCAAGAAAGGAATTGCTTGAATGAGTACGGTCACGTTGGGGTGTTGCGTTTCCATCTCTGTATACTTTAATTGTCAACTTCCGCTGTGATGTTTTGCCTTACTGGAAATCTATGTCACGGTAGAGGTCGATCAATGTCTTCAGCAGGTGGAGTGCGAGAAAAAGTTTGGTACAAAAATTGGTTCACCTTGATTTGTCTTGTTACAGTTGATTGACCCTCCAAATAAGTTGGTAGGACAAGTTCTTGTCAACAAATTTTATCAACAAATCATAATGTTCATGATGTCAACAGTGCGAGATTAAGTTTGTTGAAAAGAATTTGTTCACTTGGATTTGTCTTGTTTTTGCTAATTGACCCTCCAGATAACTTCGCAGGACACATTCTTATCAACGAATTGTTTCAACAAATCTTGTTCACAGTTTCAACTTAACAATTTGAACACTGGTGGTATCGACTATGTCAGTTCAATGACAACAATCGGGAGAGTCCATATTGACTATTTAGGGGTAGAGCAAAGGCCCAATGGCTGCACGTTGAAAATATCGATCGGTCTCCCACTTAGCAATTATCATACTTAATGCAATTATGACGCATCGTGTTCCTGGGCTGAAAAAAGGCCTCTAAGGTTCAAAGGGTTAAGCCACGTCCTCCTGTATTAAAATGGTTTAGAGGCGAGAAAAAGGGGAGTTAAGCTCACGTGAAGAATTTGTTTTAAATCCCGTTAGTCATTTGCATAGAAAAGTCGGCATTTCTTACTTAATTCTTGTTATTTATTTATTTATTTATTTATTTATTTATTTATTTATTTATTTATTTATTTATTGGGGTTTAGTGACACTTTCGACAGCCACGTGTCGGCCAGTATTGTAGGTGGAGGAAGCCGGAATACTCGGAGAGAACCACCGAGCAACAGCGAGAAACTGTCATACCCCCAACGTACTAACTCCACACAAGGAAGGTTAGCATTGGTTGAAGACAAGTGCACCATCGACGTGCAGTACGTCTTAGTACACAACGCCACCGTGCCCCCACGTGGACAGTTGAGATGAAGTGTCTTACCCAAAGACACAACGCGGTTGCTGCAGGTGGGATCGAACGTAGGACCTCTCGGCTTGCAGCCTGCATCTCCACGTACTGAGTCACCGCGCTCACACTTAATTCTTGTTATGTTCACAGTTATTACGATGTTCGGACTGTTTTGGGTTCTAATAATAATTATTTGAAGAGATCAAAAGCCATAATACTCTGCGCTTGATAATTACACCCATCTTCCTCCCCTTCAGACTATAGTTTTTTAAGTGAAAAGTGTTAGTAGCTGTAGCGCTGATGAGATGATGATGATTTTTTTCTCCATTTTTTCCATGCAACCGATATTTTAACCGTCACTATCCTCAACATCTCCAGCATGATAATTTAAATATTACAAACCTTAATGTTTCCCTCAAACCATTATTTGAATGTTCCACGATGTGACAGACTGATATGTATATGAATACTCTACTTTAAATATACTGTGTATTTTTTGTTGGCTCAAGGAGGGAGGGGTGGGATAATGGTGCATGTTGCGTCTACATGGTAGGGAAGAACCTACAGACGAGGCACAGTATACTCGAGGCACACTGGCAGAAAGTGGCGGCTACATCCTATCGACGCCTGCCTAGTAGCCAAAGCGTAGATAGCTTAAAGACTGTTGTATTTAGGTCAGACCATCTAACTTGCCCTTTTTTGTTGTAATTCTTTATTTTTAATCCAGTCGACTGAACTGAAATATTGAAACGGATTACATGAGCACTGCGGTTGTGCTTACGTCTGTCCATTTTGTAATTTTTTTAGTATCATTGTTGGCTGACTCACCCAATCCTGACGACAGATTTGAGCTTTTTTCATAACAATATTCTAATTGGCGCGATGCCAATTAGAATATTGTTAGGAAAAAGCTCAAATCTGTAGTCAGGAACCTACATAATGGTTCACTCTTCCTTTATTCCGCAGTTGAAACCATAAATAGGGATCAATCATCTTTGAATAAACGAAAATTATATGTAAAGAAATTACAATCACCATCAGCCCAAAATATTTCAAAATGTAAAAGGTACTGAGCTATCATTAACATAGTAAAAAAGCTAGTAAAATCGAATACTATAATCAAGCACTCCGGCAAAACAAAAATAATCTCAAAAAAACTTGGGATATTCTAGGAAAAGCTATCAAAAAACACCACCCACATCCACATTTCCAGCAACCTTTGTATATAGATGGGAACACCGAAATTACTGATTCAAAAACCATCAAATTTAACTCCTTTTGCGTTAATTTTGGTAAAACCCCCAGTGATCAAGTACCGCAATCTACTAAACATTTAGCCGACTATATTACAGAAATTAATTCAGCCTCATGTTTATTGCACCTGTAACACCGTTTGAGGTAATTTAATGCACAAAGAAATTAAACCCCAAATCCACTAGAGACAATGACAACATTTCGACCAAACTTCTGAAAGAAATAATCGGCAAAATTGCAAATCCGTTGACCCACATAATAAACCTCTCATTTTCATCAGGTGTTTTTTTCGCCAAAATGAAAATAGCCAAAATAATACCTATCTTTCGATCAGGGGCTAAACAGCTATTTGATAACTATAGACCTATCAGTATTTTGTCAACCTTCTCTAAGGTTCTGGAAAAACTAATGCATTCAAGGCTTTTAAAATTTCTAAATAAAAATAACATTATTCACTCATTTCAATTTGGCTTCAGACCTGCACACTCCACAATACACCATATATTACATCTCATTAACAGTGCTGCTGAAGTGTACGATAAATCATCAAAAGGGCGGCACAGTGACGCTGTGTACTAAGGAGTATTGCACGTCGGTGGTGCACATGTCTTCAACCAATGCTAACCCTGCTTGTGTGGAGTTAGTATGTTGGGGAGCTGACAGTTGCTTGTCGTTGCTCAGTGGTTCTCTCCGAGTACTCCGGCTTCCTCCACCCATAAAACTGTCGTGGTCATGATTAGCCATTGTGCAGAAATATGTGACCTTAAACACCAATAACTCATAAATCAAAACTCAAACCATCAAAAATTTGCACATTGGCCATTTTCTTGGATTTTTTGAAGGCTTTCGTCACAATAGACCATGAAAAGCTATTGAAGAAAGGGGAGCTTTATGGAAGAGAGGCCATGCAAATTCCTGGGTCAGATATTATCTCTCCGGGGGAGTCAGTCAGTATCGCTCCCTAGCGCCAATTCTAACTTTCTTGAAATTATGACTGGAATTCCGCAGGGATCTATTCTCGGACCGATCCTTTTCATAATATTTGTCAATGACATAATTAAGTCCACATCTTTAAAACTGTTATGCTATGTCGATGATGCAACTGCCCACACTACAGGAAATGACTTGGATAATATAACAGAGTTAGCAAACATCGAACTTAAAAAACAGATTGGTATACGGTCAATAAAGTATTTCTCACTGTAAAAAAACTACAAATGTATTCTTCTTCACCCTTATAATGATTCATATTCCACTCAAACAAGGCCCATCATGATAAAAGATTGAATTATATCGAAGATTAGCACTAGCCAAGAGGAAAAGTCTTTCAAATTCATTGGTATACAACTGGACAAAAATGTAACTTTTAAAAAACACATCTCAGCAGTTAGCAGCAAAATGTCATGGGCTGTATGGCATGAACAAAGTGAAACATATCCTACCTAGGAAGTGCCTAAAAACGTTATACTTTTCTTTAATTCTCAGTCATATTTTGAATGGCATCCATATCTGGGGCCACTCAACCTCAACAAAAATAACAGGAAAACTTCAAAAGAAGTCTATTCGCGTTATATCCTACAAAATATATAATGCACATACTGAGCCATTATTCAACAAGTATCGTACTTTGAAATTTGAAGATTTTTATATACTCCATGTTCTTCTATTTATGCACGATTGGTAAATTAAAAGGCTACTGGTAAGTTTTGAAAACATATATAAAATAACTGCCAATCTCCTGGGAATGAAAACTAGACAGTCGGGAAAGTTATATATCGGTAAGCGACGAACCAATTTTTCTGCAAATCCCCAATTTCATACGTTCCTCAGGATCTGGAATGGTATAGACACAATGGTTCAGAGCTATCCTTGATCTGAATTTAAAAAGACATTAACTCAGAGATTCTTGGATTCATACGCCCTGTACATCAATTGCAATAATCCTACTTGTCCCGACTGTAGCAAAATTCTGGTGTCTCATCAAAGTAAGGTTTCGTGCGTAGAGGGTGGAGTACTATCCGATCCCAGTGGGGTAGATTTCCATTGGGGATATTTACAATTTATTACAAAGGCACAGGAGATGCCTCCCAAATGTCGTCCCATGGCCCAATCTGTTCCCCTGGGATTGTATATGGACTGACCTGTCGCGGCGTGGGGATCTGCCCTGTCTCGGGCTAGTAGGGATCCGCCTTATACGAACCATGGAAACAATCACACCCGTTCACATACTTGATTTGTGATGGCTCAACTGTGAGTATTGAATAGCGAACTGTCTTGAGCAACTGTCTTAATTACCCACCATGCCATATTAGATACTTACTTATGTAGACGCCGTCTGTCGTTAGCATTATTTGATATTTTTTGTCTCAGTCAAATGGGAATGGGAGGAAGACAGACCTCGTGGCTATGCCATCTCCCTTCAGTTCGTTTATGTTATCAAATACTATAAAATGTATTAATATATTCTGCAACATAGTGCTACTGAATAAAAAATATATATCTATCACGCAGTACACTCTAAAAACAGTTTGGTTAAACATTAACCCAAAACAACCGGGTTTAGTGAATATGAACTCAATTGGGTTCATATTCTCTCAACCCAGTTGATTTGGTTTAATTTTTGTCCTGATTGATTTTAGAATGTATCAAATACTCCAGTCTATAACACGTTTTAACAATATATTATATCAATGCGATAAATAAAATTATTATGCATTCCAAACTTGTTACCTTTATTGTAGGGTAGCCTTGAATATGATATATTATGGCCTGGCTTTGAACGCAGGAAATCTTGGAGGAAACATCTTTGTAAATCTCTTCTTGATTGGTTTGGCTGAAATTCCGTCCTGTATATTGTATATCCTATTAATGAACAGAATTGGACGAAAAAAACTTTACGTCGGAAGTATGATATGTGCAGGTGGAGCATGCTTATTAACAATTTTTACAACAATTTATTTCGTGGAAAGTAAGTTTATTTTATTCATTCTGAATTAGGACTTAAACAGTATTAGGCAAATTACATGATCAATGCTATATCATCTGAGACCAGGAGCCAATACTATAAAACTTTTACAGTTATATTTTCAAGAATTGCATTTTCTACCTATTAATATAACTGACTAAAATGAATCATTTGCATTTTAAAAAAATGTGGCAATTTGCCATCTGGCAAATTGCCGCATCTTTGAAAATGCCAATGGTTCATTTCAACCCAATTAAAGTCATAACTGGAAAATACAATTATAAATGTTTTATAGTATTGGCCCTAGGTCGTACATATACAATATTTTCCTTTGCCTGTACTACCTGGCGTTGAATAGATAAGATGAAGTTTTACTGGACTTGTTATCAACCCCACCCCATTTGGCATTCCTCTTCAATATCAGACTGTTACTTTGCAATTTTATCCCATAATGCAAATAGGAATTGAACTAATTTAATCTTTTTGTCAGAGCTCACTGAGTTCCATCAAGCAAGACTGAATTGGTTAAATTCCAAGTTGCATTATGGGACAATATGTTTATTTAAATTTTTGGTATTTTGACCTCATGTGCCAAGGGTTAATATTCTTAATCCACGTCGACGATAGTAAAACGTGGTTATGGCTTCTACTGCTGTCTATATTTGTGTAGAGGTGGCGGGGGGGGGGGGGGGGGCTACAGTTTCTGTTGTAGACAATTACAACAGTGGCGTGTGCTGCTTTGTAAAATATGAGCACCAATTGTATTGGAAGTCAAGGGTCAAGGCTACAGGTCAAAAATACATTAAAATACACTAATAGTTCTTATCGTCTACCTGCTTCGGTTACGTATGATATTTGTCGTGTGGGACCTGTGTGCATAAGCATCCTTGACTAATATCGCCATGACACTCGACTTTCGATAAAGTTATCTCCCTGAAATTATTATACGGTCCAATTAGGCAGCAAATATTTTTGTGAAAAAACCTTTGACATGAGTGGAAAATAAAGCAAAGTTTCACATTGTTACTTTTAATAAACGAAACAGACAGCTCTCTGAGCTGCTTGTTGTATTTATACTCGCCCAAAAAAGAAAGTGTGCATTGCAGAAATTGATCAAACTCCCAAAAAAATAATTTCGTAGGTGTAAAGAGTGTTAACCTGTTCATGAATAAGTTATATTGAACACAAAAACAGCTTTCCCCGTTAAAATTGTATTAACGTTAAATGACGTGCTGCACGTTTGTGAAAAGGCATGTTTTGCACGTGGAGAGTCTGAAAATTCATGCAGCTGTGTGAATCCTTGGGTATTTAAACACTAAAGTAAGGCCTTCCCATCGTTCACATTCAAACTTGCGCTGCTGTTAAAACGACTCCACATTAGCATGCCAAGATTGACAATGAATCAACGTCTCCTTGCCCTGGGTATGATTAGAGCTGGCAGAACACACAGAGAGGTTGCCCAGCATTTGAACTACCACCGTAACACTGTAGACAGGCTAGTCCATCGACATGCACAACATGATGACGTTCGAGACCTACCCCGCTCCGGGAGACCCCGAGTTACCACCCCTGCACAAGATCGGTATATCCGTGTCGTCCATCTCCGGAACCGGCAACAAACGGCAACGACGACAGCCAGGAACATCCCTAACCTGAGACGGATACATCCTCAAACAGTAATCAACCGGCTGAGAGAATACGGCTTACGTCCTCGAAGGCTTGCAATTCGTCCGATTTTGCCTTTACGTCATCGTCGTACTCGACTGCAGTGGTGTAGACAACATCTCAGGCATCCCTTACACTGGTGGCGACGTGTTTTATTCACAGATGAATGTCGCTTCCATCTTTCATCATCAGATGGTCGCCGGAGAGTGTACAGACGTCGAAACGAACGCTACGCAGATCCATGTGTCGTGGAGCGAAACCGTTATGGGGGAGGGTCTCTCATGGTGTGGGGTGGCATCACTGCCCGTAACAGAACTGAGCTGGTCATTATTGACGGCAATCTCAATGCAGCCAGATATCGTGATGAAGTGCTTACACCTGTTGTTGTCCCATTTCTGCAACGTCACGGCCCCGGCGTCATTCTATAGCAGTACAACGCCCGACCCCACGCAGCTCGTATTGTTCAACAGTATCTCCAGCAACAACAAGTGGATGTTCTTCCCTGGCCCGCAAATTCGCCCGATATCTCACCCATTGAGCACGTATGTGACGAAATGAAACGTCAGCTACACCGGCTTCCCCGTGCACCGTCAACGCTTGTGGAACTCCAAAGACAGCTTACCAGAATATGGAACAACATCCCACAACACTTCCATGCTAACTTGTTCGCTTCCATGAGGCGTAGATGCACAGCAGTAGTCGATGCAGACGGAGGTCATACCAGATATTGAGTGTGTGACTTTTGTGTTTGACCCTTAGTGTCTTTGACTCTCCATGGCACCAAGAGTATTCGTCGTAGCGTTATGAAATTTCCCGTGTTGATCACAAATTGATTCATCTGTGATTGAATAAAATTTCCATGAATGAAAATGATATATATCTTTTTTTAGTGTTATTTTTTAGCATGCACACTTTCTTTTTTGGGAGAGTATATTTATTAAAGGTTACAAAAGGAAAGGTGTCTATTTATGGCAAGCTAATTGGAAGCATCTTCTTCGCAGGTAATCCGTCACTTAGAATATCTATCAGAATCACACCTATCAACACTACGTAAGTACAGGAAAATGCCACCAACACTCAGTAAGTACAGGAAAATGCATTAAGTTTGTGAAATGATGGACACATGGATGATACAGGTTAGCTAATATTTTGAAATTTAAATGTTTATATGAAATTTCCAAACCATCAGTGTAAGCAGTGTAGCATATAGAACTGATGCAATTACTTGATGAATGACCTCAGTATAAGGTTTTCTGGCAGTTTTAGAAAAGTAAAGGAAACTAACTGTCCTTTGAATCTCTTCCAACGACGAAAACTCTCAGCCGTGGCTCCTATCCGTGTCAGAACTAACAGGAATACAGTAATCAGATAATGTCATTCAGTTAAATTAGGACTGTAGGCACATTTCTTTGTTTCTTTTTTGTCTAAAACAATTTCACTGGACTTGGACTGTTTTGCACCTTTGGCTTGACGGCGTTTCCAGCAGTGCTTCCGTCTCCCTTCTCCAACTAAATATAGATTTGAAGACTCTAGATATAATGCCCCTTAAATTGGCATAAAGAAAAGAAAAAAATCACCTTGGTCGAGTTGCATGGATTGGATGGCATTACGCTATATTGGTAGGACAAAAGGAGCTGCGACATTTTGCGCTGGCGTCCCAGCAATCCACTTATATTGAGATCAGTGATACGGCCTCAGAATGGTGATATGACTTAAAAAGAGTCAGAATTCGTGCGTTGATCTTGTGTCACCTAGAACTGCGTAATGTTCGGAGATGTTGCTGTGGAATATTACAGGCAGCCACACAAGTGTTCAAAAATGTTCATGGTTGTGATTTACTGAGCACCAAGACCGTTACTGTATTAACAACATCAATATCACAGAGCGATCAACATTTCGACCTTTATTGTTCTTTACTTTTCAACCAAGGCTTTAAGGTTTCTACGAAATATCTATCTCTTTTGCTCAAGGATATGATATTTTAAACAGAGATTGTGGACTGGTCACTTTTTCCGGGTGGGCAATATTTCCACGGATGCAATAATATTAGTATTTTTTATAGTAATTATATGAATAATCATCAAAGATTTAATTAATGAAGCACCGGGTACAACCCGGTGCATCATTGATTACAATTTTGCTGCTGATGATGTTTATTACCTGGTAAACGCATGCGTGAACATCACTGCCCACGTTTGGAGTACGACGGCGACTGTACTGTATGGCGCTAAATTAAAAGATATCAAAATGTCAAAAGTGAAAAAAAGGGAACGGGAGTTTGTCCCATTCACGGTCATAAATTGGGCGCTCAAATAAAATTGAAATTCAAAGTAAGTTACCGAAGCTATGGGTTAAAACTAAACTCGTCGAGAGGTGTCATCCAGATGTCAGCACCGCATGTTGAGCGTTAATGCACTGAAACGACCTCAAATGAAATCGCCATGCCTGCACACGTCAGTTTCCAGACTTGTACTTCAGTTTGACAGGGCTCAATGATATCACATGTACATTTCTCTCCGCTAGAGCAAAATGAGGTGTGCTGAAGTTTTTCTTAGAGTCTTCTGGTCTTGATTTTCGTCTATAAAGTCAGTCTTATTTATGGAAGCAAAACAGCCTTCCATTTTGTTTTTTGTTTGTTAAAACATGTGCAGACGTGATTTGCTATGATTAAATCATTCCGGTACCAATTAAATATGCAAATAGGTTGGTCACGTGGGAGGAGTGAGGTAGCTGTCACGTGGGTAGGATGAGACAGACATATCTCTCCCAGCTGTCTCACACGTCTTTATATATATCTCAGTATCTTAGTGGTGGGAAAATCAGAGGTCCACACGGTTACGAAAACATTCATCAACTGCTCAGAAAGTTTTGTTCAAACTGTGTTTCAGTAATATTTCAATTTTCGTTAGTAATATTTCAGTATTCGAATTGATCTGAGTGTGTTGAAAATTTGGAATAATACTTTGATATACTCACTGAACATGAAATATTTTCAACTTACGCACATGTAATTACTCACGGGAAATATATTATAATTATGTTTGCAGACTGTAAATTTTCTGCATATTACGCATGTGGATGTGGTGTATTTGTTGGGTAAAGGGTTACATGGTAGAAATTTGGTATTTGGTGGATTAACAGCATATATAGTGGTTACATTAGGAGACAGTGATTCGATCGGATGGCACCTGGGTCGCGATGTGCTTGAAACTCTCTATACACTTCTCACCTCAGTGGTGCAAGCTTGTAGCGCCGTGACCGCGATCTGCTCTCGAAAGACACCTTTCACTATTCTGTGTTAAGTTTAAATATACGTTATCTCTGCCAACATGTATGGTACATGGAGATTTATTACCTGGATGTCGGTTTTTAAACATCGAGCCGCAGCTTAATCATCCTTGACGGATATCGTCATGAAAATGGGCTTTCGATAAAGTTATTTCCCTTGGAATTATTAGAAGGGCGAGAAAGGTCCAATTAAGAAGTAATTTGTTGAGAAAACACCTATATCCTGTGACATCACTAGAAAATAAAGCCAAGTTATCTTTGTTAACTTCAATAAACGAAAACAGCAAACAGCTCCGGGCGCTGTCTGTTGATTAGGAAAGTTGGCCTTTCATTAGAGGCAACTACTTCACAGGTAATCCGTCATTAACCCTTTACCAACGCAGACGATTTCAAAATTTATTATTTTAAATATCATTTTTTGAATTTTTAAAAAAAAAATTCAACAAAACCATATCATGTGACCCCTCTTTGGAACGAGCTCGACGAGCTCGTTCCAAAGAGGGGTCACATGATATGGTTTTGTTGAAATATATTCTCAAAATAATATTTTTTCAGCTGCTGAATTTCAATATTACGCGGGCGGATGCGGGTGATTCATTGGGTAAAAGGTTAAGAATATCTATCACTTTGGCTCTGTGTTTAGAGAATGTGTTTTTATAGCACTTTGAAAATTTTTATTCTTCCCAGAAAAATAATTAGCAATCTTACCTCCAAGACCATTCTATTAATGGAAAGGACAGAGTCTGAATTATATGTCAAGATGCACGTACTGTTGATATAATGAACAAAAAAGTTACAAAACATCAAAAGATGGAAAAAACGGCGTTCTCTTATTTTTAAAAGGAGTTTCAACAGAGAATAATAGTGAAATGTTCAAACTGACTGTGAAAAAAAATTGTTAAAAGCCAGCTTCTGTATTTTTATAGAAAAATGCCTGACGTTTGTGAAGAAAATTGTCAGTCATGGACATCTTCATCAGCTATGTATAAACACGAAGATAAACAATAATTATGGGTTAAGTTTGAGTTCAAATTATTTGTTTCATTATTAGCATTTGCTAGCCGTATTATTATTTATTATACGCTAAATGATAGATTATCGAAAAGATTGCGGAAAGATAGAAATCGTATCCCCCACTGTGAAGATATAGAAATTTTCACTTTCAAGGTATCAATCAAAATGGCTTTCAAAGCATCACTTCAAGGTGAATACGAGTCAAATTATCACTCGAAATGATCAATTTGTTCTAAAAAAGTATAATGAAAAGAAATTCTAGTGTTTTTGAGTGGATACCGATCATTTCCAGCAATAATTCAACACGTATTTACCTTGAATTGAGGAATCAGATCGCAAAACGCCACCTGTTCTGAGTATCGATCAAATCTCTTCCGCGTATCAATGCGCGACTGAGGCCTGACTATTATTGGAAGCTATCAGCTGTTTACTTTCATGCATCAATTCAAGGTTGAAACGAGTGGAATTATCGACAGGAATGATCGGATTCTTATAAAAGGCGTATAATAAAAAGAAAATCCAGTGTTTTTGTGTGGATACCAAAAATTATCCCATGAGTGAGCGAGATAAATGTTTATTTTTCGCGAGCGCTTCTAGATATCCTCTATGTATTAGTGGTTTCATTATCACAAGGCGGTGTGCAGACAGTTCTAATGAACACCCGTTGATTTCGTCAGACAACTTAGGAAACGGTCCTAAAAAGAGAGGAAAAGATCACGTTTAATATACTGTGAATTCATTTCAGAACCGGAGTTCACCATTACGCTAGCCATGGTTGGGAAGCTCGGAGTTGCAACCGGAGGTTCTGTAATGATGATTTATTCAGCCGAGTTGTTTCCAACTACCGTTAGAAACAGTGGGACGGGTACATCTTCTATGATTGGACGAATCGGTGGAATGGCGGCTCCGTATGTATCAGATGTTGTATGTATGCCTTTACTATAATATGTGTTTATAGATTTCTTTAAAAATTAACGTGGAAACTGCTGTACGTGTTACTGAGACTGTTAATTTAATACAGCCGCTGCATTCATTGTTATTACAGTCAGTGGCGTCGCGAAGCTGGGTTTCGGGTGGTTGTGACACACTCCCGCCAATAAGTTTTTCCAGTCGGAACATTTTCGTCTGAATATACGTCTTATAATAATAATAATAATAATAATTTATTTATATAGCGCTTTTCCCAGCGAAACACTGCTCAAAAGCGCTGAAAACATAGGTGACGGTAACAATGGTATAATCAGCGGCCGAAGGCTGCTTGAAAGAGATGGGTTTTCAGAGCTTTCTTGAAGTGATCTGCATTTAGGGTTTTTCTAAGGTTCTGAGGGAGGGCGTTCCAGAGTGAGGGAGCTGCGAAAGTGAACGATCTCTTCCCTGCCGTTGATCGAATTCGCGGTACGACAAGGAGACTCTCAGAAGCTGATCTGAGATTCCTCGACGGTGTGTGTACTTTGATGACCTGCTTAAGGAAGATTGGTGCTTTGTCGCTATGTAAGATGCTGTGTGTCACCGCCAATACCTTATACTTAATGCGAGACTCAACTGGCAGCCAATGCAGAGATTTCAGGATTGGTGTAATGTGGTCATATTTTTTTTTTCGCACCGGTAATGATCTCAGCTGCTGTGTTTTGAATACGTTGAAGCAGGTACATTGATTTCAGAGGAAGGCCGAAATAGAGAGAGTTGCAATAGTCCAAACGGGACAGGACCAAAGACTGTATAACAGTTTTCAGAGTGTTTTGGCCAAGTAGCTTTCTGATTTTGTTGATGTTTCTTATTTGGAGGAAGTAGCTTTTGCTCACTTTTGTGATTTGGTTATGCAGATCAAAGCAATCATTAAAAGTGAAACCGAGGTTTTGGGCAGTTTTACTTGAGCTAACTGCTCTTTCGCCTATTTTCAAGCAGTTAATTGGAACTTTGTTGAGCTGATGTTTGGCGCCTAACTGTACAAATTCTGTTTTATCATCATTTAATTTCAGAAAGTTTCTCCCCATCCACTGTCGAATATCCTCAATGCATGCCTCCAGTGTTGTTAAGGAGTCATTCATATTGGAAAGATCAGCAGACAGATACAGCTGGGTATCGTCTTAGATATCGATTCGCTCTTGCTATAGCAATCATGCATATTTGTCAAGATTAGGAAACTTCGGACTTTGTTAAAAGTATAACACTGTTAGAAAACTATAACAGATCTGAAAATTTTTCTAATTACTTATTTTGATTTAATAAATTGAGAAGTTAATACCTGTTTAGTTTCATATTGACCAATATATTAGACCTCAGTAGCTCAACTTCAGCCTTCGACCTTCTGTCTCTGACTTTTATGAAGTTACCTCGGACTGATATCTCGGACGATATAAAACGAAGCAAGAGTAATAAACTTAAAATTCCACCAAAATTCGAAATAGTTGAAAAAAATCCGGATGTGTCATGCCACGTATTAGAACATTATTCATGACGAAATCCACTCCCACCCCAAATGTTTGTAGATATTTACCGATAAAGAATATCAATAATGTCGTATATTTACACATTTGCGCCCACTTAAATTTTTAAGGCCCACCCCCACTCCCCAACATGTTCCGTCGCTTCTATTTAAATTCCCTGCCTTTGGTGGCGTCAAAGTTAACACTTGAAAAACAAACGCTGGAAGACACTGTTCCAGGCCAATTTACTTTTACACTTCCATAACAGGTGTGATAGAGTGGGGAAGCACAGGAATGAATGTTTCAATGGCGTTGATGATCAACAACATGGCCGATATGATGTTGGTTCGTGTGTGGTATGGGGTTGTCACCACTAGAGCTAATCGCACAACTTCACACCCTGTCCATAGAACGGCGAAAATCATTAAGACCGTGACAACATCTGTGAATTTAATATCGTGCCGTTTGCCTTCCGTGTTCATCTACTTTTTATGTTTATGTCTGACAATGCACGCCACCATCGGACTCAGCCTTACTACTTTCCACCTGCAGAGGCAGAATATCGCTACACCATAACCAACTTTTAATTGCAACCTGACCCATAGAACAAGTGTTGTGCGCCATCGGTTGACATATCGGACAAGGGCAACTCTGTTAATCTGGGGTGCGATATGGTAGAAAATTTCAGTTCGTTTTCCTCCCTTCAACACTGAAGAACCTCACCTATCACGAAAAGTCGAGATATTTGAATATCAGATAATATAACGTTTGCTTTCCTTGCTTCGGCCTTGATTTCGCAATAATTTATTTAGGAGATCTCGACGTGTGGCGATATGATAGAAAAAGAGACTATTTTTATGATCCCAGATCTGTACTTAGGTGTAGCGTTTCAAGTTCAAAATGCTTTTAGAGTCCCGAAATTTAATCGACAGGATGTGCGGTTCATACACCGAACGACACACGCGTGTGAATGGGTTAATCGATATGGCTCGGGAGCCAGTGTGGAAGAATAAAACGAGAGGCCGCAGGTCTCGAGTTTCATCCTTCCGCGCGATGGCACACGTGCCAAATCGATAACCCATTCACACGCGTGTGTGGTTCTGTGTTTATTACACACATTCACGTCAATAAAAACAATTGTCAGATGGACGCTCAGCGATTCATTTGGCAACTATCAACAAAAAGAACACATTTTATCACCAACTAAATTTGCGAGGGGAACCCATGTTACTATTTCGTCCCATGAGTTCCAATGTGTTCGATGTGCCTATCGGCACATGGGACACATTAGAACTCAGGGACGATTTTTAGCTGTCGTTAGAGGTTCAAATTGTATTTGATGTGCACGATTTGTAAGAGAAACAAAATACTGAATGTCACAAAGCTACAATTAACGAAATTGGAGCAGAATTGTTCCAATTACCTTTCATTTTTGTAATGTTACTTTCAGGGAAATATTATTGGTGGAGAAATTGGAAGAGCCCTTCCATTAGTTATTTTTGGTGCGTTCAGTCTTACCGCTGGGTTTTCAGTCCTTGTTCTTCCTGAAACACTGAACCGAAACCTTCCGGATACAATAGAAGATGCCGTTAATTTTCAAAGGTAAAATTTAGATATGATCAGATTAGATTCTCAGACGAGATCCCCGTGCAATGGCAGATTTTATCAAACTAAAATTATATCAGTTATCATAGCGGGGGTTCGAACCCACTCCTATAGAATTTTTCTTTTTCGCAACAGTCCTGGTTCGTTCTCTCTCGTCGTGAGTTCGAACCCCATCTGTGCAAGTTACTATTAAATCAGCGTTCTTTCTTGATTCTATGGCACTCTGAAAATTCGAAAACTAGATGTTCCCGCTGATTCCCATCGAAGTGTAGTATATGAAATTAAGTGATG
The DNA here is from genome assembly GCA_031216915.1 of Pictodentalium vernedei. Classification (NCBI taxonomy): domain Eukaryota; kingdom Metazoa; phylum Mollusca; class Scaphopoda; order Dentaliida; family Dentaliidae; genus Pictodentalium; species Pictodentalium vernedei. The sequence goes on along the minus strand of CM062296.1, from coordinate 734,460,079 downwards.
CAATCTTCTGATGCTAATAAAATTAAATCATTTGTTTCTCGACAGATAAAATAAACTGATGAAGTGGAACATTGATGGAATGTTGTTCGACAGATAGTTCTTGCAAAACCACCTACTTGTTCGTACATGTTCTAAAATTCGAATATAGTGCCCCAGTGGATGGTATGAGGGAGTATTAGGACCATTGGATAAAACAGAAAGTACAGTTAAAACTAGAAGTCCTGTCACGAACTGTGCGCTTATCTAGGCATAATTGTGCGTAGGAATTACGCGCAATTGCCATATCGGATGGCATCAAAAGCACGGCAGGTTCTCCTGGTTACTCATTGCAAACAAAGGTAATGTTTCTACCAATGGACCTCCGGGTAACCCGGAGGTCCATTGGCTGAGACATTACTTGTGCACAGGCCATATGTACAGAATTTGATAACCATACTATGGTCATAATGCGTAGATTAACGCGCAGATCGACGTGATTTATGCGCATTTCACCACAGGACTTGTTGTTTTAACTGTATGTCATAAGGCGGGATCGCGACTAAATATCTCGACATCTCGACTTATGAATGTTATTTTTGTTTTGTTTTTATGCAGTGGCGCTAAAACTCGGCCGTAGGATGGTGAGTATGCTTTTGAACATTGTTGAGTTTAAAGTGCTTCAGTGCACTTTGAATGTTGGTCGAAATCTGAATATTCGTCTTTTTGAACAAAACAAATTCAATCATAAATGGCTCCTCTTTCACAAAGTGAAGTCTTAAAGCTTCGTTACAAACTTTAAGGATTGTTTATTATAAGAATGTTTTATGCATGCTCCAGAACATTTACCACGGATAATTGTATGCTATCACAGGAAGTGGACACTGTCTGGAAATATTAAACAATCTATTTACTAAATTCACTGAGCAGCCATTTAAAATTTGGACGTAATACAACACTTGAATTAATCGATTTGCCTAATTGCTACACATTTTTTTTTCTAAAAATATAATAATAAATCTTCAGCCTGCCGTTGATTTGTCGCGGTCGTCTAACGAGGAGGCCTACATTAACCCATTGCCCCGCCGGGATATTCCTCCCCAACTCTCCGTAATAATCTCCCAGCATTCAATCAAAAACTCTTTTATAATTCCCCATTGGAAGCTTCTCGATCTCCTCAACTATAAAATTGGCCCTTTCTCATGTCATTCCTCATCCAATTATCCTTCATGTTTCCATCCCATTTTTCATTAGTTCTCCAAGGAGTCTTGTTCGACTAGGCAAATATTTGGGGCATTATAAAATGAAATGTTTCAGGGTCTCCGTTACACCTAAGTGCACATTTAGCACACTCTTTCTTTGCCTATCTCGATTCACCCTCTCTACTCCAGTGACTTGGATCTCACTTTGAACAACAATGACCACCCAAACGATCCACTCAGGTATTCTTCAAAAGCTGACACATCTTTTTTATATAACCCGCCTAAGGAACTCTTGGTCCTAATTCCAGCTCGCCAGTTTCTATTACAATCCTCAAGCACCCTTTGCCTTATACAACTTCTCCCCTGCTGCTACCCCCTTCTTGATCTTCCAGTATCTGTTGAATAGTTCCCCATTAGCTACCTTGCTTGCTTTATAATAATAATAATAATAAATAATAATATAGTTTATAGCCGTGAATCCACCTAGGTGCTCTCAGGCTTTACACTGATAAATAAACAGAATGTTAAAGTTCTTTACATGGTTAAATGTCGTTTTACACCATCTGCTGTTTGGGAGCTGTACTAGGTAATTTAGGTAGCATAATTTTTCCATATCTATTCTATCTTTAACCGGCATTCAAACGAGTTTCCCTCTGACCGCGTCCATTGCGGTTGCATTACTTGATCTGGTTATCCACCGACCCGCATCATTTTGTAGAATCTCCAAATTCCTCATTACCATTTAGTTTAGAGGGATCACTTCTGTTCCATATGTTATACGTGGTAGTTCCACCCTCTCCCAAATAGTTTTCCCTCATTGTTTAACCCTTTACCCCCAACGAATATCGCTCGCATCCGCCCGCGTAATATGCAAATTCAGCAGCTGAAAAAATATTATTTTTCGAAAAGTTTCAACAAAACCATATCATGTGACTCCTCTTTGGAACGAGCTCGTCGAGCTCGTTCCAAAGAGGGGTCACATGATATGGTTTTGTTGAAATTTGTTGAAAAAATTTTAAAAATTATATTTAAAATATTAAATTTTGATATCGTCTGCGTTGGGTAAAGGGTTTTAAGCTATTTCTTCCGAGAAGTTTTAACTGACTGGGTATTCTTTTCCCTTTGTCTTAAGCTTATTCATGTGCTTTTTGTATATGCTTCTACCTGTAAGACATAAATTCACCCCATCCCCCAAGTATTCACATACGCCCGTTTCTCCCACTTATATCCTTGCTGTCCTCTTCAGCAATAGAGAATTTACTCACCCTCCATTTTCACGACTCATCTACCTTACGACCCACAGGTATTACCGTAGTTTTGTTTTCATTAAATTCTAGACGCCATTCATCCCCATACTTTCCTACTATGGTTAACAGTTTTTGTAGTCCCTCTTCAACCTCGGCAAATAAAACCATGTCGTCGGCAAAGAAATTCCTGGGATTTTCGTTTCTCCGACTTTTACCTCCTGTGTGCTTACAATCAACTCATCTCCTAGATCTTTTAAGTACATTGCAAACAGAATCGGTGACAAGATGCACAGGCCTATCTCCATTGGGACCTTCTTCGTTGTGGTGTTTCCCAGATTAAATACACTCCGCACATCATTTTTACAGTTCTTTCACAATTCCAACAAACCTCCTCCTAATCTAAGGCCTTCATGTTTCTGCCACATTCCTTTCCGCAATATCGATGTATGTTTTTCCGCGTCAATGGCATCTTTTTGGCCCGATTCCCTCTCCCCATTTGGAATTCGAACGGAAATCGCGCGTTTTCTCCATTTTTCCTCAATGTAAAATGTCTCACTATTCTAAGAAATTTTTAGCCCTTCTGTAAGAGATCCCCACTTTGTAATTTTTTTTTAGCCTTTTCGTAAGAGGCCCCCACCTTTGTAATAGTTTTTTTACCCTTTTGTAATAATTTCTCCTTCCGACCGGGAAACATGATTTTAATGAGTTTCGATTTTTTTTTCATAACATTTGATACCTGCCAAGAGGATTAGGATCAATGGCTTGTTTTGGCCTGATTGACACATTCCATTAGTAATTAGAACGAAAATCCTGCGTTGTCACAATTTGTCATCTATATAAAATGCCCCACTTTTGTTATAGTTTTTTTCACTTTTGTGGGAGGTCCCCACTTTTATAATGGTTGTTTGGCCCTTCTATAATAGTTTATTCTGCTGACCGGGAAACTTGATTTGGATTACTTTCGAAGTTGTTTTCACCCCACCCCCACACCCCGGCGAACTGTTAAGAAGTTAAGAAAAGGATTCGACTTCAACGAGAACAAGTTAAGTGCCACGAGATTCGCGAAGTCATTCCCGGCTGTCGGATAGCGCCGGTGTGTTGGAGCTGTGGAAGACTGGCGATCTGATCCGCAAAAACGTCTGAGATGAAGTTCAGGAGTTGCTCAACCCGAGACACCAAAAACATTTCTCAATCGTCCTCTTTCCGCTCCTGTACCATCGCCATGACAGTCGACGAGAAAACTCTTTGGTTACTATTCCCGCGCCCCTGATCAACGAACGGTTGTAGAATGAAGTCATCGTCCCCAACCATATCGTTGATGTGTCCCTTCGTCATACCATCGACGCAGTTGAGCGAAATATATATGGCGTATAGCGGGGCCTTAGTTAAGCACTCACTGAAAACTCCAGACAGTAAAAGCTCCACCGAGGGTGTGTATCACCGATGGGTATCTCCAGTTTCTAACATGGCATACCTGGTCATCAACAGGGCGCATTTCCCGAGTTATTTTTAGAGGGTCGCTTTTCCCCTGTGAAGCAAGAGAGAATTACAGCCCTCTGGACCCATACTCAGGAAGATAACCCACAAAAAGGTTTGTATTACAAGCGCAATGGCCATAAAACGGTCGAAAGTTCAATCTCAGTGTGGACTACTTGATGTGCAGCGTGAAACATCCAGGTCTTCTAGTCCCTCGATTCTCAGGACGCACAGCAGTCAAGCGTAGACAGGATAGACAATAGCCTGGGACACTGCGCGAGAAACACGCTACCCTCTTACCTCAAGCTCACCTGGCTGATAGTGGTACCACACGTACGCATTAATGGGGATCTTTCTTTTCCTCCAAGCCAACAAGCCTACTTGAAACGACAGAGGGATTTTGCGCAGATATCTCAGCCTTAATGGCTTTCATTGACTGTCTAACAGTCAGATGCGTTACTTCAATGCTTAGAACTGAGATGACAGTCTGTAACCGGCAAGCCATTCAGTGTATTTTTACCCTGAGATGACGTATTCTCCTTTGCTATTGATGTCCAAAACCGTCGCTCCGCAAGCTTATGATTAAACCTTTCCAAATTGCCTTGCCTCCTTGGACTCCCTTCTCACCCCGTCGGACTGAGACACCTTGTTTGTGAAGTCACATATCGAATTTAGAGGTCAAGGACTCACCCAGGGAGACAGCCGCAAGCGCCAAGTTTTTTGCGACTCGACTATCACGCACCGGTGTGTCGTTTGCTGACTGGTGAATCGGCAAACTGTGTTTAGCTTCCTCCCAATACTGAAAGGTATCCTCTAGCCGTAGGGCTGGTTGGGTACCCCCACCCACCCATGACGATCTCGACCTTTGTGATCTTAAAGTTGTAGAAAGACGCAGTATCGCAAGCGTTAGCAGCACCCGTGTCAGCCGGATCCTCGAAAAGTATCAGAATGCCCTTCACGCTTCTCGCTAAAATTCGTGTTGCTCTTATCCTTGGAGATTTTGCGACGTTGTAGGTTTTGGTCGAAGAGGATGGCAATGCGTTCTGCGTACTTGCTATGAATCAGTCTAGCCAGACTTGGAAAGGTAACATGTCATACTCCATTCGGGTATTATCTATCCTGCACTTGGCAACAGTGTTGCCTGTGGCCTGGATAAGTCGATTGTTGTCATTGAAGGTCACTTCATACTCTAACCTGCCACCGAGAGCCCTCTGGTCAATAAAAGAGCATCGGGGACGGCATAAGCCCGAAATCTAGGATACAAAGAACCTGTTTCAGTATGCGTAAGCGATGGACTGTGTCTGAAGCGTCCCTATTACACGAGTTGTCCCATAGCTTCGTTACGTTCCCGACGTACAAGATATCGACTCCTTGGTACTGAACATTTTTACGTTACTGACGACCTTCCAGAAGTCGCTGTAGCAATTTACTATTTCGCTGATTAACGTTCTAATTGCTAATGCGGAGCGGTAATAGTGTCAAAAACAACTCAATCCCATCGAGAAAGGGAAAGACACAACCGTCGAAAGTAATCCAAATCACGTTTCATGTCAGAAGAAGCTATTACAGAAGGACCAAAAACTATTATAAAAGTGTATCGGGTCCAAAACAAGCAATTTGTGCAGAAAACCAAACATCGAAATTTCTATTTTTCAGAGGATGGCTCTATGTGTCCAACTCGAAACCATCGGGCAGAAATCAAATCTTATGAAAAGAATCTTCGAAAGTAATTAAAATCATGTTCTCGGTCAGAAGAAGAAACCATTACAAAAGGGCTAAAAAACTATTACAAAAGTGGGGACCTCCTACAAATGGGCTAAAAACAGTCACAAAATTGGGACATTTTTCATAGATGAAAAATTAAGAAAACTGGCAATTTCCTCTTATTCCTAATGGGGAGCGCGAGTCGGGTCAAAAACAAGCCACTGACGCGGAAAAACAGACATCAAACGTTTCCGCCAGTTTTGGCCAAGATCGACTCTCTTAGCAGGTATCAAATATTAAGAAAAAACTTCGAAACTCATTAAAATCATATTTCGCGGTCAGAAGAAGAAATTATAACAAAAGAGCTAAAAAACTATTACAAAAGTGGGGACCTCTTACAAAAGGGCTAAAGAATTCTTACAAAAGTGGGGACCTCTTACAAAAGAGCTAACAAATTCTTACGAAAGTTGGACATTTATAGTGAAGATAAATCGTGAAAATGCGCGATTTCCATTCTAATTCCTTATGGGCAGCGCAAATCGGGTCAAAAACAAGCCATTGACGCGGAAAAAACAGACATCGAAATTTGCCGCCAGTTTTGGCCAAATTCGATTTTCTGATCAAAATTCTCTAAGTCCAACTTGAAAGCTTTTGGCAGGTATCCAATGTTTTGAAAAAACCTTCGAAACTCATTAAAATCACGTTTCCTGGTCGAAAGGAGAAATTATTACAAAAGGTCTAAAAAGCTATTACAAAGGTGGGGACATCTTACAAAGGGGCTAAAAAATAAAACATTCTTACAAATGTGGGACCTCTTACAAAAGGGCTAAGATATTCTTACAAAAGTGGAGACCTCTTACAAAAGAGCAAATTATTACAAAAGTGGGCTCAACAGTAGTTTTCTATTAAAACCCTCTCTTGGGACCATTCGCCGTCTTTGTTTTTGAATTCCAAATATGCTGGAACATTACTTCACATCATCGATTTACCAAGTAATTAAGATAACAGAGTTTCATTAATTCTATCCTGTCCTTGATCTACATCCACCCAAGCTTACGCCTGATTACTTCTAGTGACGTGGCATTACTCGACCCCGTTATCCAACGATCAACATCGTTCTGCGTGGTGTCCAAGCTCTTCAAAACCGTTAGGTTTAAAGGTACCATTTCCGTACCATATGTTATACGTGGCATACCCACCATTTCCCAAATGGTTTCCCACACGAAAACCTTATTGAAAATGTTTGTCCCTATAAGCTGGATTTCGTTCAGATTTCGTTTACCCTGCAAAGTCTGTTTATTGGTGTGGTTTCGGTAGATGCCTATTCCCGTAATGTTATATTTATCTCCAAATACTCGTAATCACATCTCTCTCTCTCTCTTACGCTAAGAGTTTGCTGCTGCCTTCCGGAATACCGAACTCCCCTTCTCTCCACCTTCGAGGAGGTTCCACTCTACAGCCCAGGGATATAACTTTACTTTTGTTTTCATTTAGTTTCGACTCTTCATTTGTTCCCATATTTCATTACAATTGCCAGCATTTTCGCTAGCTCCTCTTAGCTTTCTGACACTAGTACCATGCCGTCTACGAAAAATAGCCCTAAGATCTTCAAGTCCCCAATCGCTACCATCTCGTTACTATGCGGGAGTTCATCTCCTGAATCGTTGATGTACAATGCAAAAAGAATTGGCTGAAGAATACATCCCTGTTTTAGGCCTATCTCCATAGGCACGCGTTTTATTGTTATATTACATAGGCCAAGTTCACTCCGTACGTCTTTATACATTACTTTCAGAAGTAAAAAAAATCGCCTCCCAAGCCCAGGGCTTCACGAATTTGCCACATACCCTCCCTCCAGGCTTCATCATATACCCTTTTAACATCCAGAAAAGCCTTTAACATCTTCCTCTTTCTTTGGCTCTCGTAGATTCTATCATTTGGGATAGCATGAAAAGATGCTCAGTGACTGTCCTTCCTTTCCTGAAGCCACTCCCTCTTCCTGAAACCAATCTCTCCCAAACAACCTTTCTCCTCGACCACTTCCTCTAATCTCCCATACATGACTTTACAGATTTTTTTTTCCAACATTGCTATTGACAGACCCCCCCCCCCCCAATAATTATCTAAAACGTCATTTTCCCGCTGTTTGTGCATTTCTATAACCTTGCTTTCTCCCCACTCTTTTGGAATCTCTTGTTTTTCTATGGCTATATTGAATACGGTTGTTTAGCTTTTACAGAGTTAGGACTTTAGCTCATCCCTCCTGGTTTGTCTGTTCCTTAAGTTTGAGGCCATCTTTCGTACCCCTCGACCTCAATTTCGCACACGAAGTTCGATAAGTTTCCCTCGACCTCATTCTGACACTCCATGCCCCATCGCTTATCGTTGACCTTCTACAAGTGTATTACTAGTTCTGATGCGATTCGATTTTGATCGTCTGTATATCTGCCCTCTTCTTTAATAGTCTGTGGATTATTTTCTTTGTTTCGTTTATTCGCCCATTTCCAAAATATGTTCGAACTCGACCCCTCCTCCCACCCTGTCATTCTTATCGTCCTAAAAAGATTGCTGTTTCGCTCTCTCCGATTATCTTTAATCATATTTACATTATTTCGGACTTGTTGGTATTCTTCATTTGCTACGATGGCCTCGTTGCTTTTCTTTCCCATCCCCAGAGTTTTCTACTACAAATGTACGCAGCACACATGAATTTCCTGCCCTTAAAGGCCTTTTTTTCAATTCGTAATTTACTCTGTGCCCATGTTCCTGGGTTGGCACCCTAAACTTTCCTATACTTTCGTTTCCTGCCTCCACTTGCCACTTAGCTCACAACTATGGCATCTGCCATGTTCTGGACATCGACCTCCCTGTGTACATTTGCAAGGTTTGGTTTCAATTATTCTTCGGACTTCGCTCAGTTAGCATCCTTTATGCTTTCCCAAATCTCCTTGAAGCTTCCTTTGCTTCTCACCAGGTTTTACCCCTGATCGTCAGTGTAATCAGGTTGTGATCACTACCCAGTTCGCTTTTACCCTTATCGTTCTTCAGGTTTATTGTTCAATGGGATAATTATTTTTTTGTATTTGTAAGGGGGGGGGGGGGGGGGCTCAGTAATAATTTAATTGTACAGCATATCGGATTGATAGGGTTAATGCATTGCGATGGAATACGTTCTGACAAAAATAAAAGAGGACTGTACAAGAGTGATGTTTTCAAGAATAACATTAGTGAACTAACTTTTGATTTCAGAAAGAAGTCAATAGGAAAATTATCGTCAGACGTGAATAAGAATATTTCCAAGCAGAAAGAAGACGTGACGTTGAATTACATGAGAACATCTGGAATGGAAAGCTGTTATGCCAACGATGATGAAGACGTTGTGAATCCTTTCTGACCACGTGGCATTGGTTGACATACTAATCGATAGCCAGATTTGATTGGACCAAATGGTGTCTTTTTATTCAGACAAACAGATTATTTTTCATCTCATATTGACTATATTAACCGTTTTAAGGATAAACATTCCAATAACAAATATGCAGTGTGGCACACGAGTTAAACGAGCAAACTATCATCTCGTGGTGGTGGTGGTGATGGTGATGGTGGCGATGTTGATCATCATCATCGTCGTCACCATCGTGATCACTATGATCGGCATCATGGCGATCAGGCTGCTAGTAATGTGTCCTACATGATGCTCATTATGGTTTAGTTTCAGATAATTACCAATATTGTGATGACCGTTCTGTTACTTGTGGCTTGCAAAATGATGATGATGATGATGATGATGATGATGATGATGATGATGATCATCATCATCATCATCATCATCATCATCATCATCATCATCACCATCATCATCATCATCACGCTGTTTCTATTGATATTCCATGTGTTCTTCGAGATGCCCGTTACGCTTGATATCTAGAAAATTACCCAAATTATGATGGCAGTTCTGTTAATTTTTTGACATGCAAAATGCTTTATGTGAGGAGTCTCTCCGCCTTTCTTACGAAAATTCTCAATATATTAACATAGATGAAGAAATTGACAGCTCTGTTTCTGTCCACACAGAAATTCAGTCTAAGACAAGCTTATCAATTAGGCCGAACAAAAGGAATCACCTCTCAGGAAGAATATGAATTCTATCACTTAATGTCTGCGGAGTGAAAAAACACTTGAATACCCCAAATTTATATAACTTTGCTAAAGTCACACCCTCTTGTGTCTATCAGAAACAAAACTAGACGATGTGATGAATTAAATTTCTCAAATTTCACTTTGTATATGAAAAATGTTATACACTATTGAAAATAACCCAGAGTGCGTTTTTCAGCAGTGTGCCTCAAAGACCGCATTGATTATTTGTAACATAGTTGAGATATTTCACAAGACGAATATTCGACACCCTGTCATTCACTGAGTAGATATATGTTAATACTCCCCTTTGCCTATCCATTAGAAACTGTACGACTCAACAAGCAAATTTGCCATCGATGGAAATATTAACCCTTTGCCCAAAGAATCAGCCGCATCGATCGTGTAATATGCAAATACGGCAGTTGAAAATAAACTTTTTTTCCAAAATTTTCAACAAACCTATATCATGTGACCCTCCATAGCCCCCTCCCCACCCATTCCCTACCCGAACGAGCTCGCCAAGTTAGTTCCAGTGAGGGCGTCACATGATATGGTTTTGTTGACATTTTTGAAATATTTGAAAAATTCTATTTTTTTTTCTATCGTCTGCATTGGGTAAAGGGCAGGCTATTTTACAACTGATCGACCACCGGATAGACCATGTGATGAACTGCAAAAATGCTTACCAAAGCCTCAAGCTTGCATAGCACCACCAAGTGGGTGTACAGGTAGATGTTTACCATCAGGCAATTCAGGTCCAAGCTCCTCTATGCGTACTGTACTAAAACATAAAATAGATGAGACACACGTTGTTCCTAGAATAGGATGTCTTTATGGCTGCCAAACATAAGTCGCATGTTTTCCTGAAGTTAGACATTCAGTGGTTATGCATTAATCCTAACTAAATAAAAAGGCCCATACTTCAGGCCCGTGAAAGCGCGGTTGTTCGATGGTTAGCGCATTGAAATTTAAAGTGAAAGGCAGAAGGTTCGATCCTGACCAGTGAAAACTGTGTTGTGTTCTTGGGCAAGACACTTTCTGCCGATTGTCACCGTGTGTGCGCGGTAGTGCTGTGTACTAAGGTGTACTGCACGTCGATAGTGCATTTACCTTCAACCGCAACAACCCATTTCCTGCACAGTCCATTTAAAATTAAGCTCAACTCTATACTGAGTAATTGCGTAACAAAGTGTCTAAAAATAGAACACACTACGTGCTGGAACTACTTATAGGGTAGCTATGGTAATTACTCCAACAATACAACTGCAGTTGTTACCACAGCGTATTATAGTCAGGACCTTTTCATTTAATAAACTGTTTATACAGTTTAATAAACTGTTTTTACAGATTAATAAACTGTATTTACAGTTTAGTAAACTGTATTTACAGTTTATTACGATACTGTTTTACAGATTATTACGAGACTGTTTTTACAGTTTATTACGAGACTGTTTTTACAGAATAATAAACTGTATTTACAGTTTAGTAAACTGTATTTACAGCTTATTACGAGACTGTTTTTACAGATTATTACGAGACTGTTTTTACAGTTTATTACGAGACTGTTTTTACAGATTAATAAACTGTATTCACAGTTTAGTAAACTGTATTTACAGCTTATTACGAGACTGTTTTTACAAATTATTACGAGACTGTTTTTACAGTTTATTACGAGTCTGTTTTACAGATTAATAAACTGTATTTACAGTTTAGTAAACTGTATTTACAGTGTATTACGAGACTGTTTTTGCAGATTATTACGAGACTGTTTTTACAGTTTATTACGAGACTGTTTTTACAAATTAATAAACTGTATTTACAGTTTAGTAAATTGTATTTACAGTTTATTACGAGACTGTTTTTACAGATTATTACGAGACTGTTTTTACAGTTTATTAGAAGACTGTTTTTACAAATTAACTAGCCATTCGATTATTGGTTAGTAGTATAGCATGTACCCGATCGTGCGCTATTACCCGGAATTTTGGGGAAGCTGCTTTTGTTAAATTCACATAGGAACCGGACTTTTTGGGTTGCAACCTGACCAGATCCTGCACGTGATGTACGTACTGCATATATAATATGCTATGATATGTGCAGTGATATATGTACACACGGGGCTATGGATAAATAGTGTGGGGTGTGATGGATATTAATGGTGGAGGTGGAGTTTTTCGAGAAAAAAGATTCCCGCGAAATGGTTTACGTTGCTATGGATGTCGTGACGTCATTATGCGCACCATGACGTCACAAAACGTTAACCGCCGTTGTTGAACAATATACAATGTGGTATGACATCTTTCGGGTCACGGTGTGTCGAGGTTCTCATACTGGACAGATATCGTAGTATAGTAGGGTGGTATATACCCCTATTGGTATACTATTAGCCCTTGGTACTACTAATCAACCTTCATATTATCCTACAACTGGTATAGATAGCACGTAATGCTAGGTTAACTAGTATTGTCGGGTGGGGTAATGCATGGTCATCGTTGTAGATCCCATCTTAATCTTTGTTGTATCAGCCTGCCGATTGCTTTGTACTATCCTGTGACTGATATAGGTAGTACGAAATACTAGGTTAACCAGTATTGTGGGTTGGGGTAATGCATGGTCGTCGTCTGGTACGAAATAGTCCTTGGTGGTTTGGATTTGCAGTATAGTATGAGCGTTATAGATCCCATCTTAATCCCTGTTGTATCAACCTGCCGATTGCTTTGTACTGTCCCATGACTGATATAGGGAGTATGTAATGCTGGACCAAGCGATATTGTAGGGTGGGTGGTGGTAATGCATGGTCGCCTAGTATGGCAGTATGGGATGTTCGCTCCTCACCCTAGGGGTCCCATGTTAGAGCTTCGTACTATTAATCAACTTAATACTTCAAATTATCCTCTGACTGGTATAGATAGTACGTATCGCTAGGACAACCAGTATTGTGGGTAGGGATAAGGTCTGGTAGTTTAGAACGGTAGCAGCACCATTATCCACCTAGGACGGTGTGCTGACCCACAGATGGTACAGGTAGTTCGTAATGATGGGCCAAGCAGTATTGTTGAGTAGGGGTAATCCATTATTGTCTAGTTAGGAAGTATAGGACGTGTTTTTTTTATATCCCTGTTGGCTCAACTTTTCCCTTGGTACTAGTAATCGACCTAATGCTTCATGTTATCCTATAGCTGGTATAGGTGGAACGTAATGCTAGGTGAAGAGCTATTGTGGGCGAGGGTAATGACTTCTGTAAGGCAGTAGAATAGTATGGGCGATGTATACCGACTTAGGTCCCATCTTAACCATTGGAACAACAATCCACTTGGGCTGGTGTGCTATCCCATATATGGTACAGGTTGTATGAAATGTACTGCTATGTGGTGTATGCTTGGTTTCCGGTCTCCTAGCAGGGTATGGATGGTTCTTTGACATTCTAAGACTTGACCTAGGGTAGAGGTAATATGTGGCAGTTAGCAAGCCTACGGTGGTAAGGCCACCTTATAGGAGCTATATAGGGCTTGGAATCCCACTTATGGAATCCCGCTTATAGAATACCTTTTATTGAATCCCTACGGAATCCCTTTTTGAAAAAAATTCTCGCCTTCGGCTCCAAATATTCCCGAGCTGAAGATAAGAGTCGTATGTGGAGTCACTCGTTCGACCCATTACTCTTTGGCTTATTTGCTCGATGGGATTTTAGTCGTTCGATTAATCGGAGATAGTGAGCAAGCCTGCAGTAGTGCTACAAGTCAAATAGTAATAGTACAAAAAACTAATGGTACAAAGCTGCGAGGATGGTAGAAGATTATAGTATTGGATCACTACGAACGAGGCAAGTTAATGAACAGAAAGTTGAAGACAAGATGGAAACAGGTGGCAAGGCTATCTGTTTAGGAACTGTGTTCGAGCTTCAGCGCGTAAAGGTTAAATGAGATGATCGACTCTTCTTGGGGGTGGGTCTGAGGGTCATCAAAAACTCATATTTTAGAAAGGTTTCGTGTGATACATCATTTTAAGGTCTCGATGCGTGCAGTCCGAATATTTGTTATTTGTCCCTCCCCGAGAGGGTGGAGCTGAGGGGCATAAATAAATTCAAGTTTTAGAAAGGCTGACAAGCGATACATCATTTTAAAGGTCTAGACGCGTGTAGTCCGAATATTTGGTATTTGTCCCTCCCCGAGAGGGGGGGGGGAGGGTTGCTGGGGGTATATAAAATTCAAGTTATAGAAAGGTTGGCATGTGATACATCATTTTAAAGGTCTTGACACATGTAGTCCGAATATTTGGTATTTGCGTCTACCCGAGGGGGCTGAGGGGTGGGGCCTCAAAACTTAAGTTTTAGAAAGGTTGTCGGGTGTTTCGTCATTTTAAAGGTCTCGACTTGAATATTTTGAATATAAAGTATCCGACCCTCTCCGATAGGGTGGGGGCTGAGGGGTGGGGTCCTCAAACCCCATGTTTTAGAAAGGTAGTCATGCGATACATCATTTTAAAGTTCACGACTTGAATATTTCGCACTTAAAGTATCCGACCATCCCTGAGTGGGTGGGGCCGAAGGTGCGGCCCCAAAACTCAAGTTTTAGGAAGGTAGGCGTGTGATACATCATTTTAAATTGAGGTCTCGACTTGAATACTCCGAATGTGAAGTATCCAGTATTCCCGATGGGATGGAGCCGTGGGGCGGGTTTCAAAACTTAAGGTTTAGAAAGGTAGTAGTGCAAATGCGAACGACACACTCTTCAGCATATGACAATGTGTGAAACCGTGTACTGTTTTAGCTGTTTTTTTAAGTGTGTCGTCCAAGGATTTCATTGATTTGGAGGTGATGTCTCGTATGTGAAACAGTCCAAATTGACAGAAGATGCAAAAAAACATATATTTTTCCCTCGATGTTTTCCGGTATCTCTTCGTCGGATGCGATTGGTTTTGCAGAGATCTCTCAGATGAGAAACATTTTTCAACCGCATGATATCTTGGTTTATTCCAATCTGTATGTGGCAGGCGAATACAGCTTTATGTGGTGTGCCTGTTCGACGGATGTGGGTCATTCGACAGATTCGAAGAAGATCTAGCAAATGAGAGAGAGGGGAGATTTTCAACTGCGTGGCATGCTGAAGTGTAGCTTGATATCAAGCTAAACGAGAGAGAGTCAAAATGAAATGAGTGAAAGTATTATGATACATTAAAGTGTCTGATGAAACCTCTCGAGAAGGAAACCCAAAACACTAACACGACGTCTTCACGAATACGAATACATACCCTCTAAAAACAATAGCACACAACTAGTTTACTCGTTGATCAGAAGCTCGACACTACTCGAAGAACTCATCAACGTTTTTGAATGTAATATTAAGTTTACGAGTCGATTAAAGAGGAATCATTTTTGACGAGAGAAATTCGTGAAAGTATTGTGACACAATACAGATCTGGCTACTTCCACAATTCAATGGAGTGGAATAAGACAAACATTCAGCAAGTGAATGTACTGCGATAGAGAGATCCGTTTGTTATCGCCTCGACATTACGGAAGACTGAAATGTGGAAATCCTTTCGCAGAAGTGATTCATAAACACACTGTGATAGAGAGATCCAAGTGCTATCACCTCAACATGTCAAGGGATTGGAATATGACAAAACTTTCAAACAAGTGATTCGTGAACATACTGGGATAGAGATATTTCTGCTATCACCTCGACATTACGGAAGAATGAAATATGAGAGTACTTTCCAGCAAGTGATTCGTGAACATACTGTGATAGAGTGGCCCAACTGCTATCACCTGGACATTGTAGGGGAGTGGGATATGACAAAACTTTCGAGCAAGTGATTCGTGAACGTACTGAGATAGAGAGAGCTCTTGCAGCTATTACTATAATATTTAGAGAGAGTGAAACATGTCAAACATTTGAGCAAACGTTTGAGCAAGTAATTCGTAAACATTTTATGATAGAGACATTTCACCGCTATCGCCTCAACATTGCAGGAGAGTGGAATATGAACCAAGGAATGTTGCCTGAATCCGTGCGTGAACGTATGTCTCACCGTGAGGAACCCGGCCGTTTCACTTTTGATGGGGCGGTCCTTATCCCGAAAGGGTATGTGACTTTTCGTCAAAAAGCATGAATCAATTGTGGTTAACTGGAAACAAACATTTTAATACATGTACATATAAATAAATGTGGTAATTTGTGAATTACATGGAATCCAATGAATAAACGTTAATCACCCCTACCCACACATTTTTGAGTCACTTGCGGGCCCACATTATCTGTTCTCGCTGGCTTTCCTTCCTTCTCGTTGGTGCTTGTTCTTTGGTCGCCTCTTTACTTCGCTCTTTCACTGCCGTCGCACGGCCACTAACTTATTGTCACTTCAACGGACGTTCTTACTCAACATGTGACCAAACGTCACTCTACAACTGCAGTCGCACGGCCACTAACGTATTGTCAATTTAGTATGTCGCCTTCCCTCTAACAAGTGGCGGAATGTAGCTCTTACACTGTCATCGCACGGCCAGTAGCTTTTTGTCACTTTACTGGACGCTTTTCACTCAAGCAGTCGCCACCAATGGGGCTAAACTCTCCGTCGCGGCCAAGTCGGTGGCCATTTCTGAATGTAGGATCAGAAATAGGAAGTACGAAGCACAGGGAACTATTAGTATTTAGGAAGACGACATATCTGTTGTAGAAGGCAAGACGTACGTAGGCAGAGTAGGCTTGCCTGTATGAACATTATTCTGAGATTAACATAGGTGCTCCTATTCTAAATATGAGCTATGTGACTCGCCTACATCACAACGTGTCTATACTTTCGCCCCGATGCGGCACCTTCTCTAAGCATGGGACATCCCCATCTACTCTCAACGACCAACAGCCTTACACACCTTCAGAGAGGAATGGCTGGAATGAATTTCCCCGATCGATTTTTATTTCTATAGCCAGAACATTAATTCTCATTTTAATTGCTTCTCTTAAACTTGGTAGCTTAGATCTATCTTAATTTAATATTCGCTTTTAAGTTCATTTAAGTGTTGCATTTCGGTATATCCTGACATTCGTGACGGACTAGATGCATAATATGGGTGTGTGTCTAGAACATGTGCGATGTACTGTATTTACAATAATTATCTATTGACTGGCCATAATTACACAGATAACGACTGCAGGATGACACTGGATTTACTACCTTTAATGTTTTATCCAGACCACTCATGTAGCGTTCAATAAATGCGTCATAATGGACATTAAATTGCATGCCTCATTACCAGCGCTTGAATTACTGCGGGTCTGTTTAAGTGACAAATCGGTTTTCGGGGTCCGTCATGTCCTTATCCTTATGCTTTATATTTAGCCCAGTGAGAATGATCATCGAAAATATATACACTTTTAAACAACAAAATCGAAAATTCAAGCTATCACCTTGACATATATACCCCTGTAGGCCCGCTTGTTAGTGCTTGGTACTATTAATCAACCGATTGGTTTGTTTTATTATATGGCTCATTTGCTCGATGGGATTTGAGTCGTTCGAGCAGTATGTGCGAGTCACTCGGTAGATAGCTTATTTGCTTTGGGAATGATATATGCTTTTGTTATACACAAGGGAGACAACATTGTATGAATAAGTATAAATTACGGAAAATGAAGCAATATGATTGGTTAATCAGCTTCCATAATGTGAACTGATTGGATGATCTGGATAAATGAAACAAGAACAAGTGAACTTGGAATAGGGTAGGAGGAATTAGGATTACGTACCACCTTACCAGTGATAGGATGACACCAAATATTCGGTCGGTTAATTCTATCAACGGTTAAGATGGGCCTCCAGAGCATATACCAACCATACTCTGTTGCCCCTCTGTACTACCAGGCATTAACCCCAATCGCACAATACCGCTCGGTAATATGAAGCATCTGGCAAATTAGTAGCACCAAGGACAAACTAGAGACCTACAGGGGTATATACAGCCTATGCTATACTACCGTTCTACGCTACCAACCATTACCCTAGCCCCATAATACTATTTGACCTACTATAACGTACTACCTATACCAGCCATATAATAAAATAAACCAGTCGGTTGGTTAATAGTACCAAGCACTAACAGGGAGCCTACAGGGTTATATACCGCCCATGCTATACTACCGTTCTAAACTACCTGGCATTACCTGTACCTTCAATACCACTTGGCCTAGAATTACATAATACCTATACCACTCATAGGATAACACCAGATGGATAATAGTACTAAGAGCTAACATGGACCCTGTAGTGGTACAACGCGTACATCCTATACTACTACACTCGGCGACCATGCATTACACCCTCCCACCCAAAATAACGTCTTTCACCACATTACATGCTACCTAACCCAGCCATGGGATGACACAAAGCATTAAGTCGATTTGTAGTACCAATGGCTTTCGGGGAGGGGCGGGGGCCACAGAGGTATATATCGCCCATACTGTACTGCCGTTCTATAATAATAATAATAATAATAATAATGCGCATCATGACGACATCAATAGCAACGTCGACCGTTTCGCGAAAAAGAACTTTCAAGAAAACCCAACTTTCCCATCATCTTCCCACCACTTACCCATAATATATACCCAAAACCCCATGTGTACGTATATCACTATACACACCACAGTATACTACATATCCTGTAAGTACACCATTTGCCGGATCTAGCTGGATGGAACCAACGTTTTCCTCAGGAAAAAATGCTCCGGCAAAAGTCCGGTTCCTATGGGAATTTAACACGAGTTAAACAAAAGTTCGCGTTATCAGGGTCGATCGGGTACACGCTATACTACTCACTTGCACACCAAATATGACACCATTTCGCCTAATTGTTGTCACCTAAAAACAAACACATTTGCGAAAAATATAAACTCTATAATAGGACATAACTCTGATAAGACTATGGCAAATAACACCGTCGAGCCAGGGCAGGTTTACGGTAAGATACACTTTCAGACTAAATGCCACGCAGCATGCCACGCAGTTGGAAATCTCCTCTTTCTCATTTGATAGATCTCCGTCGAATCTGTCGAATCAATCACATCCATTGAACAGGCGCACTACCTTAAGCTGTTTTCATCTGTGACAAACTGATTGGAATAAACCAAGATATCGTGCGGTTGAAAATGTTTCTCATCTGAGAGATCTTCACCAAACCAATCGCATCCGAAGAAGAGATACTGGAAAACACCGACGGAAAAATATATGTTTTTTTGCAACTTCAGTCAGTTTGGACTATTTCACATACGAGATATCACCGCCAATTCAATGAAATCCTTTGATAAAACACTAAAAAGTACACGTTTTCACACATTGTCACATGTTGGAGAGTGTGTCGTTCGCATCGCCTAAGGTTTTACGACCTTGCCCCACCACACCCACACGAGGAGGGTCGGATACTTCATATTCGAAATATTCGACTCAAGACCTTTAAAATGAATTGTGACATGACTACCTTTCTAAAACGTATTTTTAATTTCCCTCAGCCCCCACCCCTCGGGAAGGGTCGGATACTTCATATTCGATATATTTAAGTCTAGACCTTTAAAATGATATATGACACGAATACCTTTCTAAAACTTAAATTTGTTATGCCCCTCAGCTCCACCCCCCTCAGAGAGGGTTGGACACTTCATATTCAAAATATTCAAATCGAGACCTTTAAAATGATGTATCACCCGATATCCTTTCTAAAATTTGGAGTTTGAGGTCCCAACCCTCAGTCCCACCCCTTTGAGGAGACACAAAAACCAAATATTCGGGATAAAATGATGTATCTCATGACAACAAACCTTTTTAAAACTTGAATTTTTTATTTTTATGCCTCTAAGCCTCAGCCCCTAGGGACCTGGCAAATACCAAATAACCTTTAAAATGATGTATCACACGACAACCTTTCTAAAACATGAGATTTTGGTGCTCATCAGACCCCCCCCCCCCCCCCCCCCCTCCTCCCGACGAGTCGATCATCTCACAGTTCCTACACAGATAGCCTTGCCATCTGTTTACATATCTTCAACTTCCTGTCCAAAAACCTCGTTCGTAGTCAACCAATACTAAAATTTCTACCACCCTCGAAGCTTTGTACCATTAGTTCCTTGTACTATTACTATTTGACCTGTAGCACTACTGCAAGCTTGCTAACTATCTCCGATTGATCAAACGACTAGAATCCCATCGAGCAAATAAGCTATAGAGTAATTGGTCGGACGAGTGGCTCCACATACGACTCTAATCCTCATTTTGCAAAAAGTGGAGCTGAAGGCCAGACGTTTTCAAAAGGGGATTCCATAATGATTCTATAAAAGGTATTCTATAAGTGGGATTCCATAAGTGAGATTCCAAGGCCCCATATAGCTCCTATACATACAGGTGATCTTACCATCGGTTTCAACCTTCTGTGCTATGACTAGCTTCTTCTGTAGTCTTCTGTACTATAATCTTCTTCTATAGTTGAGCCATTACTACCGACTTGAAACACTATTGTAGGTTTGCTAACTGTCACATATCACGACCTCTAGGCCAAGTCTTAGAATGTCAAAGGACCATCCGTGCCCTGCTAGGAGATTGGAAACCAAGCATACACCACACAACACTACATTACATACTACCTATACCATATGTGGGATAGTACATTGTCCCTGGTGGACTGTGGTTCCAAGGGTTAAGATTGGAACTAAAATGGGTATATGCCGTCCATACTATTCTACTGCACTACACAACAAGGCATTATCCGCGCCCACAAAAACGCTTGGCCTAGCATTACGTTCTACCTATACCAGTTATAGGATAATATGAAGTATTAGACCGATTACTAGCACCAAGGGCAGAGATTGAACCAGCAGGGGAACAAACAACACATCCTGCACAACCTGACTGGACAGCCATGGATTACCTCTACCCAACAATGCTGCTTGGCCTAGCATTACGTAATACCTATACCATCTGTTAGCCAGCACACCGTCCTGAGTGGATAATGGCACTACTACCTTTGTAAACTACCAGGCCCTACCCCTACCCACAATAACGCTTGTCCTAACAATACGTACTATCTTTTCCAGTCATATGATAATTTGAAGCATTAGGTGGATTAATAACACGAAGAGCTAACATATGACCTGTAAGGGTGTGGAGCGTACACTCTATACTTCCACACTAGGCGACCATGTATTACCCCCACCCACCAACAATACTGCTGTCCCAGAATTACATACTACCTATACCAGTCATGGGATAGTACGATGCAAACGAGGGGCTGATACAACAAGGATTAAGATGGGATCTACAGTGATATACAACGGATATATTCTACTGCAAATCCAAACCACTAAGTGCTATTTCTCAATACCGCACAAGACGACGACCATGCATTAACCCACCCCCACAATACTGGTTTGCCTAGCATCACGTGCTACCTATACCAGTCGTAGGATAATATGAAGGTCGATTAGTAGTACCAAGGCCAAGGGTTAATAGTATACCCTTACTATACAACGATATCAGTCCAGTACGAGTACTCCGACACACCCAGGCCCGAATAACGTCATACCGGACTGCAAAGTAGACAACAACAGCGGTCAATGTTTCTCTGACGTCACGGAGCGCATCATACCGTAACGACGTCCACAGTCAACCGTTTCGCGGGAAATTTATTTTTCGAGATACCCCACCTTCACCGTTAATTTTCTACTACATATCCATACAATAAACCCATAGCCATGTGGTTACATATATCACAATATATATCATAGCATACGATATATGCACTTCGTATACCACTTGCCGGATCTAGCCAGATGGCGCCGAAGTTTCGCACAGAAAAATTGCTACAAAGTCCGGTTGCTATGTGGATTTAACACTAGCAGCTTCCCCAAAAGTCCGGGTAATCGGGTACATGCTATACTACTAACCAATAATCGAATGGCTAATTAATTTGTAAAAACAGTCTTCTAATAAACTGTATAAACAGTCTCCTAATAATCTGTAAATACAGTTTACTAATGTGTAAAAACAGTTTATTAATCTGTAAAAACAGTCTGGTAAGAAACTGTAAAAACATTCTCATAATAATCTGTAAAAACAGTCTCGAAATAAACTGTAAATACAGTTTACTAAACTGTAAATACAGTTTATTAATCTGTAAAAACAGTCTCGTAATAAACTGTAAAAACAGTCTCGTAATAATCTGTAAAAACAGTCTCGTAATAAACTGTAAATACAGTTTGCTAAACTGTAAATACAGTTTATTAATCTGTAAAAACAGTCTCGTAATAAACTGTAAAACTGTAAATACAGTTTATTAATCTGTAAAAACAGTCTCGTAATAAACTGTAAAAACAGTCTCGTAATAATCTGTAAAAACAGTCTCGTAATAAACTGTAAATACAGTTTGCTAAACTGTAAATACAGTTTATTAATCTGTAAAAACAGTCTCGTAATATACTGTAAATACAGTTTACTAAACTGTAAATACAGTTTATTAATCTGTAAAAACAGTTTCGTAATAAACTGCAAAAACAGTCTCGTAATAATCTGTAAAACAGTCTCGTAATAAACTGTAAATACAGTTTACTAAACTGTAAATACAGTTTATTAATCTGTAAAAACAGTTTATTAAACTGTATAAACAGTTTATTAAATGAAAAGGTTTTGACCCTAAAACGCTGCCGTGAGTTGTCAATGATAATCCTATTATCAGTCAGATGTGTGGATTCAGTGTATGGGACAAGTGATTTGAATAAAAATGCTTTATGAATAAAAAAAAATCGTTTTAATTAATGACTTTTATACTTCTAATAAGTACAGTACGGTCACCATGGACTGGTCATTTTCCACGGGGTGGGCAGTATTTCCACGGACGCAATAATATTACATTGCAAAACACTAATTATAGGAAGAGTCATAAAAACATTAACTAATGAAGCACCTGGAACAATCCGGTGCTTCATTAATTAAAATTTTGCTGATGAGGATTTTTTATTACCAGGTGGACATGGTTTCGAAATCAGTCGCCATTGATGTGTATTGTTTTCGGCGTGCTATAATTCGCCAGGAAAAGGGGGTTCTCAACCCACGATGACAATGTGTTCACCGGGTGTGACGAAATGGGGTTTTAAATGGAGTGTACACATAATGCCCTGCTTGTACAGAGTTGGTACTTTGGCAAGTCTGTCAGCTCGCGGTAGTTCTCTCCTGCTACTTTTATCCTGGTAGTTTTCTGCACTCGTACTATTGCCCAACACAATGTGCCCATGGCAATTGGCAGTGCCGTTAAGCCTGAATAAACAAACAGACAATGCTCATGTCTGTGTACAGTAACCAGTAATCTTTATAATCAATGATAATATAACATTAACATGATTTACGATGGCGTTGTGTTTCTCTCTCAGGCCACCGTCATTGATTAGTATCATTGCAGTAATTGACGAGGCGTCTATCAGGACTGGTGGATAAAGAACCCAAGAATGTTCAACATGGTTGCAGTCTGTACATCAAAGTTCTAGCTTTATGGAGTTTTTCATCTTTCCCAACACACAACGTGATTTGGTCTCCTCTTCTGCTGAACAGACGCACACACGAACACGTACTTCCTAGCCTGGTGGAGACTTGTTCCGTTTAACTCATTAACGCTGAATGTAATGCCATATTCGCCATCATTCACTGGAAGGGGACAAGTCTATATTTTCTTTGAAGAAGGACTCGATGAATTGATTGATTGATTTTTTATTTCACAGTAAACATATCCTCAATACTAAGGCCTCATAAAGTAGATTTTCTGTTTCTCAGACCATTGTTTTTGTAAAATTACATGCGGGCGTTTTTTTATTTTATTTTTGATTTTTTGTAATTATTTGTAATTATTTCTTTGACATCAAACGTTCATGTTCTTGGTTGTTTTATGTCTTAGGACTCATAGTCTACAGTCCAGAACAGCATGCGTCGTGGTGTATTTGTCCCTTGAGTGTAAGAATGCTTTAGCATTGCAAAGCCTTGTTGCACTCAAGGGACAAATTGATCAGTTTTAGGTACGTGGGTAAAATATCAGACATAAACCATTTAATTTTTGTTTTTTTTAACTTTGCAATGGTTTTCAAAAGAGAGCATACGGCAGCCAAAATGACCATGCGGGAGGGCCTGAGAAACAGATTTTCAACTTGTTTAGGCCTAATGAAAATACAATTACATGAAAACACATGGATACCGTGGGGAATAACATAGCCAAATTGGCTGTCTTTCTGTTATTCTCAATTTAAATTATATTGCAACATTGTACTGGACGTTATGAAATGTTAAACAAAGTGCAAATCTTGCCTTGGCCTTCTTTTGAGTTGTCATTGTGCCTCATTAGATGATGTCACCATAACACCCTGAATCAAATGGTTGGATCTGAATATTGCTTGGACCAGTTCGAAACAAACGATAAAGTTATCTCCCCTTAAATTATTAGACGGATGGGGAAGCTCCAATTAAGAAGCTTGTAATTGTTGAGAAGACACCCACGGCATAAGAGGATATTGAAGCGAAGTTTCCTTTTGTTACTTTTAATAAACGAAGACAACAGACAGCTCCGAAAATTGACTTTTATGGCAAGCCAACTAGAAACAATTCAGTAACCGCCCACTTTGCTCCTTTGTTTAGCGAATGTATTTTCAATGTAATTTGCAAGTTTTTTGTTTCTTCCCGGGAAAACAATTAGCAAACCTTACCTTCTAGACTTTTATATTAATGAAAAGGGCGGTGTCTGTATTATGTGTCACGGTGCGCGCGCGCTGTTGAAATCATGAACAGAAAAAAATTACAGAACATCAAAAGATGGTGAAAACTCCGTTTTCTTGTTTTTAAATGGGTTTAAACAGAGAATAATAGTCCAACATTCAAACTATTTTAGAACAAAGTTGTAAAAAGCCATCTTCTGCATTTTTCCACTACTTTACTGGAAAATGTCTGATGTTTGGGAAGTGAGGCGCACATAGATGATACAAATTCATTAACCCTTAGCTAAGGAATCGGCGCAACCACCAGTATAATATGTAAATCCAGCAGTTGAAAAAATATTAATTTTCTGATAGTTTCAACAAACCTATATCATGTGACCCGTCATTGGAACGAGCTCCTCGAGCTCGCTCCAATGAGGGGGTCACATGATATGGTTTTGTTGAAATATTTTGAAAAATTTGAAAAAATAAGTTTTAATATCACAAATTTTGAATCGTCTGCGTTGGGTAAAGGGTTAACATCTCGCAGTTTCAATCATTGTATGAAATTATCCCAACCTGCTTGTTAAATTTACTGACAACTTAAGAAAAGAGAGGGGAAAGCTAACTTTCCATTAAGTCTCTTCTAATGGCGGACATTTTTAGCCATGATACAATAAGTACTGCAGTATTAAATGATTACCGATCCGCTTATATTATTTGGTATGCAGCCTTGAAAATAAACGGCTTATGTCGTCACCCGTTGGAAGATAACACTATATAGCATAATGGTAACCAACAGGAAAACGGGGGCGATGCTTCACCGCCTTCTCTGTTTTTACTGCGTCTTAAGTTTCCGCTCTATAGTTTGGCACAATATTGCACAGGGAGGAAATTCTAAACATAGGACATACGTTGAAACTAATGCCATGTAAATTGGAGATATATTTTAGTATCAGATATATGATTACATTAGGCTACTTATTGGACAAGAGAATTTGAAGTTTTGGCTCTAACGTTGGTGTATGACTCATAGGGGTAAATTTCCAAATAAATTATGGCAAACAGTGGCTTCGAAAAATCAGCTGTTTTTAAAATGTCATTTTACGCGGGTTTGTTACCAGGCATGTAACTAAAAATGAGACGGAAACATGGGAATTTTTTTTTCACATTTTAGAAACAGTGGGTTACATGCTCCAGGGTTAGTTGAGTGGGGATAGTGGGAAAAGTCTGCTTTTGAGGCTGCTAGGTGGCTGGAAATGCCTGGTATCCGCATGTGTTCATGCACTTTTGCAGGTTGAAGTAATGCCTTTGACAATAATAAATAAATAAATTATTTCACCCACATTCAGATTATTTATTTCCCCTCAGTAAGATAGTGTTTTATCATATGACTTCTCCGTTTTGTTCACTTTAAAACATTTGATATTTTGTTTTCATATTAATCAGTGACAAAAAAAACCTTTCGTCACTTTCATTGGTCAGTTTCATTGGTCAGTTTCAAAACTAGACAATTTGATTGGCTGAACAAAATACAACTGGCCCACATTTTCATAATTTACATAATTAGAGTTGGGAGCTTTCATTGGTCAATTTCAAAACTGGACAATTTGATTGGCTAAACAACTTGGTCAAAGTGTTTTATAGGCACACACGACCTTAGAGGAATGGTGCAGTCTGACTAAATCGAGGAAATAGATTGGGACAAGGTCTGAGATAGCTATGGGTAGCTGCGATAAGATATAATGCTAGATCGAGAGTAGCCAGACGCAGCCAGTAATATGTATTTTAGGTCAGAATGTACAATAGATTGTCAGGAGTAGTCGGGGACGATGCTTCTTGAAGTTTTCGAGGCGGTATTAGGATCCACTTAGGAAATGTTTGGTAGACGTAGGTTTGTGTGTGGTAATAAGATATACACCGATCGAATAAAACACGCGTTACCCAAGTTGACAGGCTTCTAAAAGATTTCGGTGTGCATCTACATATTTTTCGTAGTTGTCGGGTTTCGCACCGGTAATCAGAAACACATATATCCAATCCAATATCTCTCGTAACAACCCAACTACATCGGTTGTCTTTATGCTCAGTAGTAACCAGGTGTCTCAAGCAAAGTAAAATGACGACGTAAACCAATATCGCAATAGCACTACACGCTGCTTATGCGCATCAACCCCACATATCACCATGGTAATAACTTCATAATATGACCGATTACGCGTGCAACCATGACAATCCATATGACAACTGCAATGCACAGTGATGTGACGCCACTTCCGGAGTCCTCAACCATAGTCATCCAAATTATAGGTTTTGGAACCTGAGATACTACCCTGAATTAATTTTATACGACGTGCCCAATAAAGTTTTCAAAACATTATGTTACTTCACAATAAAAACCGCCAGAGATACACCACAAACTAATAATAACTGTTAGAGTATGAAATGTTTCATAAAAAGCTGGAAATAAGTTCCCCCTGGCTCGGCTGGTAATTTTTTACACAAACTCACTTGTGGGATTGAGGGTAAGTTTTTAAGATTATCTCGACTAACTGCGAACTGGTTCTTATAATCCTACATCGATTTCTTTTTGTTACAACAATAAAAATGTTTGTCCATATGTCAGAGCTCCACCCATTAAATCAACGATTTTATATGAAATCCTATATCAACCGTTTTGAAAAGGCCTTGATATTTATGCTAATTTTAGAACATTTACACGCATTGTTCCGAAAAAATATTAACACTATACCTAACGTAACGGCCAAAACCGGCCAGCGCTATTCACAAAAATCGCCATTCCACTTTCATTACTTTTCCATGTTTTGTGTCAAAAACATAGATTATGACTCCTCTTTGGAACGAGCTCGACGAGCGCATACCAAAATGAGGGGTTATAACCTGTGTTTTGAGACAAAAAATGAGATCGTTGCAACGAAGAGTCACAAGGTATGTTTTGGAAATGTTTGAAGAAACATTCAAATTTACATGGCGATTTTCGTGAATGGAATTGACCAGTTACAACGGTAACATTAGAAAAAGAATTTCCATTTCATGAACCCCGGTTTGTAATTGTACCTGAAATAAAAAGTCACTTGTGCTTCGGTTGCGTGTATGCTGTCCGATGGTTCTTATGAAAATCCATCCTCCACGTTCTGTGTGTTATGTTAGTGATAATGCAGGTGCGTAAACAGGGGAGTGGTGCGACGGGTTCAAAGGCACCTCCCACAACATTAGAGTTCTACTTGAGGGACTGACTCCCTTCTGTGATTTGAAAATTTTGATAAATGGGAACCTCGCTTAATCCGATACATCGAGAAGCCGCAGAGGGTACGATGTATCGAGATAAGTTTTTTTAAAAAATAAATGTTTTTATTTTCATGTAGTTTCTGCGAAACGCCTGGACACTGCTTTGATTAATTTTTATAGCCTCGGCTCTACAAAAAAATATCAAAGTGGCTAGGCTTTTCGGGAAACTAGTTGCATGACCCAGGTATTACATGCCCCAGATGTTTCAGCGAGTTTTTATCGGAGTTTAATTTCTACCAGAATCGCTTATCAACAGAATTATATATATAGGCTTATTTTAACTATTTATTTTAACCACTAAATTTCACTACTGTTTGACGATCTTCTCCTGGTCCCGGGAAAATCCACAGTGTGGAATCCGATTCCGTATCACTAGAGTATGACGCACTATTTACGGGTGCGTTCGAATCCGCATAATTAGCTGTTTCGGTCGCAGAGAGTATTTTTCTCTTAGCTGGAATGGCGGTCTGTTTTTTTTTTTTTATCGTATTCATGATATTTGTTACCGTATTCATGCGCATCGGGGAATTCCCGGAAGTGTTCACCTATTACAGAAATAAGTGTAACAAAAATAGTTCTTTTTTACTTCAATCCAGTTTACCAAAAAAGGTTGGGAAAACTGTTAATGCTATCGTTGGCATGCGATGTTGAAGTATGAGTCATATAATAAACCCTTTATCGCTACAGTGAAGTGTTCTCGATTGTCGCATCATGTCTCGTTGAGGAGGTCAGATCGCCGGATCAAACTAGCTGCCTGTGGCAGCTAGTTTGATCCGGCGATCTGATCTCCTGAACTCGACTTGATACTGCCATCCAGATGACTTAACTGTAGCGATAATATGAATATGTATGTAACATATATCTGGAAAGTAAAATACGCCTACCAACTTTATCAATCTATTTTGTACATATTTTTTCAAATGCAAAAGGCTCATATTTTAAATCCTAAATTTTACAAAATATTTCCCCAGACACTACAACAAATGTCCATTGATACTCATTTTTCAAAATTTTCGGTGATCGTTTATCACCATTTCGCGCACCCCATAACAAAATTCCTGGCTACGCGACTGTAATCTCATATCGTTCGAATGAGGCGTGTCGAGGGAAGGAGACAACAGGCTGAATATCCAACTTTACTCCAAGGACATATTGTAAATTTAATGCTCCTAAATACAAAGCAATGAATTATTAGCCGAATCCTCTCTGTTTTAATGACACCACTTTGGGATAATTGGATATAAGCAGTCATTGAAATGAGTTGATTAATATAACGGCAACTGGGAAATGCAGCGACACAAATCGCCAACAGTGACACTGCATTAATTAAGTACATCGACGCTGGCGGTATTATTATTGTCGCTGTCCGACATTTTGTTTTTATCACAAAAATCGATCACAGGCTGGAGTCGGATAATGGGCACTTTCAGTTAAAAACGCCGGGAAGCAGGTAGGATTGTCAAATACAGCGGAGATAATGAATCAAACATTTTCTTAGCGATCAGTGAGATGTTGAATTGCTTGCATTGCATCACTACTCGTCAAGTTTTAGTTTAAACTGTATTTATTTCCAAAGTGTGAAAGTACAATTTATACAATACAATACACGCATAAAACTACTAAGGAAATGAATAAGGAAATGGATTCAGCAGCAAGCTAAAAGCTTATACTCGGCTGTTTCCAGCTCAGTCTAGATCATATGCGGCTAATAGTTGTGCACACACAGTTGTACTCACACGATCGGTATCCGTCACAAGGAGAGAAGAGGTATGATTTTATAGTTTTTTGGATGGTGAAGAGATCGTCGGAAAGTTTTATGAACAACAATTGCAGAAGACGAAGTTTTATTAAAAAAATATTTATTTACTCTCTTTAACATTTTCCTGTTTACACACACACATATATATATTCGCCCAAAGAAGAAAGCCTGCATTGCAGAAATTGATCAAACTCCAAACAAATAATTTCGTAGGTGTAAAGAGTGTTAACCTGTTCATGAATAAGTTATATTGAACACAAAAACAGCTTTCCCCGTTAAAATTGCATTAACGTTAAATGACGTGCTGCATGTTTGTGAAAAAGCATGTTTTGCACGTGGAGAGTCTGAAAATTCATGCAGCAGTGTGAATCCTTGGGTATTTAAACACTAAAGTAAGGCCTACCTATCGTTCACATTCAAACTTGCGCTGATGTTAAAACGACTCCACATAGCATGCCAAGATTGACAATGAGTCAACGTCTCCTTGCCCTGGGTATGATTAGAGCTGCCAGAACACACAGAGAGGTTGCCCAGCATTTGAACTGCCACCGTAACACTGTAGACAGACTAGTCCATCGACATGCACAACATGATAACGTTCGAGACCGACCCCGCTCCGGGAGACCCCGAGTTACCACCCCTGCACAAGATCGGTATATCCGTGTTGTCCATCTCCGGAACCAGCAACAAATGGCAACGACAACAGCCAGGAACATCCCTAACCTGAGACGAATACATCCTCAAACAGTTATCAACCGGCTGAGAGAATATGGCTTACGTCCTCGAAGACCTGCAATTCGTCCGATTTTAACGTTACGTCATTGTTGTGCTCGACTGCAGTGGTGTAGAGTAGGGTTAGGGTTAGGGTTAGCCTAACCTAACCCTAACCCTAAACTAACCCTAACCCTAACCTAACCCTAACCCTACCTAACCTAACCCTAACCCTAACCCCCAACCCTACCTAACCCTAACCTAACCCTACCCTAAGCCACTTCCATGCTAACTTGTTTGCTTCCATGAGGCGTAGATGCACAGCAGTAGTCGATGCAGATGGAGGTCATACCAGATATTGAGTGTGTGACTTTTGTGTTTGACCCTTAGTGTCTTTGACTCTCCATGGCACCAAGAGTATTTGTTGTAGCGTAATGAAATTTCTCGTGTTGATCATAAATTGATTCATCTGTGATTGAATAAAATTTCCATGAATGAAAATGATATATATCTTTTTTTGTGTTATTTTTTAGCATGCACACTTTCTTTTTTGGGAGAGTATATAAAGGAAAAAAAATAATAATAATAAAATAATTAAAACTATTTTTTAGAAAAAGCAAACGAATTAATAAACAAAAAACAAAACCTCAAAAATGACAAATATACTAGATATCACACAAGGTATACCGAGAGATGAAAGCATTCAGGAATACGAGGTTCATGAATATGAGCCGATAACCGGAATGTGTTTGAACAATGCGGGAGAGATAAGAATCAATGTCGAAACCCATGATCTATTCCTTCATCCTAGCGAGAGTTACATAGTCGTGCAGGGTCGTCTCACCAAGGAAGATGGAAGCGAATACGCCACCGACGACACGGTCACTCTAGCCAATAATGGTATCATGCATCTGTTCAGTAATATAAAATACTAGCTATCCGGACAAGAGATAGAATCCGTGTTTCATTCCGGTCAGGCCACCACGATGTTCGGACTCTTGATGTATCCAGATGATTTTTCAAAATCCATGGGACTTAATCAGTTGTGGGTGAAAGACACTGTCGCAGGTATCGGCCCCGCCAACGCTGGTGCCGCCATGATATTCGACTATGTCGTCAAGACATCCGGACCCAAAGGAACGTTTTCATTCAGGATACCTTTGAAACACATCTTCGGATTCATGGACGATTACAACAAGATCATGTATGGATTCAAACACAATCTGACGTTGATTCGAAAGGGAAACGACAACGCAATAGTGAGACTCCCCGCGACTGATGCAGCTAAGTTGACTCTACACAAGATATCGTGGTTCGTTCCGCACGTGCAGCCTTCGGTCATGGAAAAAGTGTGTCTCTACAAGATCATAGAATCCAAGAGTAAATTACCTGTGGGATTTAGAATGAGACAGTGCGACACGGCTAGCATTCTGTCTTCCACGAATCACTTCGATAGGAGACTGACCGTGAAATCCGCTTCTGAGAGACCACGTTTCGTCGTCGTTGCATTTCAGACCGACAGGGACGGGTGTCAAAAAAAAAATTGTCGTATAAAATTTGAATTTTCAATTCTAACTCTTCCACGAATCTTCGATCCACATCGTCGTCTTCGGACCGTTTCGTGCAGGTGAAGGGACCCATGTCGTGTTGCGAGTCAAAAGCGCATTTCACATAAATGCAATAGTCTGAAGGGACATGTTTTTGATATCTTTCGGTGTAATTTCAAAGAGCATTGAGTTGGCAGGAAATCATTTTCGTGGTGAAGCATTCGAAATTGGCGTGCACGACGAATGGCACTTTTAACCTGTGATTGCAAAAGTTCATGAAGGTGTTGGGTTTAGGCATTTCGATGGCGACGCCTTGCTTTTCATTGCAATATTCCTAATGTTTCACTAACGATTTTTCACTCTGAAACGTGTTTATGCAGTTGCAACATAAATATATCATACTTTTATGTTTACTAATCTGTCTCGACAGTAATTGGCTCGGATGTTTAACCCAACAATAATGACAATTGTTCAAAATCAATGATAAAACAATCGTCTTTTCTCTTCCGAGATACGAAGTCTCTCTGAGAGGATAGATCATTCGTTTTTCCTCATCGTATCCCAAGACATTCACTGCTATGGTGGGATTTTGAACTTCGAAACGTTCGATGTCTTTTAACGGCATTGGAAAAGTCACTCCATCTAATTGGGATTTTTAGAAGCCTCCTCGTAATAACAAGAAGCTCTCTCGGGGTTCATTTTGGCAGGGTATAAAGCAGAGGTGACTGCCCATTTAAAACACCGATCATCTTTATTTCTCACATTGACCACGGCTTTTTTTTGGGGCTACGAAATACGATAATTCCATGTAGGAAGACGCTTTCAATGGATCGTTTTTGTTCATGTGAATTTCGAGATTCAACACCTCTTCGAACGTCCAATTACTACCTTCCCGTTGATAATTCGCGAGAGACCTCAACATCTTATCTTTCATCGTTTCGAAAACGTCTGATAAATCAGAACCTCGGAATACAGTCTGGACGCCGGATCTGAAATATGCATCTCTCATGATGCTCTAGCCGGACTTTGCGTTGATTTTATTCATCGTGCAGTGGAGTATCATCACAATTTTAGCCCCACGTCCATGTGTTCACAAAACTGATCCAATACTCTATTCTTCACCCATTTCATGAACGATTTCGGATCGACTTTTGTGAACGGGGGAACCACATCGGAGGATTTAAAAAAGCCATTGATCACACTCTCCCGTTCTACGGGAATCAATTTGTATGCTTTTGTAATGATTCGTCTTACATATTCTTCTCCTTTCCCTTCGTTGATTGCTCATTGAATTTCGTTCAATATATATTGTTCATCTTGATTCTGGACTGCATCACTCTTTTTCGATTTTTTAATTTTTTTAAACCTGCAGTTCTTCAATGGCTTTTCATTTGGTTGTCTTCTTATATTCCACAACCAAAAAACGTTTTTTGACGTCGGTATTTTGATTCCCTTTGCCACCTTTTTCTTCTTATTTTTCACAACCGGAACGTTTTTTGATGTCGTTGCTATCAGTATTTCAATTCCCTTTGCCACCTTTTTCTTCTTATTTTTCACAACCGGAACGTTTTTTTTACATCGTTGCTATCGGCATTTCGTTTCCCTTTTCATTGAGCAAACTATGTAACTCCTCGTGTATGAGTTCTCTAAGTTTTGAATCATTCTGCACTACTACCGCATTTTGTTTTCTATCATCAGGTGTTACTGCCATTAGCTTATGTTTCGTAATTCGAGTTGGTTTAGGTTTGTTTATTACTTTTGGTCTTTCGATTTCCTTTCCATCGCCTCATGAATGATGCTCCTGTATGGCTTTAATTTTTTTTGATTTGGTTCTATGATTTCTGAAATTTGGAATTTTTAATTCTTTACAAATCTCGTTTAATAGGATAGGGTATACTATACTATATCTAAATTTTGCAGTTTTTTTTATTTGTTTGCTTTGTTTATAAGAATATATTTGAATTTTTTTTTTTGTTAAAATAATAATTTTTGTAAAAAGTTTTTAAAATAGTTCTTATATATTTGTTTTAATTTCCCTCCCAAAAAATCTTTTTGTGAGATTAATTCGATTTTATTTCCTTTAATGTGGAAAAAAATTGAATTAATGCGACAAAAAATAAAGGAAATTAAAAATTTAAAACTTTTGGATATATATATACAGAAAAAACTTTCACAAAATTTCACATTAAAGGAAATTAAATTTAAAAACTTTCTGTATATATAGAGAGAGCGAAAAAAACTTTTTACAAAAATTATTATTTTAACCAAAAAAAACAAAATCCAAATATATTATTATTTGTAATAATTCATAAAACTAAAAAATCATAAAAAAAAATAATCAACCATGAGAACAACACCTAAAAGATGCGAATTGAAATTGAAACGAGTTGAAACATGCAAGAAACTCGGTTATAAAATTTATAGATTACAATGACACGATGGTATCAAATTGAATGAGGTCGAGACAAAGGGCTTAGAGCACAAATACAACAAATATAGCATGCCTTTGAAATTGGATGAAGCTGTGCTCGATTTGTTTTAAAGTACCAAAGCGATCTACAGAATATCATTATCACCAAAGACAAAGAATTTGATAAGAGTAATTTGTTGTTGCCCTGCGGAAGTTACATATATCCAAAAATCTCTCTCGAACTCGTAGACAGATTGGGTGGCGAGAACGTGTTGACCCAAGTAAAAAAAACTCACAAAAGTAAAGATAAACATTCAACACATATGCGAAAAAGGAGAAGATACGACCATTAACATATTAATAACGGAATTGGGAATATAAAACGAGAATAGAGAGAGTACTTGGAATATTACATGATAATCACTTTACAAAACATAAATTATTTATTTTATTTCCCCCCCCCCTTCTTCTTCATTATCGCTCATATATATTGTAATAACGTTTCTCTTTTTCTTCTCTTTCATTATTGATTCTTCTTTTGTTTTTGATATATTGCGTTTTTTATAATAACACACTCCATTCCCTTCATCATATTTATGAATGAATACGATGCATCTCTTGAAAAACTCATATCATTATTCTCTTCAAAAGGTGGTGGTGGATGAAATATCATTATTCTCTTCAAAAGGTGGTGGTGAAAAACAACTTATTCTTCCTCTTCTTTTAAATTTCTACAATCTATCCCTATTTTTTTTCGCTTCTTTTTCCAGTTCTTTCCTGAAATATCCATCATTATCATCCAAAAAAGCCTGGCAATCCTTTTTGGCTCTTTTTATATTATATTATTTTTTTTATACTTTATATAATTTATATAATTATATTGTATTATATTTTTATACTTTATATAATTATATCATTTTTTTTTACTTTTAAATAACATAAAAGTGGTATATTCTTAAACGGCGAATTCGGACCAAAAAGCAAAACCCTATCGAGTTGCTTCACCTACTGTCCACTCTTCAGATAGAGACCGTTTCTACCGATAATGTTGTCACCTCTCGTGGGTTTTAGATACAATCCCTTATCACCATCTGTGTCGACGCGACACACGGCTCCTCCCTTCTTCAAAAACAGCCCACCACCCATTAATTTCTTAGCTCCCGAACTCGCGAGTCCCGAGAGAGCTCCCACGCCAAGAGCTGGCAACACAGTCTTCGTGAAAATGGGCAATGCTTTTGCAGAAAGTGTCCCCAACAGCTGCAGGAAACCGTCTTCCATTCTCTGATTATAATGCAATTGAGCGGGACTCAATCTCACCGTGAACCCTCTTCGATCACGAATCGCTTTCTCCATCCTTTTGATTTGAGTTCTGGTCCAGGTGATAGGATCATGACTGCCACTCGCCAGATCTTTGTGAGTGAATTTGAATTCAGCATCTTGCCTCGAGTTAATGCTCTCCGAAGTTTGTCCCTCTGTCCTTCGGATATGTTCACGTTTTTAACCACGTATGGAATCATATTTTTTTCTTTTCTTTTTTTGAATATTTTCTTTTTCAAACGCGGTTGTTGAGAATTCAATTGATTTTTGTTTTAATGATAATTATATATTAAATAATTTTTGTAATTAATATTACGTTTCGTTTTTCTTTTTCTTTTTTATATATATACACACAATAGCTTTTTTTGCTTTTATATTTCTGTTATGTGAAATCGTATCATCACCCTCTCTCCGTGAAGATCTAACAACTGACCATTTTGATCCATCAACATAGTTTTGAGGCTATACAACGTGTCTAAAATCATGGGTAGATAAACTAAATTTTGAGGTCGTTCCACGATCTTATAACCCGGCCACACATTCGGAAAGAAGGAATAGATCGTCAGTTGCGCACCACCATTCACGTAGCTTCCGGCAATCATGTCCACGTTCACCAGAATACTATTGACGGCGAGAATGTCGACTGTATTTTCGGACGCTGCATGGTCTCGATACATCTTTTGATCAAATCCCAACATCTTGCTGATCGAATCGTCTGTGTTGAAATCCACTCAGAAATTATCTTCCAAATCCAATATCGTATGTAGGGTATTAGGGTTGGGAGTGAGTCTGATCTTGTTGCTTCCCTGTCCATCCATCTTCATTCGCGTCTGAATGTAATTGTTAAAATCGTCTATGCCGTAACTTCTTTTGGGAATTCGAATTTCGAACCAATCCACTCCGTCGGAATACTTGAACGAGTTATTCTTTTCGGTGATGTGAAAGGAATAATGAGTCTCCAGATTCATAAACGCCATCTTGTATCTTTTCTCCCTATTCAATTTGATGGAAGGTTCGAATTTCGTCGCGAATCGAGTCGAATCGCCACTCACCACGATTTGAATGGACTGTTTTGCAGCCGTATTCTCGACTATCCATTCTAACAATTCTCGTTGTTCAAACATTATTTTATTTTTATTATTTTTAAAAGTAAATTATCAATGATGTATATTATTATTTTAATTTTGTTTTCGCTCTCTATTTATTATTATTATCATCGGAAACATAAAACTTGTCGAATCCGCTCCGATATTTTCCGCAATTAAATTCGCTATTCAAATCAATCACGACGAAATCGTGAAGTTCTCCATCCCAAACCCTCTTGCAGAATCTCCTGAATTCTTCTCTGCTCATGTTGTTGGCAACGTGATCTCCGTAGATGTGATTGAGATTCTTGAGATCCTGGCGAAAGAGACACAGGAAATTAGCGTTCCCCCTTATCGTCTGTCTCGGCAGTCGAAAATAATTCTGAGACAGGTAGAAACAGTCCACGTTGCTGTGACAACCCCTAACGTAATACGATTCGCATCGGTTCTGTCTCTCCAAAAGCAGATCGTCGAAAATCATGAGATTCTTATTTTCCGATCTCAATTCCCTGGGGTCCGGAACGTCACTCGAGTTCTCGTAAAATCGACACTCGACGTTCGAAGACGCATCTCTCCTCATCAATTCCATTGCCGCACCGCCCAAATTGGTCGAAAGAGAAGCTTCGCATCCATCGAATTCCTCCCTACTGTCGAAGATTCTGGCTATGACGTTCTTGGGCAATCTACGATCCATGCACTCTCGAAGCAATCTGTATTTGGGTTGAAAGATGCTCTTGCCGAACACGAATAATCTGTAGTAATCCAACCAGCTGGGTCGCGACAACAGATTCATGAACAGATTGGTCTTTCCACAATTCGATTTTCCCACTATCAAATTCCTTATGCTCTTGGGAAAAAAGTTGTTGTTCGACCTCTTGGTTGCGGGGTCGTTCCAAGACATACCTTTGACGTTCATCTTTTCTTTTATTTAGGTTTGTTCAACTCAATTTTTTATGTTTTTAAACTCGGTTTTATAAATATATATTTTTTATTATTATTTATTTATATTACACCGTCGTGGGTTCTCTTCAATCCAGATCCACTCGTCATTTTGGCTAGATCTTGTATTGGTACCACATCATCCATAAAATCGTTCCAACTTTTTGACGGTCACTCTAACGTAGCTCGCTTCACCGGTGGGCTGATCAATTTATCGATCAACGCGTCTGCACCCTCTTGCCCGTGACTGAAGCAAACCTACCACTAGCTTCAGAAGCAGCTTTCTTACCCGCATCCAAGGCCGTCTTCTTACCGACCTCGAGCGCGGTCGATGCGAGTTTTCTACTGGCATCGCTCATGAAGGCTCTCGCATTATAGAATCCATGATACCAGAACCGTCTTGGACGTAAGTTCTGACGTATCCCCTGTTCTTTATCACCAACATATTTATTTTATATATATTTTGTTTTTCACTCGTAAATCGGTTTTTGTTTTAAATACTTTTTTATTATTTTTAGTGTAGATTTACTTTTATTTATCTATTTTGTTTTTCTCTACTTACTGTATATCAATCTTTCAATTCGTTCATCAACTTTTTATAATCCCATCTATCCAAGACCTTCTGCCTCACCATTTCGTCGCATATACTCACTATCTGATTATCCACCCCCGTATTACTGGCGCGCCGGCTAGCCATCAACAATTTCAATCTCTCGAACAGAGCGTTGGAATCACGCGGAAGAAAAGTGGTCGCCACTCCCTTTCCCATCACCGAAGCGACGTATTTTTTATTTGCTTCCCATACGGGTCTCACAACCTTCGTCCACTTGTAACCTCTATTAGCCTTGGGTCTTGTCTCGTTGGCGTCGTTATTCCTCTTCATGGCGTGGGTCTGAACCAGAATGTCGCCGTAATTTTGTAAATCCTGATCCGTGTAATCTCGAGGCTTGTCGAAAAGGAGCAATTTGCGCAGTCCATCGCTTGATTCGTACCTATTCGAACCGACGATTATATCCTCACCATCCAACCGCACTTGGGTCTCGCCCACGAATTTCCTACCATCCGATTCCTCGCGAATTCCATACAACAGATCTCTCTTACCATCGTCCGACGACTCGACGCTACTAGCAGTAATAGTCGAGGCTGTATCATCGCTCTCGCTCACGTCGGCTTCGATTCCCACAGGAACGTAATCCGACGGCGTTAAACTACTGAGAAACAAACCAGTTCTCAAAGAACTCTCTTTTATGGGTCTCAGTTCATCGACAATCTCCTTCTTACTTCTTCGTTCCTGAACCACCGTCACGGGTTTGAATAGCTTAGCGGTCTCTCCTCTCAATTCCATCACCCCCCCCCCCCAATCATCTGCTTCTGTCGCCGGACCGAATGATTTCCTTGGTCCGCTGATATTCGTCGAGGATTTCGTCCCTTCACTTGGAATCTTTGAGGTTCAAAAACATTTTTTCTCTCGATTATTAATATTTTTTTTAGAGTGTGGTAACGTCGATTTTTTATTATTCTCAAAATTAATGTGATTAATTTTTATGTTTTAAATAAATAAAATGTTTATGTCTTTAATATATATTAACTAATGAGTTAAAAAGAAAAGAAAAGAAAAGAAAAAACACACAAATAAAACAGGAAAATTAACGCACACCTTCATCGCTCCAAACGTGTTAAATCACATCAGTTGTTATTTCCCACAGTGAGAACTCAGAGTTAATCTTAGATCTGCTCAGCTTTCATCCTTTAGAACTGTTTCAGCTGAACAACTTTAATGCTGTCAAAAAACAGTATCGCTTTGGGTTATTGGTGCAGTTTGATTAGGTGTATTTTCAACCTTTTATATTATACCTTTATATGATTAATGATTTGTCGAGAATAATAATGAATCCACCACTATTCATTACTGGATTATTGCTTATGTATTATTCAATACGAATGCTCCACAAAAATTTCATTCTCGCTTCGCTTCAAGAAACACGTTTGAAAGCAACCATTATAATAACTATTCACACAGACACTTCGCCATTCAATAGATGAATGAGAAACGTTTTGAAAACAACCATTATAATAACTATTGACACATACACTTCGCCATTCAATAGATGAATGAGAAACGTTCATTTACATTCGCATTATTAAACGATCAGGTGGAATGAAGAAACTCAACAAAACTTATTTTGTTACAATTTATCTCAACTCCTCCCGCACACGGTTTTTTGTTCCTCCCCTAGAAATCTTCAACGCATTCATCAACTATCGATCGTGCCGTCTAGAACACGATGATGAAGGTTGGGATAATTCGAGGGTCGATTTCTTCCGCGCATCCTGCACTAGAACCCTCAATCGTTCGTCAACGACTGGATCGCACCCACCACCGTCCAGAACGCGATGACGAACGTCGAGAATTTCATCGATTTTTTTTTTGACATATTAATTTTTATATTTTTCCTTCCAGAATCTTCAACGCGTTCGGCAATGACCGATCGCACCGTCTAGAATACATACGATGATGAACGTTGTGAGAATGTCATCGGTTCTTTTTTTTCGACATCTTAATTTTATATTTTTCTACAACAGAACTTCAACGCGTTCGTCAATGGTCGATCGCACTGTCTAAATCGCGATGATGAACGATTGAGGGTTTCTAGTGCAGATATATTAAAAAAAAAATTGTACAAATTCTCGAAATTTAACACTGAACTCTATGGGTACATAATTTACCACGTACATGTTTGTGTACATTTTTCACAAAAGTGATAGTGTGACCCGCCTTTTTCACCTACTCGTCCCTATATCTAATTGTAGAATTCAGAGCAGGCTTCAAGATTAATCAGTCATGAACTTTCCATGAGATTAATCAGTCATAGAACATTGGGCTAAGACGTGGTTGGTAGAGTTTAATCCCACAAAAACAGAGAGTATGTTTATCTCACGTAAATGCAACACCATAGCCCATCCACCATTATTCTTAGATGATACACGGATATACGAAGGCAGTAATCATAAATATTTATGAGTCAAATTAAATAGCACATGGACATGGAACGACCACATTGACAATATCTACTCTAAATCCTGGTCTCTCATAGACCTACCGAGGAAGCTGAAATTTATTCTCGATCGCAGTGTCCTATAAAAAATATTCTTTACCTTCGTTAGGCATCTACTTGAATAAGCTGATGCTGTCTGGATAATTGTTCAGCAGCCAAAGATAAAATACAGATTGCAGCCATAAGGATCATTGCCGGGGCAACTGTCAGTGGTAGTAAGTCTTTGCTTTTTTCCAAAACACGTTGGAACTCTCTACAAGAAAGACGGCGCAAACACAAGCTGTCGCAGTGCTTCAAAATGAATCATCATATGTCGCTCCCATGTATTGCCAATAAAGTTCCTCCGATCGTCTCGTGCGATATGCGATTACTACTATAGGGTGGTTTTACCCTCCATTCTTCCCTGCAATCTTTTTGCGTTTTCCATTTTCTTCACATTCGTCGCCACAAGGGCTGCTTCCGTCTCACTTCTGACGGCGCTTATGCTGCTATTTTACGAGGGTCTTGAATGTGAAGGCAACGCATTATGTTTTCAAGCTGGCTTCCCTTGTTCTCCTTTGCACTTCTTCTTTATACTCTCTTTCCATCTCCTCCTTCATTCACATGCAAGGTTTAAACAATATCAAGTATCGTCGTCGTCTACTAGTTTGACTCTCCATGCTCATCATTCTATGATTAGAGTTACCATCAACTGTATCTCCGGGTTTATGCCGGACAGGGGCAATCGTGGTTACCTGCGTGTGTTGAGTACGATGTTATCATGTTAAATGTGAATGATCTATCATGTATTTGCTCCCATGTCTACATTCTTAGAACCTCTAGCCAGCACTTACTGTGTGTGTGTGGATGCGGTGCGAAGGCTTGGCACTGGGTTGCTGATCAGCTTACTGATCGGCCATAGTCCATGTGTTCTTCTACTGTTTTATACTACCTTTCTGAGAAAATTTATAAATGACTTAGGGAGATGACTAACATAAGCTCCAAGGTTTTTCTTAGATCCCTCCATTATTTACCAATTTGTTTTTTGTTAAATATATGATATATTTTTGGTGCTCAATATATATACTGTTACATTTTGGTGTTCAATTTTGTAACTTATAATATATTCATTGAATAAAATATTGTGGCTCAGTAGGTAGAGGAGCAGCCTGCAGGCCGAGAGGTCCTTGGTTCGAATTCCCCCAGCGGCAACCGCATTGTATCCTTGGTCAAGACACTTCACCCCCATTGTCCACGTGGAGCACGGTGGCGTTGTGTTCGAAGGCGTACTGCACGTCGATGATGCATTTGTCTTCAACCAATGCTAACCCTGCTTGTGTGGAGTTAGTATGTTAGGGAGCCTGACAGGTTACTCGCCGTTGCTCGGTGGTTCTCTCCTTTACTCCGGCTTCCCCACCCGTAAAGCTGCCCGACACGAGGTGACCCTGGCTGTCGAAAGTGTTGTTAAACCCCAATAAATAAAAAAATAACTGAACCGGTTTCAGAGTGCAGTATATAATTAATGGGTGGAGCAATTCTGATAGGAGTAGGGAGAATAACGGTGGCACTGGCGATGGGGCGATATAAAGCCGACGACTGCAGTACCTGTCAACACCTTGAATGCAAAGCACCCATCTAATAGACTTGCCACTCTGCATATCACACTTTGTGCATATACACTTGACACTCTGCATATCACACTTTGCATGCACAACAGTCATCGGATACACTTGGCACTCTGCATATCACCGTCAAAAGGTACGGTACACCTAAGTAACTCATTGGATGAGACACAAAATGTTAGCTCACAGGAATTATCAGAGTGTATGCCTCCACGTTGAATGGGTCAATGTCTCCATATTGGAACAAGCTCATCGCGCTTGTTTCAATTACCGTTATTGAGAGCCTATGATGAAATAATCTAGTTAATAAGTAAGTCCTATCGTTAGTATTGTTTTCTTGTCCTGGCATGTAAAAAAATAATCAATTTGAACATTGCGAACACAATATAATTTCAAATTTATACGTGTGTTTGTTCTTTGTTCACACAAATACTCGATCGGCATAAATCATGCTGTCGAGGACAGGAAATATTATGAGTGTATTATAAATTATAGTATTCTCTTTATTACGCAGTTCTGTATTTGTAGTTATATCTAGGGTAGGACTGAAAAAAGTTTGATATATTTCCCGTTTTAGCCATGCATTGTTGGTGTCATCTTCCAGACTA
Organism: Pictodentalium vernedei; assembly: GCA_031216915.1. Classification (NCBI taxonomy): domain Eukaryota; kingdom Metazoa; phylum Mollusca; class Scaphopoda; order Dentaliida; family Dentaliidae; genus Pictodentalium; species Pictodentalium vernedei. Next base: position 734,417,278 of record CM062296.1, on the reverse strand, counting down.
GGGTTTAAAGTCTCGCTTCTTCGGGCTCTTCTTTGGTGAGTCAATAGTTGCTGTTCGACGTCTCCGACATTCTTAGATACCAACAGATAATAAGGGGGAATTGTACAAGATGAAGTTCGATGAAATTCTCGAAGAAACTGGACCATTTGGATTATACCAGAAACGTATCATTTTTTTATTGTACCTTCCAACGATAACCAATGGGATAGCAAAATTCTTCTCGGTACTTGCATTTCCACACGTATCTCATAGGTTTGTACGAATACATTAGTACTGTATGCTTAGATTTAAAATGTGCATGTTCAGTTTCTTATATATAGAGAGAGACTGGCGTTTAGGCAGGCTAAATGTTGTGGGGGCGTGGGAAGGACAAAATAGTTTCTGCTGCGAAAATACGTGTTCTCCACACTTCATTTTATATTGCATGGGGTTAATACGGGCAAACAAATAACTTTTCATTCCAGTTTAAGCACTCTGGGTACCTTTTTTAAGGCGGATGTGAAGAGAATGTAACGGTATAATATTATTAGTTATCCTTCTGTTTTACATGGTGTATGGGAATTTACACCGGTTTGGGAACTCATACACCCTGAGGCGAAGGGTTTATGAGTTCTCAGACCGGTGTAAACTTCCATACACCCTGGAAAACACAAGGATAACGGATTTATTTCGAAGAATTTTGGTGTACTTAATACTTTAGCCTGCACTGTTGGCAAAAAATGACAGAAACTTTGTACTTTGTAAGTTTCTTAATAAAACCAGACAAATTTGGATATCATTGCAACTGGCTTAATGACCCAGTTCCAAAGACATCCATATCTGTAATATTTTATTGCACATAAATATTAAATTTCCTGTAGTTTTATTTTTGTTCTAACATAAGCGAGCAGAACGTATGAATTAATAATTAAAAATGGGTACTTTTTTAGCCATATAGCCTGCTATTGTGTGTTCTTGTTTTTACACCGTGGGTAGCCACAATGTAAAAGATTCTTCTGCGAATTGCAAGTTACACCGTAACTCTCTCAGCCAATCGTAACGCAGTATTTTGTTTCATTTGGAAATAATGCAAAATTACTCAACCAATATATCAGGGTGAAAGAACATTTCAGGCATTATTGTACAGAACAGCCGCCGAAGACAGGTCACATTCCAGGGGTGCGCAAAATTTCCACGGACTCCATAATATTAGATTTCAAACACAAATTATAGGAATAATCTTGAAAAATTTAATTTATGTAGGATCTTGTATAATCCGGTGCTTCATTAATTAAAAACATTTGCTGTTGATGATTTCTTTACCACCTCGTAAACGCGTAAATCACTGCTCTTGTGTAGATTACTACCAGTCCACCACGACTGTATTGTATATACGGTCGACATTTTTTCAGAAAAGTGGAGGGAGTCTAACTCTCAAACCCTCCCCATGTCTACACCGCTGACCTTGGGTATTTTCAAAAAGATTGTTAAAGCCTTTCGTCTACCGTTTCCTGAATATACTCCCGATCAGGTAAACAATTGATTAAATGGAAAACCTCTGGGAACAGGCATATTAGTAAAGTGTTCTAGCTGAGAAACCTGATATACATACTTGAGGTACAGGTGTACCACTTCATGGTACTAGTGTACCACTTCTCTGTTGTCACTTAAGTTCACGGGGGACGCGTCCTAACAGTTTGTATTCAGGTGCACTTGCGTAGTGTCTAGTGGTCTTATTTTGTCTTTCGAGTTGACCACTAACAGCAGGCATGTGTTTCCAGGCACCCAACAGTCATTTGAATTTAACTGCAGCACAATATACATCTCGTGACACATCAATTGGCATCGAACTCGTCGTCTATAGTATATCTCGCGAGGTCTAGAAAGCATCATCTTAATACAAAGACCTTACCTATTCATCCGGAAACGATAATAGAAATATTTCCCTAATCAACCACAAATGATGTTATTTATCCGAATATTTTTCACGGGGTATAGTGAATTACACTGAATGAGCGCAGCCGAAACAGTAAACAGTACATTTTCGTACACACAAGGAAGAAATTGGATGAGAATTCGTTTCCCAATCAAGTCGCATTTCAAATCCACAGCATCCCTGTTCTTTTTCAGTGTATATAACTCGTAGAGCTTTGTCAACCAAGATGAGCGGAGGTATTGACTCTATTGATAAAAAAGGTTATCCAAGAATTTCAACGCTGTGGAGGCTAATATAGATTATTTCCGGTTGGTATGCTAAGTTCTTTATTTCTGAGTATGCGTTGGTTTTCATTGTGATGCCTTTGAATGGCGTTATCAAAACTGCTAACACACCAACGGAAAAGCCAAATATGACCGCGTCAGAAATTGTCATTACTTGATTACACCGACGAAGTTGTCAACGGTCGGTTAGTTGTTTTTTGTGAGCCAATGTTGAATGTCATGTTGATTGACATGCACAATTTTCCTAGAGTAGAATGCCACACAAGCCCCTCCACCAAACTACCCTGACTGGGGAGAATTGATGAGGGAGGGAACCTCTGTGTTGTCCCAATGAAAAATTGGAAATTGTGCTTTCAAATGGACTCGTAATTTTTACAATGCCGCATATATTACAATTCCGCAAATACCAATTGAGACCAATACTATAAAACTTCTATAATTGTATCTTCTAGAATTGTATTTTCTTGTTATGATTTTAAATTGGTTATAATGAACCATTAGCGTTTTCAAAGATCTGGCAATTTGCCAGTTGGCAAATTGTCATATCTTTTAAAATGCTAATGATTCATTTTAGTCAGTTATATTACTAGGTAAAAAATTCAATTCTAGAAAATACAATTGAAAATGTTTTTTTTAGTATTGGCTCCGGGGTGCAATACTTAGTCCAAGAACGACAACTTAGTTACATATAGACGATATAAGAATGCATTATTTTCAGTAGGAAGTTATCGAAGATGAAAGTATGGGGTGATAAGTCTATTGAAAAACATCAGTGATTTTAGTAATGGGCATAGTAACAGAGGTTTGTGTCAAACTCTACTCGAATTGGAGTATGTTATGTAAAATAAATTATTCTTTGTTCCGTGGTTAGCAGAAGCCAACTGTTAATCTCTTAATTAATTGGACATCAACATTATCCATAAAACAGGTGAACATATAATTATGTTTATCCCGCAGATAGGCAGACGGGCAAGATAAACAACCTCGCTGAGAACGCACAGTAACACAGCATGGCGCTGTCTCGCTACCTCATTAGAGTCAAAGGTCTCCATAAATCAATGCCGAGGGCTTCAATGAGATACGGCTCAGATTCCCCCGGGGTATTCCTTGAAAATATAAAAAGTAGTCGCAAGGTTTAGAAAACCAGTGTTGATCGTAAGGTTCAAACTCCAGCCCGGTGGCTGTTTTTGGTATGGACGTGTTAATGAGTTGTGGGACTAGCGGGTCCAACCTATAGTTTAGAATAGCCGAGAAGTTATTAGGCCAAGTGACGCGGGAGGGCTTTGAGAGTCATAAACGAAGTTTAACGAAAAACGCGAAGTAAAGTTAGTTGGAGGGAGCTATCGAGAACTCGAACATTTTACTTAATCGGAGCTATCGAGAACTCGAACATTTGACTTAAGCTAGGAGCTCCATGTGAGCTTAGTGGAAGCCAGGCAAACCGCATGCATGAACATTATTGGTTTAAACGGTAGACGGAGAGTGGGTTAGGCGGTACAAAACTGTAAAGTGGATTGATAATATATCATCACACGTGTAAAGTAAGATAGATTGAGTTGGTTAGAGGAGTTGACGGATTAATTGAGCGTACATAAAGGTGGAAGCTACTATAAATAAAATATACGTTATGTGTACAATTGCATGGGAAGTGGACCACCAGGAGCTGAGGAACAACAAGAGACAACCGGACGACAGCTTTGAACGCGGAGTTCCCCGGAAAGAGCTCGAACTTTCGGGATGGGGAAAATTCATGTGTGATTTGTTTTGTGTTGTGTATATATTTTCATGGATTGTTCTTGATGCGTACATGTGAGTAGATAGAAGTGTTTTATTTCATTAAATTATATTCAGGTGACACCCGTCGGTTGTATTTTTAAATATCAAGGCACTGACGCCTTACGATGACGAATCTGCCCCAACACAACCACAACACCGCGAGGTGGAGAGATGTATGTTCACTCAAAAGCCCGGCAGTCCTCTCCGAGTAGGGCCGAGCTGTAGAGTGATCATAAATCTCACACATCTGCCCCCTCGTGTTGTGACAGTATGGATCGATCCTGAGTGGACTTTAACCGAGTGAAGAAACAACAGCAGAAAGGCTGAAAATTCATCCATATTAAATTTTTATAATCAAATTGATAATAACTACCCACTGGACTATTATAGGTTATTGTGATGAATTGGCGGTTTGAATGGTCTAAGGTTTGAGCTTATGTTCAACCGAGATGCTTATGTGTATATGTTCAAATAAGACTCTTCCCAAAGCCCAAAAACCCACATTGTGAAATGAACTAGGCAACTTTTAAGGATAACAGGTTTAATAAATAAAACACTCGTGAACCCCACGACGTCACTGCATAAATAATCAATAAAACATATAAAGGTCGAGGTCACTCTATCATACTCCAAATCGTAAACTGATTTGTAATTTAAACGCCGTGCACGAACGTATCTGATTGGTCGTTACGCATATGAGTGACCCTTTATGACATGAATAAAATGCCTCCGACATAAAACGGTGTCAAGCAAGAATATAAACAAACCACCGAAGGTAATATGTTTCTTAAAAATAATAACAGCCTCATTCACATATTTCAAGTTAGCCTTCGGACTGAACGATGATTAACCCTTTACCTAACATGAAAAGCAGACGACACTTGCAAAAAAAAATTCTTGAATAACTAAATTTTTTCATTTTTTGTCTCAAAAACATAGGTTATGACCCCTCGTTGGAACGAGCTCGACGAGCTCGTTCCAACGAGGGGTCATAACCTATGTTTTTGAGACAAAAAATGAAAATATTTTGAAAATGAATTGGCGATTTTTGAGAATAGCGCTGGCCGGTTTTGGCCGTTACGTTGGGTAAAGGGTTAAAGGAGAAGGAACAGAACGGTGGGACCGAACGTTAAATGGTCAAGTGTAAGCACAGTTACTGGAAGTTGTGGATACCACCACTTTTTTTACTGATAACAATGAAAGCACCACGTCAGTCCTGACCCCGTGTTACACATACAGTAGTCTATATAATAATAGACAAGTAATGAAAGCTTTTTTGCCCTGACCGATACCCCCTTCCCAGTTCATTTGTGAATTCGCTCATTGAACAAAGATTCATCAACACAGTTTTCTTGTACAGCTATCCACAAGGAATTTAACTTCATGTTTATCATACATTAATAATCAAATCATCATACTACGGCTTCTTTATTTGATAAAAAAAAACTTTTTTGCCCGCGACTCGACACCATTAGAACAACAATGATGACGTAACGTTTCTAGTGTCTAAAAATACCGTCTAAAAATGATTGCGGAATACTGAAACGGATCAAGTTCTTGTCATCTGCTTTGCAGTGATAGTCGGTGAATTTTTAGACTGCAGTCGTATGTTTTATGCTATTTATGATAAGAAAATGGAAGTACTTAGAAGCTGGACATGTTGGCAGCACTATCTGCGTGTGCGGAAAATGTGCAGCTAATGTTACGGTTAGTTCAAAGGAAAAAATTAAATAAATAAAGTCTAGGCCTACCCCCATTTATACACCTCATTAGTGTTGCTTATTTCGTTCTCTCAGGTTATTTGACTTTGGAAATGCGCCGCAATCTAGGGATGGCGCCCAACATTCCCCCGATGTAGGCGTATGACCCCCACCCGGGGTGGGGGGGGGGGGGGGGTCTAGACAATTTATTTATTTATTGGTGTTTAAGGTCACATATTTTTTAACAATGGCTAATCATTCCCACAACATGAATATCAACTCAACACCGGGGGTGAGCGTTAATAAGCCATGTTAACCATTTTAGAGAGGGTTACACCTCCCAAGAATTGGTGACTGGGTCCTATTTTACCAGTAAAACAGAGCCTGTTTACCGCAGTGAACAGGCACGGCTTTACTTCCCTGGGTTCCCGCGGGCAGACGTCTGGAAATCCCCAGGCCGACCATGGTTTGGCCAGATGTGTATAATTTTTGTTTTAATTGGGAAAAAATCACAATAGGCTTATCCGTGAATCTAGAGGCAAGAAAGCCAGTAACAGCGAGCAGCCAAGTTAACATAAACTACAGATTCTGAAGATATCTTCCAATAATATAACAATACTATGAGTTTGGAGGGCCTTGCGGTTTATTACCGGCCCGAGAGGAATGAATAAAAGCCCGAGGGTTTATTACCGGCCCGAGAGTCGAGGGCCGTTAATAAGGCAAAGGGCTGTTGATCTTCATCCACCAAGCGCCGCATCTGAAAGCCTGCGCCTACAAGCCCCCTCCCCCACCCCTCCCATTCACCAGCTTCTAATTTTACGTTTCACTCCTCATGCAAGTAACAGGTAATGTTTGATGTAGCCAGTTCAAGTTTGGCAATTGAGGAGGAAGAACGTTTGCAGCAGCAAGTAGAAGGGGTCAAGGGGAACGGCGTTCCCACAAAAGCATCACTGCCCTTGCCTCCCCACCGACTCCCAAACGCACGCACACATGCTCGCAGTGGGTTTTCTAGAAAGGTTTTTCTTTTTTTAAAAAGAAATGTCTCCGGGAAAGATTGTTTGTCGAGACCCCGAGATATCTTAATCGGTCAAGTACTTCGTCTGAATAATATGTGCCTAGGCCTACAACAAGCCTCGCCGCTCCCAACCCATTCACCCCCCCCCCCCCCCCGCCACGTTTCAGACAACATGCAGACTAGTGGGCCTAATACACTATTATGATTAAGGTTGTTCAGCATTAAATTTAAATGTTGTCAATGTCACGATTCCTAGCTGGCATTGTAAAAAAGAGATGCAATAGAATTTCCTTTTTATACAGGCCATGAGATCACTCTGACCCCTCCCTGTCTGTCATATAGGCCCATAGCCAAAATCTAATACCCTTTCCGCCCCCAACACATATTCCTTTCAAAGCTTCCTGCATTTTCAACTTCTGACAACAAGGTAGCGCTGTCTTAAATTAACCACCAGGTTTTTTTTTATTAAAGTTCGGACAAGTTGGTTGAGCCGTGACAATAAATAGAACTCGAGGACAGGGGTGCAACAATTGTTTTGCAGGGAAGACTCTTACATTATAGCTTACATCCATTATTCTTCTGTTCTGTCGTCTGCAGCACAAGAACAACGCAGTGCGTAGTTTCGCTTCCGGGTTAACTTTTGTACAGCCTAGCAACGAAATGTCACGCCATCATCGTTGTTCTAATGGCGTCGAGTCGCGGGCAAAAAAGTCGAACGGAGAGTTTTTTTATCAAATAAAGAAGCCGTAGTATGATGATTTGATTATTAATTTATGATAAACATGAAGTTAAATTCCTTGTGGATAGCTGTACAAGAAAACTGTGTTGATGAATCTTTGTTCAATGAACGAATTCACAAATGAACTGGGAAGGGGGTATCGGTCAGGGCAAAAAAGCTTTCATTACTTGTCTATTATTATATAGACTACTGTATGTGTAACACGGGGTCAGGACTGACGTGGTGCTTTCATTGTTATCAGTGAATAAAGTGGTTATATTCACAACTTCCAGTAACTGTGGTGCAAGTAATGTTCTTGACATTTGCCGTTAAAATATTAGAGACAGAGGCGTAATTATGGGGTGGGGATAGGAGAGGAGGTGTGACTATAGATTTGCTTCTTGGACTTCTGTCACACACACAATCGGTCTCATGCAAATGGAGGTGTGTGGATGAGTGTGGATATCTGGGCCCCATCATGGCCAATTGTGAGTCCGGTGTGTATTACCTAAATAAGAAGGGAAGCCACTGTACCACGATTACCGCATGTATTTATCCACAAACATATTTCCTGAATATTTTAACAATATTACTCGTGTGCAAATATTCCAACTACATCATCAAGTCATGCCTTTGAAAATGGCATTCCTTGATGACGTAGTTGGAATATTAGTCAGTCGGACTTTTGGCATGACAATCGGTATGGTTTGGATGTACACTTCCCCTCCCTCAATCATCTTCGCGACACCCCTGAGTAGGGTTGCTGCAGAGCAGAATGGGAAAATTGTGACATATAGCACTGTGATCACATATAATATATGTGGTACTGTGATCAAATATAGTCCATATAGTACTGTCATCACATATAGTATATATAGTACTGTGATTGAATATAGTACACATAGTACTGTCATCACATATAGTATATATAGTACTGTCATCACATATAGTATATATGATACTGTGATTGCATGTATTACACATAGTACCGTGATTTTATTTTGTACATAATTAGTTACACAGTTTGTTGGTGGCCTAATATGGTATATATGGTGTCAGTTAATTTCATACTGGACGAGAGCGAAGACAGTTTGTTGGTGGCCTAATATGGTAAAAATGGTGTCAGTTAATTTCATATTGGACGAGAGGGAAGAATTAACTGACACCATATATACCATATTAGGCCACCAACAAACCGTGTAACGAATATATCTTACCGACTGCTGCATCGATGCACAGAACTAATAACAACAGTGATCAAAATTAAATGAGAGAATTCTCACAATGTGTTCACGTATCTTTGCCTTGTTGCAATTTATGGGAGAGTGCCTATAGGCACTCTCCCATAAATTGTAACAAGGCAAATTCATACATACCAAACAGTTTCATTTCGAAGGTAACATGACACACATCTACAGAATATGAAGCCTTTTAAGTTGCCTAACCTGTACTTCAGACCAAACATGGGCTTCCAACACACAGCCTTTCAACTTGAAGCGTTTATCGGCCGCCACCATTTTGAATAATCAATGAACAAAGGGGAGATTACCCTTAGCTGTCAGCGTATATTGATGTTGACAGGCAGTATATGGTTTTATATGCAGTCTGTATGTGACGTATTTGAACCAATGAAATTCCCAGATACTTGCAGGAGGTAAGATATTATTATTATACTGTCATCTTATAGAGTATACTGTTCAAAAAAGTAGGGAATATCCAAACTGATGTTGATATTTTAGGGAAAATGTATTGGATACGCATGATTGGACACATCAATATGATACCAAGTTTAATGTGGATCATGAATGTCACCGGTCCATGAAAACTTCGTGCAGGTTTTTCGCACGAGCGCCGCGTTAATGTCTATGGGGTACGTTTTGAAATTTTCATTTGTACTGGACGGGCTTTTTCGGAGGTCTCATCGTTCTTTTCTTGGTATAAACTCGTTCATCAATCGTTTCTGATCGAAACGTAACTTTTGAGGTATGCGAAGACTGACACGTTTCGAACGTTTACATGCCGTTGGCATGCTGGAAGCTGGCAACAGACAGACTGCAGTGGCTCAAATTCTCAACGTTACTCAATCGGTGATTAGCAGGTTGGGGTCACGCAACCGCCAGACAGGCAATGTTGATGCCAGACGTCGGTCAGGTCGACCAAGGGTGATAACTGCTAACCAGGATCGTTTCATCCGGACCACAGCATTACGTAACCGCTATCAAAGTGCCTCAGAAATTGAACAGCAACTGCACTGAGCGACAGATGTGCGAGTCAGTTGTCAGACTATCTGAAATCGCCTACCCAGCTGGAATTTGTACGCTCGACGATCTCGAATAATTCAACGTTTGACTGAACGTCACATCGCAGCAAGAGGTAATTGGTGTGGAGCACGACAGCGTTGGGACAACCATCCGTTGAGCAACGTCATGTTCTCTCTACTTCCACGATAGGCGAAACAGAGTGTGGCGGCGGCGGCGGCGGAACGAACGATAACATGACGTAACCGTTAGGCAGCACGATCGTTTTGGTGGTGGATCGGTCATGGCGTGGGGAGGCACTTAACCATGACAAGCAGAACAGCATTACATGTCATCCAAGGTCGTGTCACAGGGCAGTACTACCATGGCAACATGTTAACAGCTCATGTGGTGCCATTTGCACGACGTCACGACCGTCGATTCATTTTCCAAGATGACAATGCTAGAGCATACAGGGCCCGTGTCGCTACAGAGTTCCTCCAAGAGCAGAACATCACTACACTGCCTTGGCCAGCACTAAGTCCAGACCTTTTACCAACCGAGCACGTCTGGGACATGCTAGGCAGGCGCCTACGACAACATGAACAACGTCCTATCAATGTCCAGGAACTCGCTGCTGCATTACTGGAAGAATTGAATAACATCAGTCAAGCTGATATTGGACGTTTGGTGAAGAGTATGCCACGTCGGATCCGCGCTTGTTTCGCGAACTGAGGAGGATTTACAAGGTACTGAGGTCTTGGACTGAATGTGGTAAATTCTCTGAGTAACCGTCCATGTCTTCTACAGCTCAGTGCGTGTAATGTTTTGCTTGTAAGACACCCAACTATCGCTGAAATCAGTCACCAGATGTCACAGTGCAAAGCCTCAACTATCTTTTTGATGAAAATATAAATATATTTCTTCCTATATCTCACTTTTATCAAATATCTCCTACTTTTTGAATAGTATATATATATATAATATTGTGATCGGAATCAGATGGCGTCTCGCGATATTTTGTATTTTTTGGGTAGATTTAGTGAAAACAAGCATCGGGAGATTTTTTGTTGAGCGAATCTAATCATTGTGACTTCATTGCATAACCATTTAAAAATTATAAAATCAGTGAATCAGTTTTTTAATGGGGTTTAACGACACTTTCGACAGCCATGGCCGCCTTACGTCGAACAGTTTTACGGATTGAGGATGCCGGAGTACCCTGAGAAAACCACCGAGTAGCAGTGGGCATCTGTCACACTCCCCAACTCCACACAAGCCGGGTTAGGATTGGTTGAAGACAAGTGCACCATCGACGTACAGTACGCCTTAGTGCCCCCATGTGGGTAATGAGGACCAAGTGCTTTGCTCATGGACATAACGCTGGTCCTCGTGGTGGATCTGACCATGGACCTTTCGGTTAGTAGACCAATGCGATAAACTCTCACCTACCGCGATCCCAGGAAATCAGTTAAAATATTGGGCAGTGAGCTGAATAAATAGTTGTTGTTTGTCTTGTGGTTTCATGCAAACCGTTTCAATTTTGTTGTAGATGTGCAATCCCTAGTTTCACAAACGACACGTATTCAGTACAGAATGAGTACCACAGCAGACTTGTCAATGAAACGATACCTTTCGCTAACGACGAAGATTCACTCTACAGTCACTGCGATGTTTACAGACAACAAAATGATACACAATTCGACGACACAGGCATCCCAATCAATGGCACGACAAAGAGTTGTAATCAATGGGTGTATGATAAGTCAACATTCCAAAGAACTGCTTTAGAAGATGTAAGGTTTCATCATATAGTTTTATGGGCTTTAATTTCCAGAGCATCGGGGACGGCCATGTATAGAATCGGCTAAGGCGGAGCAACATTTTTGAAATGTGTGTTTGGTAGCTAACGCCACCGTTCTCTATTGATAGAACGTCAGCGATAAATGTCACCACTAAAACAGCTCCTCCCCCACTCATAAGAAGATGGCGTCATGTCAATCAGCGTGATAATTCTATCCAGTCTATGACGTTTGGTGAAGTGAAGGCTGTTACGCTGTGACTGTAGTCACAGCGTAGCAGCTTTGACTTTAAACGTTACGGTGTTTACCAAACACGAATGCTATTAGCAGGATAAGTTACCAATCTCGGCACTTGTTTTCTGTCAATGAAACCTAAAATACGTTGTAAATATTCCATTTGAAGTTCCGTGAAAAATGTGCACAACATTAGCATTTATATTTTTCACAAACAGACAAAAAAGTTTGCTCTCTAAAAAGTGATCAGCGCTTGCTTTGAAAACCTTCTAGATTTTTTTTGTTCTGCATTTTTTTATTTATAGTCATTCCCCCTCCAAAGACAGCGGCGGTGGCGCCATTTTTTATACGTGACTAATGAGCGTTTCAGCAATCTAGTTGTAGAGAGATCAGTGGTTGACTCTTAAGACAGAGCACAACGAGGGTGAGGTACTGGAGACAGGGTTAGCATTGGTCGAAGACAAGAGCACCATCGAAGTGCATTACGCCATAGTACTCAGCGCCAAAATGCCCCCCCCCCCCCCGTAAGCAATCGGGAGTAAGTGCCTTGACCAAGGACATAACGCAGTTACCCCGGCGGGAATCGAACTGTAGACCTCTCGGTTTGAAGTTCAATGCCGTATCCACTGAGCCACCGCACGTCCTAGAAGACGCTCTCACACCTATATGAAGGCCGGATTGCAAGTGTGGCGAATCTAGCACATTTCTCAATGTCAGTATTGGAGAAGGTAATGTTGAATACACAGGGCAATCGCGGAATAATACTCGTTTATTCTTCAGAATTGTATTTGTTACCTTTGGACATAAATTAACGAAATAGACAATTAGCATTTTTGAAGACGTGATGATTTATCTACGGTAAATTGCAGCTTTTAACCCTTTACCCAACGAAAAGGTCACATCCGCCCGCGTAATATGCAAATTCAGCAGCTGAAAAAATATTATTTTTCAAAAAATGTCAACAAAACCATATCATGTGACCCCTCTTTGGAACGAGCTCGTTCCAATGAGGGGTCACATGATATGGTTTTGTTGAAATGTTTTGAAATTTTTTTTAAACATGATATTGAAAATAATAAATATTGATATCGTCTGCGTTGGGTAAGAGTTAAAACGCTAATAATTTATTTCAACCATTTACAGCCATAGAGATGAAAACAATACTGTTCTAGAAAATACGATTGTAAATATTCTTTTTCTGGGGGGGAGGGGGAGGGGGAGGGGGGGAGGGGAGGGGGGGGGGGCTGGTCTATAGTTGGACCCGAAGCGTAATTATGGGACTGCAGGAGGTGACACCCTTAATAATGTCCGGTTAGGACATTTTCATTTAGATTGGAGTAATAGACATCTATTCGTTCTTGCTGGTAAACTTGTACTTTCTTACGGAAATAAATTTGCTTCTTGGACCTTTGTCACACATGCAGTCGATCTCATGCAAACGTGGGTCAGTGGCTGATTTGGAATGGCGGCGTCCCAGCATGGCCAATTTTGAGAAGTTTTTTAAAACTTTTCTCTTCATTGACAAATAATACAACCATATCATTAAGGCATGCCTTGATGATGCAGTTGAATTATTTCTTCGGTCGGGAATTTTGTCATGACAGTCTGGAAAAATTAGGTTTACAACCCCCCCCCCCCCCCCCCACATACACACACACACACACACCCCAATAATCGGTCATTTTCCCGATACCCTGAGTAGGGCTTTTGCAGGGCTGAATGGGATAAGCGTTGCAAATAGTACTGTTACCACAAAAGTTGTCTCTTTCGTGGCCAGCTTGCGATTCGGCGGTGACATAATTAAACAAGTCGGTCGATATTTCCTAAATAAAATACTATAAAAATAAGACTACATCAAGATCAAGCAATGGAAATTTCCAATTCAATGTTCTTGCGTACGTTTTCGACCTTGGCTTCATACTTCGAAAAAATACTCAAGTCTAACTTAAGTCCTGAAGCGAGCTCAAGTTGTACTCAAGTCGTGTGGTTTGAAGATTAAAATAGAATTCCGCTCAAGGCTTTACTCGACATCTTCATACATTAAATACAGTAAAGTATTAAGTGGGTGGATGAATTTTGTATTTGTGTGTAGATTCGGTAAAATCAAACCAATAGCCCTACATGGTTTATGGGGCTGTGGGATTTTATGACTGCATTACCAGTCTGTCTCCTCAACTGGGGCTATTTATTTATAATGAAGTTCACAAACCGATCGACAAATTTTCTTTATACAGGCCAAGACAAAAAACGCGAATAACCGTTCAGGTTACGTGTGGTTTTCGTCAAGTGTAAAATACGTGAACGAACTGCAGGTTACAACAAGGTAATACAACATAACCTTCTTAACCCTTTACCCAACGAATCGACCGCATGCGCACGCGTAATATGCAAATTCAGCAGTTGAAAAAATATTATTTTTCAAAAAATTTCAACAAAACCATATTATGTGACCCCTCGATGGAACGAGCTCGTCGCGCTCGTTCCAACGAGGGGTCACATGATATGGTTTTGTTGAAATTTTTCAAAAAATTTGAAAAAATGATATTTAAAATAATAAATTTTGATATCGTCTGCGTTGGGTAAAGGGTTAAATTACTAATCTCACCATGGTTTACAAGTAGGACTTCACAATATTGCATCTACATGTGAATAGAATAGCATGTTGTTTCCATCTTCAAAGAATTTCCTCCAAATTAAATAGCAACAATTAAAAATTGCGCGCGTTAGTTGTTGACATTATGCAGGTGTCTATATTTACACATAAAACTCTTTATTACACGCTAGACGATAGATTATCGAAGAAATTGCGGAAAGACAGAAATCATATCCCCAACTGTGAAGATACAGAACTTTTCACTTTCACGGTATCAATCAAAATGGCGGCTTTCAAAGCATCACTTCAATGTGAATACGAGTCAAATTATCACTGGCAATGATCAATTTGTTCTAAAAACGTATAATGAAAAGTAAATCTAGTGTTTTTGAGTGGATACCGATCATTTCCAACAATAATTCAACACGTATTCACCTTTAATTGATGCATGGAAACCGCCAGTCCAAACATGGCCTTTCAAGTACGTACCAAACCAAAAACTTGTATTACAGACTTTCAGGCCATGTTTGGACAAGAAACCCGCCAGCTGAATCAGATCGCAAGACGCTATCTGTTCTGAGTATGAATCACTTCCGCGTTTCAATGAATCAATGCGCTGTTTACTTTCATGCATCATTTCAAGGATGAAACGAGTGGAATTGTCAGATTCTTATAAAAAACGTATAATAAAAAGAAAATCTAGTGTTTTTGAGTGGATACCGAAAATGATCTCACTTGTGAACGAGATAAATGGTCATTTTTGCGGAAGCGCTCGCGAAAAATAAACATTTGTCTCGGTCACTCATGAGATAATTTTCGATATCCACTCAAAAACACTAGATATCCTCTATTTCACATGGGTTACAACTATGCTATATTAAGAAAATTTAGTTTTATCGGAAACATTCGCGAGTAGGGATGAAAATTTTCTGCTCAGCTTAGTATAGTGTATGTATATTAGTTAGTTTCAAAATATCGATTGGAATAAAATCTCTGCTGTGTTTAGAGATGAACTGAAGTCGAGGATTTTATTTAGAGACTGAACTCAAATATTTCGAAAAAAGAAGACCTTGTGTTGGTTTTCGCAGTGGAAGCTATCCCCGCCTTCTTATTAGTCCATTTCCAACTGGCCTTGTCAGACAAATCGCAATTTCCTCCCAAAGACCATGTGCATAAGGAAAACTTACGGGAAAGTTTTCCTCACAGAGAAAACGGATACTGTACATCAGTCATGGTAGCTGGTTCAGTGCAGGCAAGCTTTAACCCTTTACCCAACGCCAACGATATCAAAATTTATTATTTTAAATATCATTGTTTAAATTTTTTCAAAATATTTCAACAAAACCATATCATGTGACCCTCTCATCGGAACGAGCTCGACGAGCTCGTTCCAATGAGGGGTTACATGATATGGTTTTGTTGAAATTTTTTGAAAAATATTTTTTCAGCTGCTGAATTTGCATATTAACGGGCGGATGTTGCCGATTCGTTGAGAAAAGGGTTAACCAATCCAGTAGGAAATATGTGTTAACCAATCCAGTAGGAAATATGTATAGGAGATGACTACACATATTGCAGAGTATTATTTATATTTATTTATGTTTAAGGTCACATATTTATGCACAATGGCTAATCATGACCGTGACAGCTTTACGGGTGGAGGAAGCCGGAGTACCCGGAGAGAACCACCGAGCAACGACGAGCAGCTGCCAGCTCCCCAACATCGTAACTCCGCACTGCAGCACAGGCAGGGTTAGATTGGTTGAAGACATGCGTACCATCGACGTGCAGTACGCCTTAGTACACGGTGTCATCGTGCCCCCACGCGGGCAATGGAGATGAAGTGTCTTGCCCAAGGACACAACGCGGTTGCCGCAGGTGGGATTTGAACCGAGGACCTCTCGGCTTGCAGCCTGCACCTCTACCTACTGAGCCACCGCGCTCCCTGCAGAGTATTACTCATTGGATATGATTTTCTTTTCCAGAATTTCCCTGTATCATTCTCGTTTGATATGACTCGGCTGATATGACTCTGCTGATATGATGCTGATCTCGTGCGACAGGACTCAAACTACAGATGTCCTTGATGCGTTACTGGACGCAGCCATTTTGTTTACAGCGAAATCTTTCACAGTTATTCTTCGAAAACAATCAGTTAGTTAACTTGGCGTTATCAAGCAAAGGGGGTAGTTGTAGTGATGGTGATAAATTAATGGTAGCAAAAAGTGAGGATTAGATTGTCGAAGACGAGAGAGTTATACAGAAACTTCATCGCAAACTTAGATTCGGAGTTGAAAGGGGAGATTAGCAGAAGTGGGAGAAGAGATAGTTCAGCTATTCGAACGTCGCGGCTCCTCCAGTGGGGAAGCCGAGACGTTCGGATAGCTTGACTAGAAGAGTAAACTTCGGACTTTGTTAAAAGAACGAGAGACAATACCACTGACAGAAAACTGTAACAGAACTGAGAATTATTGTAGTTATTTGTTTTGTTGTAACAAATAAATATCGGGCGAGATATCAGCACCTGGTAACTTCACATCAGCATTCGACCTTCAGTCTCAGGCTGATATGAAGTTACCTTGGGCTGATGTCTCGGCCGATATGAAACTAAGAACGTTTACAATTACAATCCCATAGGAATTCTCTGTCAATTTTGAGATCACATACCTTTCTTCTCCCATCTGTTTTCCTTAAATGTGTCAGAGATAAAGATAAAGTTTAAAATACAAAACCTAAGGAATAGTGCCGTGAATCTAAGAAACAGAGATTGGGTCCTTGTCAAGGTAAACAGAATGTCAGCTAGTGAAATAAAATGGTAAACTATCACGTCAGTGCATGTCGACTGGCTTTCACAATAATGAATTCTCACCCTGAAGCAAATCGGAAAAATAAACAACCTTGGCATACTTATTGTTGGACTGGGTTTGCAAGTTGAGTGGCAATACTTTTCTGGTGATATCTGTATTTGAGAAGTACTTTTTGCAATAAATTTAAACTATATGGCCATAATTTATTAGATAGATCTTGGGAGCACACCTTTCACATATATTTTATTACTCTTAAGAGAAAATATTTTTTCTTTCATTACTCGGTCCGAAATAGGAGTACATATGAAAATGTATAATTGAACGTTCAACATTTTCTGATAAAGGGCTTAAAAATATGAAAACTATCTTGTATTTTTGTGTGGATACCGACGAATAGCATGTCTCCGATCTTCATAAGAGGTTTCACAGACCAGCAGCGGGGGGGGGGGGGGGGGGGGGGGGGGGGGGGGAGGGGGTAAAGCAAAATATTGCGGGTTTCTTCCATTTATCCATACGAGAGTTGGCCCTTGGTACACTTAGAACCTAGAAAACTTTCTGTACGAACGTTTTGCGTTATGCCTCAAGCATCAGCTGTCGGATTCTGATTTTGTTTTTTATATTGAGAGGAATGGGGGAAAGGATCCGCACATTATGGGTTTAGTCTATGCATACGTATCAGCGTTATGACCCTTGTTACACGTTGGAAGCTTTCCGTACGAAAGTTTTGCGTAATATCTCAATCATTGGAGTGCAGAGCATGGGGAAAGGAAATCCACATGCAGTGGGCTTCATTCATACATTCTTACCAGAGTTATGGACCTTGTTACACTTGGAAAACTTCCCGTACAAACGTTTAGCATCATAACTCAAACATCGGTTGTCGAGTTTTGATATCCTTTCTTGGTATGGCGGGAGATCAGCACCGGAGAAAAGATATCCACATATAACGAGTTTCGTACACGTACACATACCTGAGTTATGTTCCTTTTTATACTTACAAAACAGCCGTTATCAACGTTTTGCATTTTAACTCGA
This sequence comes from Pictodentalium vernedei, assembly GCA_031216915.1. NCBI lineage: Eukaryota > Metazoa > Mollusca > Scaphopoda > Dentaliida > Dentaliidae > Pictodentalium > Pictodentalium vernedei. The sequence goes on along the minus strand of CM062296.1, from coordinate 734,399,162 downwards.
GAAAGAGTTGTATTTTGACATTCTTCGGTATGCTGATAGACCAGTATGGGGAAAGGATATCCACATCCGCGCTCATTTACCACAGTTATGCCCGTTGTTAGACTTAGAAAAACTGTCCCTATGAACTTTTTGCATTATTGTTTTTTTTTCTTTCTTTTTGTCAGTGGGAATACTTTTCAGTAAATGGCAGCACGAAATTGTATAATTGTTATATCGCTTATGTTCAATGGGTATGCGGGGAGAGATTTTACCGAATTAGCCTACATATGTATTCATAGTTTTCCTAAATGGCAGACAGAGAAATGCCACCACTCCTTTGAGCAGCATATGCTATCAATGATATTGCACGCGGGGGCATATGCAAAGTTCTACGTTGCTGTTTTCTCTTGTTCAATGGATTCCACGGGTGGCTTCTTCGTGAGAGAAAAAAACTCAGGATTTATTTTCCACGCATTAGATAAGCGTCGGTATTCATGCAGAAATAATGAATTTTCTTTTTATCATTCACGGTTCGGAAAAGATTTCATTTTAGATAAAGCTACCTAAGAATAATAGAAAGCACAAATAAACTTGTCCAACCATACCTCAACATAATTTATTGAAGGCCGTAGCAAGATATAGTCCACTAGTATTTTGTGAACAACGTGTATAGATAGGTCGAAAACAGTTTAAAATAAGAAGTTAATGCGGGAAAAACGCCGTAGAACACCATTTTCAATTATATATTAGAACGTTTTGGAATTGTCCTTGGCGATAGTTTGGATAATTTCATCGCGAGTCTTCGAGATACATTTCCATCCACTACCGCAAAACCGTCGATAACTACTTCAAACAACAGCAAAATACTTGTTCTGTTCGAAATTAAACGTTCTTCGGTGTTACCGGATAACACTTTGTGACAGTGGATCGAAGCCGTATGTTACCAAAACAGGTGGATTAATATTACTCCCAGAACAGCAAAGTTCGGCCAAATAGAATATAAGCTTCGAACACTCCATTCTGATGAATGCCCTTTCCTCCCATAGCAACACAGTGCCAACGGTATGGCGAGCGAAGAATTGCTATGGGAGCATCTTAGATTGTCATAATCCAACATGGTGGCATACACCTTCCATTGGCTCTTTATGGCATTTATGTCAAGATCTACCACTGCTTCGCATGTATTGCATGCACAGTAAATTGCCACGGTTCATGATATTATTTATGCCGCAACACAGATGCTCACCTCGATACCATGACAACCCATGTCCAATGTATCCACTGTTAAGGAATAAACGTTATTTAATGTCTAATGTCCATGTATCATTGCAAACTAAGCTTTACTGAGTTTATTCATCCGATCAGCAGCAAGCCACGTTTATTCGCCCGACCAGCATCGTGCCACTGTTTGCAGATCTTTACTGTTCTCTTCTTCCAAATCCGTTTGTTATGGTTGATGGTCCTATGTTAATCTTTTTATATGTTCATTGTTTGACCAGTTTGTGTTCAATCCATTAATAGCTTCAGCTATTACCATACATTCGGCAGATTTTTCCAGATCCACATTAGCTCCGGTGAAAAACCTTTCTTCTTACGTGGACGTTGCAATCTTCCGTGTAAATCACTAACGCGTTTCCTTTCCTTCCTTTTCTTTCTTCTTTATTTTGCCTGAGAGAAGTAATAGTTGCTAAATGAGCTGGAGATATTCATGAATTTGAACAACCTGCCAACGTGCGGCATGTGACGCCGAGCCGCGACCATTATGGTCTGGAAGCAGCCTATTCCTTAAATTATCTGTCGCCAATGGTTTAGAAAGTCAAGCGTCTGGAATATTTCAATTGGTCGGAAAATCAAACCTAGTGGAATATTTTAGACAATTAAATCAAAAAATACCATAAACATTCATTTGTGTAATCAGTGGAAGAATCAATCGATTTCGTTGAATCTTTAATGACGTTACATTACTGTTAGAAATATTTATAAAATGAACAATGATTGAAGACTCATCTTCAGTATTCGCACTGTCGGGTTTCAATGTTTCAAGTTGCACAAAAACAACTTTGTTTGGCACCACAAATACAGCATTTTCCACCAATTTGTTGCACCAAAATATACATTTGGTGGGTATTAAAGGCATTGTGGTTTATTATTTCTGTGCGTCGTTTTCGATTTATTTATTTATTGGTGTTTAAGGTCACATATTTCTGCACAACGGCTAATCATGACCATGGCAGTTTTATGAGTGGGGGAAGCCGGAATACCCGGAGAGAACCACCGAGTAACGGCGAGCAACTGTCAGCACCCCAACATACTAACTCCACACAAGCAGGGTCAGCATTGATTGAAGACAGGTGCACCATCGACGAGCATTATGCCTTAGTACACAATGCCATCGTGCACCCACGTGGGCAATGGAGGTGAAGTGTCTTGCCCAAGGACACAACACGGTTGCCGCAGGTGGGATTTGAACCGAGGACCTCTCGGCTTGCAGCCTGCACCTCTCCCTACTGAGCCACCACGCCCCCGGTGACAAACATAATCATGGGTATTTGTTATAGGTCAAATGAAGTAACAGTTTATCCATTTCATCTGATTCTTATCACAACATTTCCTTGTTTATACATAGCCTTTTTTCTCTTTCTTAATGTATTATAAATCCTCTGAAAGATAAAAAATTATTTGCTTCTAAATTAGTTGGAATGAATCAACAGTGACTAAATAATAATCATGAAATTATTTTGTGAACGTTAATAATAGGCGTTTTCTTTTTTTTGTATTTTATTATTGTATATTTCGGTGTTTTATCACAATGGCAATTGAAATAATTTAAGTGGTCAAATAGTTATAACATGAAAATTTAATATATGAATAATTCTTACGGCACACGGAAGTATTTTTGTCACACTGACAAATATAAGGATTGTCACACGGGCAATCTTCACAACACAAACACAAATTCACAATACGTTATCTGGGAGCGACGTCCACCATTTAACATAGCATCATGACAACCAGCAAGGACCATCTCGCGCCAACACACTTCACCAGGCCAGTTGCACTATCCGATGAGATGTTCTCAACTGGACCCCGGAAACACCGCGTCACTGATTAGGAACCTACAACACCCCCCCCCCCTCTCCCGTCACTATTGAAAGTTAAACCAAGCCTGTGTAAAGAAATGTACATGTGTATATTTGCTGTAGTCTATGTCACGTCCTTATGAAAGCTAAGATGAAGCCATTAACCTCATCCAAGACATAATAAATAAAAACTGACCTCACATTGCTCAACATATATCACTCATGTTAATGAAGCAAATAACCTCATTGATTTTGAGTGAAATATATCTACTCAACACCGAAATCCAAGATTGTTAGTATATACACAAAAATTCAAAACAGATGAAGCAAATTACCTCATCTTGTTTTATCAACCAGTACTGTAAATAACTTATTTAAACTGAACTGTATGGTATAAATATTTATGTGCACACTGTGTTCCAGCTACATCGAATAAAGTTGTTTTGCATTAATAGATATTTTATGAAGAACTTCTTCAAGTAAGTGTTTTTTTTATCTCAGCAACTTTTTGAGCCACTGATTTTAATTGCCACTACAGATAGAACAGGAGATAAATATGGAGAGTCAGATCCAAGAAATATTTGTTCTATTGGGAGAGTTTTCAAAGCAAAATCTCATGCTGATGATTTGAGAATCAATGCAGTAAATCCCAATTTGACATTTACCAGAGTGCTTCTCCACTCATCAAGATGTTTTTGTGTTTCATTGAAACAATAGCAATGTACAGGTACACCAGTAAGAGTGTACTTCTGAATTAATTCTAGTAATTCATCAGCAGCTTGCCCTGTTCCATAATCCCTGCAATGACAAATAAGTGTTTTCCCTAATGCTTTAGAAAAAGATAAAATGTCAGAAAGGAAATCTTTCAGAGCTTTAATTATTGGCTAGCGATACAACTTTTGTATCTGTACATGAGGGATTACAGGTACATGTTGAAGTTAAATCTAACCCTATTTCACCTATACCAACATATTGTTTTGTTTTAGAAGAAACTTTAACTTATAATGTGATGTTGTGAATGCACATAATTTTTCACAAAATAAGGGGTATGCCAAAAGAAACTCTCAGGTTGCCACAACCTTGCATTTGAGTATGATATAGTGACCAATAGTCTGGATAGACATATTTTTCTATGAGCATTTCTGAATGAAAATCTTTGTCTGCAACATCTAAACTCAAGTCATGAAAATTTGAAAGGCCAGTCTTTCTCAAGAAAGCATCCAGGTGAAAATGGGAATCTATGAAAGTCAAAGGTTCTTCTAGAGCTTTTAATGTAATGTTGACATTCTTATATGGTATGTCTGACAAAAAAGTTTCCTGAGTGTGAGGATAGTTCTCTGTACTTGTGGTATTAAAAGGTTAATCAGATTTGCGAGTATTCGCCAGTGGGACATAACAGCCAGACAATTGGGTGGTGAAGTTGAAAAATATTGAATTTCTGGTTGACATTTAACAGACTGAAAAGTACAAAGTAGTTTGATCTCGGAATCTGTGAAAGGAGAATAAGTCACTTTCTGTGGATTATGATATAATTGTTCAGTGATAACAAACTGAAACAACTCTTGTAAAGGTTTATGTCTTAAATAGAAACAAATGAAATGTAACAACCCATTCATCACATTTACCCACTGTCTATGCTGATGTGAACTAATATGACCATGGAGTAGAATTTCTTTGTGTTTTGAAGTTAAAAAACACGTTCGTCCCTCTTGCTGTTGATACTTCCAACAAGCAGTAAAAGCCCCCACATACCAAGGCAGATGTGACCTCTGTACATGTGATTTTAGATGGTTACTGTTCGCATCACAAAGTGGGCACTGACCTCCAGATGGTGGCCTTTTCTTCGATTGACAAACACTTCCACTTATTGATAAATAGTTAAAGGCAGATGTTGTAGTCCCTGGTGACACTGTCAGTTTACTTTCAACATGAGACTTTTTAGTAGACATGGAAGCGATAAGATCAATTTCATCATAATCAGGCACAAACAATGCCTTGTCCAAATCATCGAAGGACATGTCGACAAACAGAACAGAAGCACAAAATTAATTTCTATTATATTGTGCACAATGACCAAAACTTGAGTGGAAGTGCCCAAACTCTTCAAGTCAATACGATAAAACCTTGCCAGTGGAGTGTACAGTGATAACTAGAATTTCATGTACATGCAAAAAACCCTTCACCATTTTTTTTCTTTTTAATACCTGCAAATAATAAAATACAATTATATTTCAAAAAATCAACTATTCAGCTTGGAGGACCATGTGTAGATTATTAACTTGACTATGAATCAATCTTTGTTTAAGCCAAAAGAAATGAAGCTAGTTACCTCATCTTTGAAGCTTATTAAAATCCATTCCAAAAACGAACATCTGAGATAAATTACAACTAACAAATGAAGCAAGTAACCTTATCAAATTTTATTTATTGATTATTTTTTTTTTAAATAAGCCACAAGAAATTAAACTAATCACCTCATTTTTGAACCACATTAAAATCTAATCTACACACAATCCTTCAAATACCAGGGGGGGGGGGGGGGTGTTATTTGACGTCCCCTTCAACTTGTTCTATCGACCATAAAATTAACACTGTCATTTTGTTTATCAATCACAGAATGAATAGTGTCATTTTGATGATCTTGATTTTGAGTTATAACCTCATTCTCAAGTTCATGGCTGATGTCAAACGTTTCATCAGAATCTAATTCACTGAATTCTTCTGTTTTCTGATGCTCTTTATTCTCTTTATCTCCCCCAGTCTGCTGTTCATCTGAATCATCCATGGAAGTAAACATATAATCATCTTCTGAATCTTTTGTCATAGAATTTTCATCAAACAACTGACTATGGGCACTTTCAAGAATAATTGTACATGCCTGTCATTAGAATATTTTAATCTGTCATGATGAACTGTAACAAATCTTTTATGTTGATTAAAAATTGTATACAAAGGGAGGCGACTTTTAATGACTAAAAATGGTCCTTTCCATGGGGATCGTAACTTGGTACATTGACCTATTTTAGTTGCAAGATTGAGGCAATAAACAATATCTCCAGGGTTAAAAAGACATTCCCTCAATTTCATGTCATATAACTTTTTCTGACATCTCTGAGTATCAGCTAAATGTTTTCAAGCAAAAGTATGTGTTTCTTGCATCAGCTTGTCCAAATGCTGAACCCATGTATGTGGTGAAAATTGATCTTGGATATTACCTATCCCCATGAGTATATCAACTGGCATAATCACCTCTCTGCCCAACATCATTCGATTTGGTGTGAAACCTGTGGATTTATTCTCAGTAGCATGTAAAGCCATTGTGATTAGATGTAAATCTCTATCCCAATGGGTAATTTTCTTTTCGATGTAGCATCTTATCATCTGTAAGATTATCCTATTGTAACGTTCTACTTGCCCGTTTGACGTTGGATGGTAGGGTGTAGTTCGAGTTTTCTAATAAATTACAAAAAGATTTGAACAAATGACTTCCAAAATTTCACCCTTCATTGGTATGTACGTAAACGGGACAGCCAAAGGTCATGATGAAATGTAGCAAAAATTCTCTAGCTGCTACTTCATCTATTTGATTGGGCAATGCTCTACACTCTAACCACCTAGAGAATTGACCAATCATTACTAAAACATAAACATTGCCTTGATCATTTGAAGTGAATGGACCAAGTATATCGAAATGGACTCTTTCCATTGGAAAACCAGCATGATGAAGTTGCATTGAAGCTTTTGATTTAACACAAGATGTTTTGTTCATAGTACATACCAAACACGAGGAAACATATTCTCTACAATCTCGGGCCATCTGGTACCAAAGAAAAGCTCTTTTCATTTTGTTCAATGTTTTTTCATGTCCAAGATGTCCAACAGATAATGCCTGAAATATCTACCCAACAGATAATGCCTGAAATATCTTGTAAACTTAACTACCGCAAGTAACTCCTTCCAAGTAGTACAGCATTTCCTCTACTCTGGTGTTAATACAAAACTGTTATAAGCTATTAGCCTATCATTACCATCTTGTATTTGTGAGAGTTGAGCTCCTATTGAAGTATTGGATGCATCAGTGTCTAAAATAAATTCACCATCCAGTATTGGAAATGATAAACATGTTGCAGATGTTAGTTCTTGTTTGAGTTTCTCAATTGCCAGTTGATGATTTTTATCCCATTTGAACTCTGTGACACTTGTTAGTTCATATAATGGTTTTGAAATTCCTGCAAACCCTCTAACATGTTCCCTGTGATAGTTTGCATATCCTAAAAAAGACTCTAATTGTTTTTTATTTGATGGTTCTACACATACTCTGATAACATCTAGCTTGTCCAGAGCTATACTAACTCCTTCATGACTAACATGTTTACCTAAAAATTCACATTTCTTTCTAAACAATGAACATTTCTTAGGTTTAAGCTTTCAATTATATTGACAAAATCTTTCTAACACTGTTTCTCGTCTCAACAAATGTTCTTCAAAATCTTTTCCCAAAATTCTGATATCATCAAGATAAGCCAATACCTCTTTCCATGTCAACCTTCGTAAAACCAACTGAATTGCCAGTTGAAAAGTTGCCCAACTATTGCAAAGACCCATCGACATTCTAGTATGTTCAAACAGGCCATATCGAGTAACAAAAGCAGTTTTATAGTGGCTAAAGGGATTCGATAATAATAACCAGAGGCCATATCAAGGGTACTAAAATAAACAGCACCTAACACGACTGTTAAACAATCATTTATATTTTGAAGAGGAAAAACTTCTTTGATTGTCTTTTTATTCAATTGACGGTAGTCGATACACCATCGGACTGTGCCATCTTTTTTCTGCACAGGAGTGGATGCCCATTCAGATGTAGATGGAACAATTACTTTGGCTTCTAACATTTTTTCTAAATACTTCTCTTACTCTTTCTCAAATTCATATGGAGTATGGCATACTTTATGTTTTACTGGGGTTGCTTAATTGTATGTTCAACTTCAGTTAAGTAACCAAGATCCAGATCATGTTTAACAAAAACTTCCTGATAATTGATGAGTAATTCCATTAATTTTTGTTTTTCCTTTTCTGAAAGGCTCTCACTTGAACATTTAAATAAGTCACAAAGATGAAGTGGCATTACAATTTCATTGAGGTTACTATCAGTGGACATGTTAATACCCATAGATCTTATCTCTCCAGTCTCAGGTATGGAAATATTAGATATAATTTTTAGTACTGGTGTTACCATCCCTATTTTAGAACCTGTTTTTAGTATTACACCTTTATCAGTGGGATTCAACAAATTTACAATTACACATTCATTTCCAACAACTAAAGTTGATGCTAATAAAACTGTCTGAAGTGAATTTGTATTTTTATTTGAATTTGTTAAGGGTTCTACTACACAATCAAAGTCTTTTCCCAGATAATGCTCTTCCACTTCTAATGTTGTATGTAATATACTATTCTGAGGTACAACTGTTCACCTTGGTACCTGAAAATTATTGGAAATGTTACTCTGCATTAGTCCTTGAATCTTGTTGTCACCTATATGGAGAGTATTACTTTCACGAATGACAATACATTTGTGATAACTCAGAAAGTCTAGTCCCAATAAAAGAGAATCTGTTACTGATGCAACATAAATATCCCATCTGAAAGTCATTGATGCTATTTTTAAAGTTATATTTGGCACAAAGTTTGCATGCATTATGCTGTCAGTTGCTACTCCTCTAAGACGAACTTTAGAGTTATCATGTAAATTCAGTTCTAGATATTTGGCTAAATGCTCGGACATTACATTAACTTGTGCTGCAGTGTCCAGCACAGCAAGGAAAAATATATATCCAATACAACAAGGAACCTTGATATTTATATTGCTCATTTTGGATCGTACAACAATTTCCATTATTGCATTACCTACATCAACCATTTTTGATTTATTAAAATCATGTTTATGTACATTATCATAATTTACCTCTGTCTTATTTTCCAACAAATCCCTGAATCCAAGTGACCAATCAATATCATCACAATCTTGTTTTAATATTATTCACATTTTTACAGTTGGAATATACCTGGTTATCAACAATACACTGGGCTAGCATCTGACCAGAAGAACTAACCCCTCTTCGTTTTTTGACTCTTCAGAGGCTGAACTTTTATTGCAGTTGTTTGCAATATGTCCAAAGCCACGACAGTTATAACATTGCAATCATGATGCACTTCGGACCTAAATTGAAAAGTGTGAACATTTGTTTTAGTGTATGGCTGATAATAAGTTGTTAACAGCTACTATCAATCATTGATTTCTTTACACTGTTGATCTGACTCAGCAGATGATTTTTGTACTGATCTCAGGAAGATAGCTTTGGGTACATACTGAGGTACAAAGTCGACAACATGAGAAAATGATACCTGTCGAGTTGCATTTGACCATGTACCAAACAATGCCCTTGTGTTGTTTATTGGTGCCTTTACATAGTTTAGAGCCTTATAATTATTTTTAGGGTTTCTATCCATAGCTGATTTTTCAGCATCTTTATTTTTATAACCATGAAGAAAGGACTTGACAGCAATTTGCTCAATAGTTTCCTCTAAAGCTTCTGGTGAGCATCCATAGTTAGAAAGTGAACTCACTGTGACTTTCAGTTTCAGTTTGTTTAATATATTGTAATTGCCGTCTAGCAGCAATTGGTACCTCTTTCTTGCTGAATCTTCTGGTCATTCTTTTAATGAGATCATTATAATCTCTATACCACAGATCCCGAACAAAATCTAAAGCTTTGTTTCATAAGACATCAGTTAATTCCCGCTCATCTCAGCCTGTACTCCATCTATAACTTTCAACCATTTGTTGATGTTGGAATAAAAATGAATCCCAATTACCCTCTCAATTGTAAATGGCTGTATGTGCTCTGGGGGGGGGGGGAGGGGGTGGGTGGGGGGACTTTTAAAGTGACGTGCATGACGCCTATGACGATTACATGAGTCAGAGCATGATATTGAATGACTTGAAGTAGAAGGATATCTGCTTGAGTGTCTACTTCTATTTAAGAATTTGGAACGCTGATGATCAGAAGAATCTGAAGAGCTAGAACGGTATTAACTATGTTTTTCATGTTTCAATACTGATTTGCAAGCTCTGTGGTGTTGTGTGGGCTTGTCATTATCAACAGATTGATATTGTTCAATAAAATTCTTATTGAGGGAATTTCCATGCGAAATTGATACAGTAAGTGACCACATCGGTTTTAAATGTGGCATTTGTGGGATCTATTGATAATTTGGAACGGGTGTTGAGAAGTTGGCTTGTGATATGTTAAAATCTGTAAATGACAGTTGATATGTTGGTGCTGGAGAATGTACTTGTTTTTGAAAAGGCTGAATTTCTGTTGCCTGTATAGAACAAACAGTATGTAACATTGATGTTACATGAGTATGTTATGCAGTATTGTAGAGGGGGGGGGAGGCATAATTTCTAAAACTGCATTATCGACACCTTGTAAAGCTGAACTAGTTAAAAGTATAATTTCTTAATAATGTTAAAGCTGTCAATTTTTCATCAACATTTTCCAGTCTCATGTGAACCAATTTCATTTCCTTATCTCTGAGATCTTATCCTATTTTCATGGCTTCTAACATTGCCACTAATTGATCTTGATTATGGGCAATTTTATTTAATTCTGCTCTGAAATCAATAGCCTGTGAAGGTTTCTGTTCATTTCCTTTAGAATTACTAAATGTTGGGAAAGTTTCTGCTGCTTTACCCAACACAATAATCCCATCTCTTTGCCACCCTTCCAAAGTTGTACGAGATACACTCGATACTTCAACTAATGAAGATATATCAAGAATGCCATGATTCTGTCAATAGTGAACCACATTTCGTGCTCTCGATTTCCCAATGTTGTGCAATTTGCGAAAATCATCTATAGAGGCAGATTCCACAAACATTGGTAGTGTCGTCGACATTTGTTTTTTTAAAATAATTTGGATATTACCAAAGAAAAATAATAACACAACTTATGAAAGCTAATAACTTTCAAATATGTGTCATAAATTTAATAGAATTAAATTTAATGTAACACAATTTGAATGGCCGAAATTTAGAAAAATTATTTTTTCGTTGCTGACGCCATTGTTGTATAATTATTTCGGTGTTTTATCACAATGGCAATTGAAATAATTTAAGTTGGTCAAATAGTTATAACATGAACATTTAATATATGAATAATTCTTACCACACATAGCAGTATTTTTCTCACCCAGACAAATAGAACGATTGTCACACAGGCAATCTTCACAACACGAACACAAATTTACAATAAGTTATCTGGGAGCGACTCGGCGACATCCACCATTTAACATACCATCTTGACAACCAACAAGGACCAATCTCGCGCCAAAACACTTCACCAGGCCAGTTGCACGACCCGAGGAGCTGTTCTCAACTGGACACCGGAAACACCGAATCGCAGGTTAAGCACCTACAACATCATTATCAATATTTGTATCATTTGTGGTGTATTTTGCAACTGAAACACTTGCAAGAGCCAGAGAAAATTAAATTAAAATATCGTTTTTTGAGTGCAACAAAGGGCCATCTGTAATGTTTTAGATTGTGTCTTGTTGCACTGAGATGACTCTATTTGGCACCAAATTTTTCATGTGACATCAAAACAAATTCTGTTGACAGGGAACAAAAGTTCGATTTGTAACAAACAAAAATCGGACCAGCGTGAACACTGCTCACCACGGCTACAGTTTCATGTCTACGCCGTGTAACTGGTCGAGTTCTAAGTTATTTTTGATTGTCGGAATTCATTTGCATGTCTTTGACTTGTTACGACTTATGAGAGAGTGTCAGTGGGCACTCGCCAATAATTTGTAACATGGCAAATCCACACAGACTAAATAATCCCCCTACAAGATAATATGTAGCACCTCTACAGAATATGAAACTTTTATGTTACAGTTCCTGCCTTTTAGAATAAAACTCAAATATGGGATTCCAGCACTATGCTAGTTAAGGCGAAATAAATATTTATTGAATGGAATACCTATATCCATATGGAACAAAGAAGAAGATCCCTATATCTTTATGAATAAACGGACATCAAAATAAATCAACATTTGTCTGTTCGCAAACTCCACGAAAAATGCGTTAACAAACAACCAACGACAACGTCGAATTATTACTCTATTGCATTGTTTGCCCTGATAGCTTGACTTTTATCCTGATATCTGCGTAGTAGATCCTTTCTGGATTCTTTGGATTGGTTCAATATTTTTCTTGATCTGCGTGGGCGGGGGTTCAAAGCGAGGGAGTATATTCGAGTCGAGTTCTTACTATTTCCAAGTAGTGTACTTGTTTGGAAATTTGAATGCACTACTGCTGCGAAAATGTCGCCTTCTATGTATTATTATAAAGTTTCTGCACAACTGCTTGTTGATTTTAGTGCGGTCCAGTGAGACTGAAAGAAAGTCTCACTGGACAGTACCAACAGTTGTCAACAGTTGTTTTTTGAATCCTCTTGCTAAACACTTCGGAAGATTTTCGATGCATCAGTTTCTACTCGAAGCTATTTGCCGCCAATGTAAGTGAGTACATCCATCGTATTTCAAGATAAACACTCGATCTTATTTAAATTTGTCTTCAAATATAGGTTTATGTGTACCCTTTAGAGAATACAGTACGACCGCCGCCGTGGACTAGGCACTTTCCATGTGTATTCGATAGATCAACGGACTCATTAATATTAGATTCCAAACAGTAATTATAGGAATAATAATCAAAACATTAATAAATGAAGCACTGCGTACAACCCGGTGCTTCATTAATTCAACTTTTTCTGATAATGATTTTTATTACCTGGTAAGCGCAGGCATGGACATCGCTGCCCACGCGTGGATTACGACCAGTCCACGGCGGCTGAACTGTGATAATGAAACACATTACCTGAATAAGTCGAAAAAGAAACGTTTTTTTCCTTAAGATACCTATAATGTTGTAGGTACCAGACGGAAGACGAAATGAACTTTATGTAAGCTATGTAAGTCATAAAGCAAACATGCAGATCGTGTTTGAATTCGTAACCTACGAGAAATTAGTCATCTTTGATTATGTAATGTGTAAATATTACTAACAAATGAAACTTCGAGTTACAGTGTTGGAGCTTGTTAGTAAACTGTGCAAATCGTACGATATTACGCTCGACTCCGGGAGCCAGCACCACCCCACACTACATCAAATATTGAATTACGCCACCTGGACACACAATCGGGTAAATGTGTCAGTTTTTTATGGTATGGCTTTCATTTCGATTGGTAGCTATGCCTGGTGTTGTTGCAGCTCCCCGACATTCTATCAGCTGGAAAGGAGGGGGGGGGGATATTAAGATAATGTAGGTGGAGTAAGTGGGCTGGAATCAACGACTCGAGTTGGGGTCCTTCCTGTATTTCTCGGGAGCCAAAGGAGCGCATGAAATACAGGAAGAATTCCAACAACGGTCATTGATTCCAGTCCCACGTACTCTACCCGGTTTGTGGTCTGTATTTATATCACAATTAAATTGAAGAAGTTGATATCTTTAAAGAAAAATATCACCTTCGGCGGTCTGTTAAATGCTTGCTTGACGATGTTTTGTTTCTAGGCATTTCGTCCACGTCATAACAACCCACTGCTCCATCCACATGACTTTAATAAAGTTAAAGAGAAACTACAAAACCTTCACCGCGACGCCTTTTATAATAATATGCATGATGATATTAAGAAAAGGGGATTAAATAAACTGAGAACGTATAGACAATTCAAGAAAGCTTACACCCTAGAAACGTACTTGACAAACACCACATCACCCGAAGCAAAAATTATATTTACTCGATTACGTATCAGTAATGATTGTTTAATGATCGAAAAGGGCAGACATGTGTAGCCTTCGACTCCCGTAGACGAAAGATTTTGCAGATCATGTGACTCAGGAGCGGTTGAACCTGAACTGCATTTCTTGATGGAATGTGCAGAATATGTGTGTGTCCGGAATAACGTTTTTCACAGATTAGAGCTTTAAAATCAGAACTTCTCTATGATGAATGCAGAGGAAAAAATCATATTCTTGATGGAAAATAGTGATCCCAGGCTGTGTAACATCTTCTGTAATATGATCCTGCTTTTCTTTAAACGACGCGAGTTGAAGCTCCCTCAGTAGTAATGGTCGCCGGTAACGGCTAATTCTATATATGACATACTACGACAACAGTTAATACTATCATTTCGTATCAAAATACATCTATGTATTATATTTGCGTTTACTGTTATTGTTATGTAAATCATGCAATCTGCCTGACCTTGGTGTTTTTGGTGAATAAACTTATATTATCTTATCTTAATGTCAAACAGATGCGTCACGATCAACTGGATGCGATCATACATAACCTTTTTATGCGTAAGCCAGATTCCACGCGTGGTGTACCAGTACATTTCTCATTGTCTGTATTGTGTCTGGTAACGTTGAATGCACACGAAAATTGTAGTATAAAAATATAATTATTATCCGATCAGTAATTCAGTTGCATATTACGTCACACAGATTCTCAAAACCAATAAAGTTTTTAATGAAGAATTGGTCAATCGAAAAGTGCATATCACATTTTGGACATAAAATTTGAACAAAAACGTTCATCCATCTTTTACTGAATCGCGTGTCCATCGACATCTCGAATGTGACATTGCAGAGAGCGGTTAGGACTGTGGTGTTTGTTTTAGAATGAACAGTGGTCGACAGAGAATAGAACTCGTCCCTCGAGATCTTAAAGTCGTCACCCACGATGCTAAAGTGCGAAAGCATTGCAGACATATAACGGACAGTTCAACATAAAACAGCTGTGAAGCAGCCATGACAAGATTTGATGAAAAAATCATCTAAATTTATTTAAAGAAATCATTTGTCAATAATGCCATTCAATTTACAAGAGAGAAATTTTGTTAAATGTGCCCAACTGTATTTATTTCAGTGGCAAGATATTTTACGTCCGGGGCAGGAATATCTACCAGCGGTATGTAAGGAGTTAATTAATCCTGATTTAGTCTTCACGTCGCAGTAGTTTTACTTATAAAATTTTGACCGGCCGGGATAAATATGTCGCACCCAGAACACGATCTGATTAAGATAAAGACGCACAACTGGTACAACATAGAGTTTTTGAATTAATCTGCATTAAAGGCCACAATTCAATAGCAACCCAGAGTGGTGTATTTGGCTTTGTATAGCATGTATTCCTTTCATTTTCATTATGAGTCAGGTTCTTGAGTGAATGAGGAAATCTCGTCTTGCACATTACAGGTGACAACTGATTACACAGTTTATCCCTATTTGTAATAGATGAATTTTGTCTAAACATTAAAAGTTATGAGATTCCGAACTTTACTAGAATAGTGTAGCTTTGCGTTTGGTATCTGTTGTACCAAGCACAAGAGATATGTTGGTCAGTGTTTCGTGGAACGAAGCCAGGGGTTATTTTTACGTCTGTGGAAAGGTGCAGGGAGAAATTAAGATTTCTTAGCACTTTTGGCAGCCCGTATCAGGAGTCTAACCGCTTCAAACTTCATTTTTACCGCCGTCCTTTCGTTTGATGGTTGTCACCCTCTTGGTTTCTTTGTCAACATTTTTCGATGTTGTGACGTTATCGGTAATTGTCATCAATGACATCAAAGGTTACGTCATCACCGAAGTGAGGTCAACACTGGAAGTGACGACAACATTGATGTCATCAGCAGAAGTGACGTTATCATGTATGGACATCATAGCGTACAGTGGTATAGTACTGACTTCTGTACCCCTGTTGTTACTGTTTTCAGATATTTTACCTTCTGACTTTCCAAAAGTCGCAATCCTATGTGTGTTATAGGTAACATACAGCCACAAGATGTTGAACGGTATACTTGATTGTGTGTTTTGGTAGTATGTTATGGACGCAATGTACATTGTTTGTTCTTCAGTAGCTGAACGACATAAGGATGCAAAACATATGGGTCCTTCGCCTTGTGGGTAAATTTGGTTGAAAGACAATAGCAGTATAGTATCAACAATTTGGACCAATTTATGTCATTCTGAACTAGTGGTCCTTGTCTCAGAAAAAGTACACCATTCTGTGCATCTGACAAATATGATGAACACCGGATCTCTAAAGAGATACCTGTTTACAGCGAAACTTAGAAACACGTTCAGTAAATCTGAAACTGGCCAGATAAGAGTTTTAGTGTTACTATATACTGGTGAGGAGTTGTCAATTTTATTTATCACCTGATGCATGGTCTGATGCAAACTGCCAAAATGTATAACGGAACAGACATTTTTCTAGAAGATCTCGAATTACGCTGTCAAAATAAAACCAGTACATGCGCCATAGTGGTCCAATTGACTAAAATGGAATGTTGTAGAAATAACTGTTGAAAACTCAAAAATCATACTTTTTTCAACACGTAGATTACGACCAGATGACATAGTCAAGTTTCGAGCAAACGCTTAACGTCTGATAAAATCCAGAATATTATGGAATGATCGTTTTTAACCCAACACCCAACATAACGCCTAAAATCGGTTAGCCTTATCCACAAAAAATGCCACTCAATTTTTATTATTTCTTTTCCTTTTTTATCTCCAAACATAGCTTATGACCCCTCATTGGAACGAGCTCGATGATTACAATGGTCGTCAGCTATGTTTTGACGCAAAAAAATGAAAAAAATAGTTATTCGAGAATTTATTTGCAATTTTCGTCTGCCTTTTCTATTACGTAATGGTTAAAGTATGCGTTTGATCATGGTCGAAAAGGGGTAGATCATGTGATAAAATTCCAGTCCAATTAAATCATCACTAAAAGCTGTTTTTTAATTAAACTGTTGAGTATGATCCATTTCAGATGAATCTTGTCTGTGGTGATGAACTGAAGACGTCTCATGATCAGATGATATTCATGGGCGGAGTACTTCTTGGTAGCATTCTATTTAGTCAGATGAGTGACGCGTAAGTATATAGTCAATGTTATTACATCATTTATATATGCCTTTTATTTATTTATTTATTTATTTATTTATTTATTTATTTATTTATTATTAGGGTTTAACTACACTTTCGACAGCCAGGGTCACCTCGCGTCGTTGAGTTTTACGGGTGGTGGAAGCCGACGTACCCGAAGAGAACCACCGACCAACGGCGCCTAACAGTAACATTTCCCAACATACTAACTCCGCACAAGAGGAGTTAGCATTGGTTGAAAACATCAGGAATTTATCAAGTGGAAAGCCAGGACGAAATCATTATATAACCCGGAGAACCATGAGCTGAAAGGACATGAATGTTTTCTAAGAAACGAAGTCGGCGAAAAAGCGAGTGGCAGTATTTTTGTCATAACCCACTCTCCTCTGCACGGGTATTAGCATATAAAAATAGAACCATACGCCGATGAGTATTTCGCTTTCATCTTGGATTTTCAAACTGGACAATTAATAATAGAACTGAAGAGTGTACGAAACTGCAGGATTCCATTTTATTAATTCCTTCAACGGGACCAAGGCACACTGCAAAAAATGTAGGTTATCTTTAGAACCAAAACTGGTTTTAATCTTATCACTGAGATGGAACCAGTTCTGTTTAAACAGTATTTATTTCAAATCAAATAAATTTACCAAGATTAGCATTCCAATTTTAACAGAATATTACATGAACTGAAGTAGTGGTCAGCAGTAAACTTGGAGCTTATTCAACGCAGTCGCCAAACATTCTGAAACAAAGAAGATATGAACAGTTGGCATATCGAACCAGTTTTGGTTCTATATAGAACCAAAACTGGTTCGATATGCCAACTGTTCATATCTGTATAGAACCAAAACTGGTTCGATATGCCAACTGTTCGTATCTACTTTGCTTAATAATGATTTGAGACAACCTCGCATAAGCTCTAAACTTACGACTGAAACCCCCTCAATTTATTTATTTAATTCTGTTAATATTTAATGCTAATCTTTAGCTAAATTTATTTGATTTGAAATAAATACTGTTTAAACAGAACTGGTTCCATCTCAGGGACAAGATTAGAACCAGTTTTGGTTCTAAAGAGAACCTATATTTTTTGCAGTGCATGTTTCATTTCCACTTGAAAGTGTAGTAATAAACAACATTGATGAGATGATTTGTAATATAATTATGCGGATAGGTATTCGAATATTTTTTTGCTGTTATTAAACAAGAGGGTCAAATGTCACTTTTGTCTTGTTTCCTTCTCTCTCTCTCTCTCTCTTCTCTTTGTCTCTTCCACGTTCTCTCCGTGAACTCTTTAACACACGACTGTACTGTAATTACAAAATCACCCCCTCTCGCTCTCTCTCTTTCTCTCTCTCTCTCTCTCTCTGCATTTCTCTCTCTATCCTCGTCCGTCTAATAATTCCAGGGGAGATAACTTTATCGAATGTTGAGTTCCATGATAAATCAGAGGTGGAATTAATGTGCATTCATTTGTGTTATTAATAGGACGCGTTCAGTGGATTTGACAAATGGCTGATGCTTCCAACTGAAAAAAAGAATTTTGTTTTCCAGGTTTGGAAGAAAAAAGTCTCTGTATGTTACTATTGTGCTGAATCTTGTTAGCGGTGTAGGTTTAGCATGGGCTCCCAATTTCATCTCTTTCGTGATAATTCGCTTTATAAATGGTGCATGTGTTGAAGGGATGAATATGACAAGCTTTGTTTTAGGTAAGATACCATAGATCGTTAACCCTTTAACTGATACAGCAGACCACATTTCTACTGTAACTTAATGTAGAAATCCAAGTTCTCAAGACATCAGTCTAACAGGCGACCGCGTTGTGCCCTTGGGCAAGAAACTTCACCCCCAATTACCCACGTGGGGGGTACGGTAGCGTTGTGTACTAAGGTGTACTGCACGTCGATGGTGCACTTGTCTTCAACCAATGCTAACCCTGCTTGTGTGGAGTTAGTATGTTGGAGAGCTGACAGTTGCTCGCTGTTGCTCGGTGGTTCTCTCTGGGTTCTCCGGCTTCCTCCACCCGTAAAACTGTCGTGGCCATGATTAGCCATTGTGCAGAAATATGTGACTTTAACACCAACAAATAAATAAATAAATATATCAGTCTAATATTGTGATGAATTCGAAGCTGTTATTTATTTAACCATCTTTCGTGAACTTTGCGCGGTGACGACCATTGGCCCAATGTGTTGTCTCTACACTCCCAAAGATATACAAATATTTTTTGTGCTCCAGTTATAGATAGTCCAAACACTATGAATGAATGAATGAATGGATGCTTTATTTGCAGAAAACATTATAGTACAGTTACATTTCATAAAACATTTTACAACAATTTGTTATAAATAGACATGTAAATTATCATATTGGTATTTGCTTTCTGCAGGAGGGTGAGGTAGCCATTAGGCTGTCTTACTCCCATCCACCTTAAGAGAGAGAGAGAGAGAGAGAGAGAGAGAGAGAGAGAGAGAGAGAGAGAGAGAGGGAGAGAGAGAAAGAGAGAGAGAGAGAGAGAGAGAGAGAGAGAGAGAGGTAAAAAAAGAAGAGAGAGGAGGGGGAGTGGGAAAGAGAAAACAAGGCTAAAGACGGACAATCATCCCTTCGAATAAGTCGTTAAAGAACCTATTGTTGCCCAATGAAAGATTACATAGTTCGAGACAGAGCACTCACAGTGCGCTGAAATTTCTACAAAGTGGTAATAATGATACAGATACCCAGAGCCAAATAACGCCCAGACCATTATTGAAGTGCATGTATCAGTGACCACACTTTTATCTTGGGTATAAAAGATATGGATATAGACGATATGGAAATCAGCTATATTACTCCTGTTGGTTTGAAAGAGGGCCTTCACCGCGCCGCACTCCACTTGCTCCTCTGCATTCTTGACACAGTCTATTCGTACATATGATTCTATTTTCGTATGAGTCTATAAAAGTGGTCATCAATTTCTTTTTAAATAAATTTCTAGGATAGTTTTGGGTGTAGGGATCAACTTCATTCCAAATTTTAGGGAATGTATGAAATGGTAGATTTGCCGAAAACTGAGTTCGTGGTTTGAGTCTTTGTATCATATCAGTTTGCCTAGTCAGTTTGTGTTCAGTGTATAAAGACCATCTAATGATTATGGAAGCTTTTTATTAACCCAGGCATGCATAAACAAAAGGACGTTTAGTTTATAAAGGTCTTTGAACTGAAGAATTTTATTCTTTTTAAAAAGTGGCTCAGTGTGGGCGTTATACTGTTTGTTATTAATTACTCGTATAGCTCGCTTTTGTAAGATATGCAATTTGTTTGCTGCCGGTGCGTGTCCCCATACCTGTATTGCATACATTAGATGACTTTGTACCAACGTGAAGTACAGTGTCTTTAGTGTGTTGAATGGCAAGATCCTTTTGACTTTATTTATAGCCCAAATTGATTTAGCTATTTTCGAGCTTACATTGGAAATGTGGCTTTTAAACGTTAAATTTTCATCGATGTCCACACCTAGAAATTTTACTCTTTTTGTTTCATGGGACCTGCCAGCTAGGGATACATTTTTATCATTTATGGTAATCAGGTTTCCACCAAGATTCCAAGTGTCATTTAGTGGGTGTAACAACATGCATTTTGATTTAGAAGGATTGAGCACTACTTTGTTGGCAGAACACCACTCTGCTATTTTCGTCATTTCACTTTGTGTTATTTCTACCAGAGTCTCTTGGTTATGGTGAGCAGTATACGCGGTGGTATCATCTGTAAAAGACAGGAGATTTAATTTTGTCGATTTACTAATGTCATTGATATATAGTAGAAAAAGAAGAGGACCCAGAATAGATCCTTGGGGTACCCCGCATGCTATATTTTCGAAAGCAGAGGCGCAGTCTTTGAACTGGACATACAGCTTCCTCCCAGTGAGGTAACTTTTAAACCACAAATTTGGCGTTCCTCGTATTCCATAGTATTCTAGTTTTTTCAAGAGTATTGCATGATCGATAGTATCAAAAGCCTTTGAGAAGTCAAGAAAAACTGACAACGTACGTTCCTTGGAAGTTTTGTCATTGCATAAGGCTACATAGTGAATAAGATGAAGTATTGGGTGCAGGGTGGAATGTTTCCTCCTGAATCCGAATTGGAATTTATATAATATATCATGTTTTGACAGAAAATTAGATAGACCTTATGCATAATTTTTTCTAGAACTTTAGAAAAAGCCGGGAGAACGCTGATCGGCCTATAATTATTAAAAATTCTTGGGTCTCCAGATTTATAGATAGGAACAACCTTTGCTATTTTCAGTTCGTCGGGTACAATTCCAGTCGAGAAGGATATGTTTATAATATGTGTTATTGGTTCAGCTATTTCGGCGATAATTTCTTTAAACAGACTTGTTGACACATTAGTGTAATCTTTACTAAGTTTGCCATTCATACTCTTTACCGTGCTAATTACTTCCTGTGTGTCTGTGGCGCAAACAAAAAAGGAATCCAATGGATTATTATTATTATTATTATTATTATTATTATTATTATTATTATTATTATTATTTAAAAAGTCCATGAAATGTTTGGATGGAGTGGGTATTCCTTCACTCGTTACAGTTCCGACCGAGGCAAAAAAAGAGTTGAATTTATCCGCAATAAGCTTACAGTCATTTATCTGAGTGTTATGATCGGTGAAGAATGATAGTAGATTGGAACTACGTTTGGATTTATTGATTGCATTTTTTATGATGTCCCAGGTTTTTTTAATATTGTGTTTGTTCAGTGTTAGAACCGAATGATAGTAATTAGATTTACATGCCCGTTTTACTTTATTGAATTCTCTATAGAATGCTTTATAAATTTGAATATTGGTGTCAGTCGGAGACCTAAGTTTTTTCAGGAATAATTTGTGTTTTTGCAGAGAGTATATAAGCAGTCCTTCCGTCATCCAAGCTTCTCGTTTTTTCTTTTTTTTTAGGAAGAGCGGTTACTTTCAGTGGGAACGCTTCATCGAACGCCTTAGAAAATATATTGTAGAAATTGGAGTAGGCAGCATTCGGGGAAGTTGTAGTTAGAACGCTTGTAAAGTCTGACGATAAAAGTAACCGTTTAAAATAATTGATATTATTTGAATTAAACGACCTGGTAGGAGTAAGAGTCGGGGATAATTGTTCTCGGTCACTTTCTTCGAGCAAAAAAGTTGCAAAATGATCACTCGTGTCCGTGATTATAATACCTGATCGTAATATATTCCCAAGATTGTTACACAAAATATGATCAATAAGCGTAGCTGAATAGTCGGTTACTCTAGTCGGTCTAGTGATAACAGGAAGGAATCCTGTGCTAAACACAGTATTAACATATTGATTAGTTTTTTGATGATTATTTATTTCTCCTTGGAATCAATAAAATATTAACACAATTATTGAAACTACAAATCACATTACAATCGTGCACTCTGCGACAACACTGACTCCCGAACAGCGACAAACACACACATGCAACTACGCCGGAATGGATACGGATAGGCAATAGCGTCGATAGTGTTGAACCGATTACCAAAAATGGCTACTGACCGATTACTGGTTATTTGAGCACACAGTCGGCCGATTCCGATGCCGATTCCTATTGTAATACCGTGAGCTACTTGACAAGTCGAGGCTCGCAAAGTACTACATTGAATTGAACATATTTTACAGTGTTTACAGTCCATTCACTACTCGATAAGTCGTGACCCGAAAGAACTACATTAAATTGAATATATTTCAGAGTTAAACTCCTTTGACACAGGTCCAGTAAAATTACCAGTCGCGCACACTTGGGTGGTAAATTGCGCTCTCAGAGCCACGTTTACGACCTAAGTGGGCTCAACTGGTAATTTTGATTGCAACCTGAGTCAATGGAGTGCTACCTTCACTTTTTCCGGTATGAACCGCACGCACGAACGCACGCACGCGTGCGCACGCACGCACGCACGCACGCACGCACGCACGCACGCACGCACGCACGCACGTACCTGCATTCTATCCGTTCAGTGATTTCATCTTCTACCAACTTCTACCAATGACTCACCTCATATTTTCAAATTCAAATTCTCTCGTTAAACAAACAACGGGACATCGCTTACAACCTGGCTCTCTGTTCATGGAGGAATTATTTTGCGCCGATTCGTTCGTAACACAAAGTACGATCCCTATGTTGACGAAGTGGAACTTGTTGAAGGTAATGATCAAATATGCTTACGTGAAACTACCGAACTGGCAAGAAAAAATGTTTCTATCCAAGACCTTCCTCTGATTTTCCGCGTACTGCTATTGAATACAATAACGATGCTGAAGCGGATATACGAAGACACGCCTAATTCTGAAACCCGTACGTCAGTATCAAATGCTTGCCCTGATTCAATTCACATTAATGATGAGCCAGTCTTTGTAGACAGGAAAGATTCCGATCGCAATGATCCCAAGTCTTCTGAATCTCAAGTTGATGGAGAAAATAACCGATTGCGACGTTCTTCTCGAATTAAGAAAGCTTCAAATCAATTAGACCTGTAATGTTTGAACTGTTGGCTTCCGTTGATAAAATGTATGCCCATGCGTTATTAGCAAGAGATACTTTTATGAGTGGGAGTGAAGATACTTTCATGCAGTGCGGGTGAATGTGTTATTTTGTGTAATATTCCGTGGTACAGTCATTTCGTTTCGGTGCAGATTCCCATTGTCTGTTCGTGATTACTTCCGTCGTGATTTGTCGTCGTTAAAATGAATGTTCCAGTCTGTGTCGATTAATGCCTAGAATTCCTTAAATATCACGTTACAATTTATGTCAGACTCACGAAAGATTGTTAGTGATTACTGTGTCCAGTCCCGGAAATGAATTAACATCAGACATCCTCTCTTATGAGTCGTGCACATATCAAACCTTCTTTATCTGATTCTCCCGAGCTGCTCAGAGAATAGCACACTGCAAAAATATAGGTTCTCTTTAGAACCAAAACTGGTTCTAATCTTGTCCCTGCGATGGAACCAGTTCTGTTTAAACATTATTTATTTCAAATCAAATAAATTTATAAAGATTAACATTAAATATTAACAGAATTAAACATAAATTGAGGGGGTTTCAGCCGTAAGTTTAGAGCTTATACGAGGTTGTCTCAAATCATTATTAAACAAAGAAGATATGAACAGTTGGCATATCGAACCAGTTTTGGTTCTCTTCAGAACCAAAACTGGTTCGATATGCCAACTGTTCATATCTCCTTTGTTTCAAAATGTTTGGCGACTGCGTTGAATAAGCTCCAAGTTTACTGCTGAATCTACTTCAGTTCATGTAATATTCTGTTCAAATTTAATGCTAATCTTGGTAAATTTATTTGATTTGAAATAAATACTGTTTAAACAGAACTGGTTCCATCTTAGGAACAAGATTAGAACCAATTTTGGTTCTAAAGAGAACCTATATGTTTTGCAGTGCAGGCTGATGCAATACATTCGTATGTAAATTCATATGCGCATTTTGAGGAAGGTTCTGTGCAGAATATCATAGCGGGTGGACTGTTGAGTTATTGGTTCACATGGGGCGAAGTTAAGACATATGGTCAGATATGTGATTCATATGTCAACATCGTTAAGTTTTAATAGAATTAGGCTGCAATTGTCTTAGATGGCTACAACAGTGGCCGTCCACAAAGCATAATATCTGTTTCAGACAGAATGGATTGAAGGGGTGTGTAGAGGTTATTAAAACCGAATGAAATGTGCTCAATTTTAGTAAAGAGGATTGGTTTGATTTTATTAAGGATAAACAATTCTTTGGGAAATTGTTTAGCGAATATCTCAAGTATAATGTTTTTTTTTTTACCTTGCATGCAGAGACGGCTGTTGATGTAATTGTTACTGGGACGTCTGTGTCGTGTGCAGAGACTGAATCTACCTCTCTGGTTGCTGATAATACCAATCTATTAGCTTCGTTATTGTATCCTATTCATTCAGCTTGTAAGCATATTTATTTTGCTTCAAGGCCACACAGATACCCCAGTTAGCATATTCAAGATGCCCCCCCCCCCAAAATTTGGTAAATATATTTGTGGGAATAACCAGTTCCTACACTCCATTGCAGCGTGCGACATGACATCTAGGCTTTTCGGTGTCGGCAAAGATACAAAACTAAAACTCGATTGATGGAGTTTCTGAAGCAGACATTGGTGAGGCAGGGGAATACGCAATGACATGCATTAATAGGGTGGAACTGCAGATATCTTGTTTCAATATGCTTCACGGTAAACTATTCCCCGAAAAAGGTAGCAAACTCATCAATAAGGTTTGGCCCTAAAGGTTGTCACCAGACTCAGCCAAGTATCACAGTTTTAGGACGTATTTGCAGTTGTACAAATTGTGTGAAATAGAGTGCACGGAGAGAACCACCGAGCATCGGAGATGCTCTGGCCCCTTCTCCAACATACTAACTCCGCACAAGTAGGGTTAGCATTGATTGAAGACAAGTGCACAAAAGACATGTAGTACGCTTTAGTACACAGCGCCATCATGCCCCCACTTCGGCGATCGAGATTAAGTGCCTTGTCCAAGAATATAACGCGGTTACCCTTGGTGTGGATCGAACCGTAGTCCATTATCGTCACCACTGAGCCACCGCGCTCCCAGTGATTGCTAGGGCTGGTTAGTATTTCAAGTCAGGGGACCAACCTTTATGGGACAGTTTTCAGACGACATTCTCTGATGTTCATCGGATAGCCCCATATTTAATTGTATTTTATTGCTATGTTATGTTCTCTCATAATAAGGGGGCGCGGTGACCCAATAAGTAGATAGGCAGGCTGCATGCCGAGAGGCCCTAGGTCCGAATCCCACCTGCAGCAATTGCGTTGTGTCCTTGGGCAAGACAATTCACCCCCATTGCCCACGTGGGGGTACGGTGACGTTGTGTACTAAGGCGTACTGCACGTAGATGGTGCACCTGTCTTCAACCTATACTAACCATGCTTGTGTGGAGTTAGTATCTTGGGGAGCTGACAGTTGCTCGCCATTGTTCGGTGGTTCTCTCCGGGTACTCCGCCTTCCTCCACCCGTAAAACTGCCGTGGTCGTGATTTGCCATCGTGCAGAAATATGTGACATAAACACCAATAAATAAATAAGTTCTCTTATAATAATATAATATATCTTTATTTATCATATGACTCGTCCGTTGTGTTCACTTTAAAACATTTTATATTTTGTTTTCATGTTAATCAGTGATAAATATAGCCTTCCGTCAATTTCATTGGTCAGTTTCAAAACTAGACAATTTGATTGGCTGAACAAAATACAACTGGGCCACATTTTCATAAGTTGCATAATTAGAGTTGGGAGCTTCCATTGGTCAATTTCAAAACTGGACAATTGGATTGGCTGAACAAAATACAACTGGGTCACATTTGCATAATTTCAGTAAGGGGAATTTTCGTTATCTGTCCCATTTAGGGTGGGTTATATTGTATTAATCTTATACCTACAAGAAAAAACGCCATTCATTTTTTTTATATTTTCACTTTTTTGCTTCCAAAACATAGGTTATGACCCCTCATTGGAACGAGCTCGACGAGCTCGTTCCAATGAGGGGTCATAACCTATGTTTTGGAAGCAAAAAATGAAAATGTTTAGTTATACGAGGATGTTTTTTCCAAGTGCCGTCTGCAACTCAAGTTAGGTGATCGGTTAAAAAGTCATACTAAGTGGCTAATTTGTGCGTGTGTATGTCATATGATAAAGAGAATATGAAATGATTGTTTTTCTCATATAATATTTATGAAACGCGTCCGAATTTTCCGTTTGCGCTCGCCAGAGGCTCGCCAAAACGGAAAATTCTAAGACTCGTTTTATAAATATTATATGAGAAAAACACCCATTCCATATCCTCTATTTCAGACTCTATATTTTGGTCCATAGAAAGAAGGAATATAAATATAAAAATATTAATATTAACTATGTATAAACTATATATAAAGTGTGCGTCGACATTTATAATTATGCAGGGATTCTAGGCTATTTATCAAGTATTGCATTTACAAATAATACAGGATAGGGCTACCGAAGCAATCATAGATGAATTGGAAGTTCAGGAGATTTGTAGGTACGGGCTTTCGTTCGAATGTTTAAACGTTTGAGACTAAAACTTTAAGTCCGAAGAACAAATGGTGTGATTTTAAGCCAAAAGTTTTATTTTATTAATTGCAACTCCTTCCATCAAAGCTTCCGCTGCAGTTGAAACATTGAGAAGTCATGACTGCAGTCCGTCATATTGTAGGTGATAATTTCTATCTCGAACAGTAGTGATGTCTATATCTCTGAACATCAAGATCTTAAGGATTGGTCATGGTTGTATTGTCAAGCGAAAAATCATTTTTATGAACACTGTGTCATTATTTGATGGTTTAGTGGAATTCCCAACTCAACTGGATCGTAGATAGTAACAAAGTAAGAAAAATGGGGCAGTTGTAAGAACGTCAGTCTGGAATGTAGTCCATGTGTGGCTCACGCAGGGGAATGAAACGTCAAAAAATAAAACATTACCAAGCAAACTTCGATGTAAACCGATGGACAAGCATATGAACTTCCCCATGAAGAATATACCCACGCTCTTGGTTATTAAAATTTCAGATCATCGTGTTTTAATTCAACGCCTATCAGCCGCCATGATGGTAATCACCCTGCCGATGATGCCGTCTTGCTTGTTTCGTATAGCTTACTGATCAAATATTATACCTCACGTAACTTCCTTGCATTCTGATTGGCTGAAAGGTGATACCTTATTTCGTGTAATTTTCCAGCACAGAGCTGAAGGGTCACTACATGCGGGCACTATATGTTTTTTTTTATTTTTAGCACGGGCACTATATGCATTTTCTGGTTATAAAAACGTACAAAGCAACGATTTATCCAAAATGGTGGCAGAAAATCCCGGCCACCAATTAGAC
Organism: Pictodentalium vernedei; assembly: GCA_031216915.1. Classification (NCBI taxonomy): domain Eukaryota; kingdom Metazoa; phylum Mollusca; class Scaphopoda; order Dentaliida; family Dentaliidae; genus Pictodentalium; species Pictodentalium vernedei. The sequence goes on along the minus strand of CM062296.1, from coordinate 734,371,130 downwards.
ACTTCGATTGACATAAAAAATATACACTTTGTTGTTTTAGTGTCGCAAGAATAGCCGCAAAGTTTTCCGAGGTGATACGTTCCGATAAATAGAGATTATTATCATTATGTGGATGCACAAAATATGTATCCGAGTCGAGCTCCGGGTTCTAAGGGCAGATCACGACCAGTCGAAGACGAGTCGTGATTTACCCTTAGAACCCCGAGTGAGACATTGGCAGAGGCGAGGAATAGTACCATTGTGTCGAACAATTATCAATATCCACACATTATTCTCATTTCTCCTTTATTGTTTAGAATAAAAACATCATTACATGCTTACAATTTGCATTGTAGATTGTTTGGTTAATTTGCATTTTCGGGTTCTTTGATATAATATAAGGACTAGTGCATGGCTTGTCGTTGACTACGCCCATATGGTGCCCAGTGAGGTGGTGTAGTTCCCTCCGCTTCGCGTCGGGAACTACACCACCTCACTGGGCACTATGTGGGCGTAGACAACGACAAGCCATGCACTATTCCTTAATTATCGAATGATATATTCTTGAATCTAAATCTAAAGTTGGAAAAAAACCTCTTCAAGCAGTTTTTCTTATAGAATTCCTTTTCGATACTTGTTATAACCAAACGGTGCTTGCAGAAAGGGTTTAGGTGGCATTCTCAGCAGATATTTGACCAAGGATCAAATTTTATGTAATTTAGCAGTCATCTTGGCTGTCATTATTTTTTATCAACAAATGCATAGAATACTCCAGATTTAGACAAACGCCCATTTTAGCTGAATACCGAAATTTATACTCGATTGCGAAACAAGATTGCACTATCGGGCGCATGGGGCACTTTCGGGCGCGTGAGGTACCTATTCGAAATGGAAATCGGGAGAACACAAACGTTGTTATCTGCAATCCTTCTATTTTTGATGTGTTCCACGTGCCCGTCATTGAGATATTAGCCCTTTCCCGGACGCTATGGGAATATACGGCCAGAGCTATTCACAGAAATCGCCATTCAATTTTTTGTTATCTTTTCATTTTTTTATCTCAAAAAATATCCATTGACCCTTCATTGCAACGAGCTCATCCAACTGGTACCTGGTAAGTTCTAACTGCTATAGAGATCCAATACACCCACTCCCTCCTGTTCGAATTATATGACCTTTTAGAGTTGGAAATAGTCTCTCGAGTTCAACAAGGCACCATCTGTAATATTTCTATCATTGCAGACAGCGCGCCTTGTTGTGCTCAAGAGACGAAATATTGGCTGCAGTTGCAAAATTTCATGAAATGTGCGTATGGACAGTATGGTTCAAAAGTCACCGAATGTCTGTATGAAATGGTTACAGCCCGGATGAAATTCCACGAAATCTACTACCATTGGCAGAGAATAAAATCTCGAATTTTGAGATAACCTATTTACCGTTCATCTGTTTATAATAAGGAGGACCGATCCCAGTACAGCCATCGTGGACGGGTCAAAAGCTATCGGTGGTTATTTTTCCACGGATATAATTCAGAGATGATCCGTTATGACACCTACAGTTAAAACTGGAAGTCCTGTCATGAAATGCGCACAAATAGCACGTCGATCTGCGCATTAATCTACGTGTTAGGACCATAGTAAGGCTATCAAATTATGTACATATGGCCTGTGCACAAGCAGTGTTTCAGCCAATGGACCTCCGGGTGACCCGGAGGTCCATTGGCAGAAACATTGCCTGTGTTTGCTATGAGTAACCAGGAGAACCTGACATGCTTTGGATGCCATTCGATTTGGCAATTGCGCGCAATTCATACGCGCAATTAAGCCCAGATAAGCGCACAGTTCATGACAGGACTTCTAGTTTTAACTGTAGCGAAATTTCCACCAATGAAGCACAGGAGTCATTGCTGGACATTCTGCTAGGTGTCAAAGCGGATCATCTCTGAATTATGGGTGGACAAGACGACAACCCGTGGATTTTGACACGTCCTCAATGGCCCTACTGTATGACAGGTCACAGATTTCGAAAGCATCTGCGGCAAGCACAGGGGCGTCAGCTGTCTTATGGGGTTTGGGCATTGAAGAGAGGGGTATTCCCACAGGAACATTTTAAAACGGTGCTTTCAATTATGTTGATAAGACACAGCATTTTGACGAACTGTTTGTAGTTCCAGACGAACAGCCTTTCGGTTATCTGTTTTTTTTTCATTTAGATAACCACCAGAGGAACGATAAAATCGTTCCTCTAAAATTTTATGGCCTGCACAGGACATGGAATTTCCAACTGTTAACCCTTTACCTAACATGAAAAGCAAACGACACTTGCAAAAATTATTGAATAACTAATTTTTTTCATTTTTTGTCTCAAAAACATAGGTTATGACCCCTCGTTGGAACGAGCTCGACGTCATAACCTATGTTTTTGAGACAAAAAATGAAAATATTTTGAAAATTAATTGGCGATTTTTGAGAATAGCGCTGGCCGGTTTTGGCCGTTACGTTGGGTAAAGGGTTAATGGTTTGAGGCTTAACTCTTTGGCTCCCTGGTGGTATATTCCAAGCTAGTTTAGAGCACTTGTGCTGGACGTTGGAAATCATTGATTGATCTATCACACAAATTCACCAAGCACTCAACCCCCCCCCCCCCCCGTCCCCCAGGACGTTGGCCCTGTGACTAAGGCACGTTACAAGTCGATGGTGCACTTGTCTTCAGCCAATGCTAACCTGCTTGTTTGGATTTAGTACGCTGGGGAGTCTGACAGTTGATTGCCGCTGTCGGTGGTTCTCTGTGGGTACTCCAGCTTCCTCCGCCCGTAAAACTGTCCGACACGAGGTAATCGAAAATGTCCTTAAACCCCAATAAATAAACAAATAATACAAAAAAAAAAAAATAAATTCAGGTCGTATCACGATCCTGGGCCAGAAAAGTGGAATTTCGACACGGGTTAAAACTTTTAACTATAATTCTAACTATTGAACATTTTAACCGGGATTGTTGATGAGTGTAAGACACCTCTACCCCCACCGCCCCCGTCGCCATGTCCCTGGTGTTGTTAATTTGATTTGGTCTATGTGCCTGCTGTGAAATAAAGTTTTATTCATTCATTTTCGTCTCGTGATGAATATTGTGCTATTCCAGCTGTTTTTGTATATTCTGAACTACTCACGGTATGTGTACCCACTTCATTAGCCATAGATGCACATTGAATCACTTTATAACATATTTTCATTTCTTTTTATTTACTTAAATACTCTTATTTATTTCAGGAATGGAAATGGTCGGACTATCGAAGCGAATGTGGGCGGGAACATTGATTAGTTTTTATTTCGCCTCCGGCTTGATGGTACTTGCTGGACTGGGTTATTTCATTAGAGATTGGCGCCACCTACAGCTGGCTTATGCTGCACCAACTGTTTTATTCCTCTCGTACTGGTGGTAAGCACCGATACGGAAAACGTTCCCCAATACCATTGATTAACCCTCTACTAACTGTTTGATCGGGAACGCAGTGGCACGGTGGTTAGAGCATTGAGCTTCAACAGAGAGGTCCATGGTTCGATCCCGACAAGTGGTAACTACGGATGTGTCCATGGGTAAGCGTTAACCCTTTACCCAACGCAGACGATTTCAAAATTCATTATTTTAAATATCATTTTTTAAATTTTTTCAAAAAATTTCAACAAAACCATATCATGTGGCCCCTCTTTGGAACGAGCTCGTTCCAAAGAGGGGTCACATGATATGGTTTTGTTGAAATTTTTCGAAAAATGATATTTTTTCAGCTGCTGAATTTGCATATTACGCGGGCGGATGCGGGCGATTCATTGGGTAAAGGGTTAATCTCGACTGCCCGCGTAGGGCCACTGTGGCGCTCTGTTCTCAGGCAGAGGGCACGTTGACATGCCTGCCTTCAACCGATTCTAATTATGTTTGACCTGGGTTAGTACGTCGGGGAGTATGACAGTTGCTCACCGCTGCTCAGTGGTTCTATACGGGCACTTCGACATCCTCCACCTGTAAAAATGTCAGATACGAGGTAACGCTGGCTATGAAAAGTGCCCTTAACCCTTTGAATCCTTGTTTCCTGGAATGGTATCGTCTTTGTGTACACTCACAGTGAGATGGGTCAGAACAATATCTATATACAGGGAGGGTAAAATAATAACTGCAGCATCAATGTACCGTGTATAGACCTCCTATAAAAAAACAAAAATGGGACGAAATTATGCCTTGGACAGAAAAACCGGACTTACGTTTTCAAAGGGTTAACCCTTTACCCAACGTAACGGCAAAAACCGGCCAGCGCTATTCTCAAAAATCGCCAATTAATTTTCATTATATTTTCATTTTTTGTCTCAAAAACATAGGTTATGACCCCTCGTTGGAACGAGCTCGTCGAGCTCGTTCCAACGAGGGGTCATAACCTATGTTTTTGAGACAAAAAATGAAAAAAAATAGTTTTTCAAGAATTTTTTTTGCAAGTGTCGTCTGCTTTCCATGTTAGGTAAAGGGTTAAACCACAATAAACTATTGTTTGTCCGATCTTTTCTCTTGAAATCGGTTTGACTTTGTATAACAATGTGTTGCTTTGAGCAATCAGAATTAACCAAGAGCGACAGTGTTAAGGAAAATAACAAGTTTCTTAGCATGAGATATAAAACACTTTTCACAAAATTTGTTCACATAAATAAATAATGATATGACACGTAAATAATGAAGAAATAGCATTAACTCTTAACCGAAAGCTCACGATATCAAACTTTTTTTTAAATATTATCGTTTTCAATATTTTCCAAAACGAATCAACAAAACCATACCATATGACCCCGTCATTGGACCAGCTCACTTTAATGAGGGGTCACATGATATGGTTTTGTTGAATTTGTTTGAAAAAAAAACAGTTTTTGCAACTGCTCAGTTTGCAAATTACTTGGGTGGGGTGGGGTTGCAGCTTATTTGGGGAGAAAGTGTTAAGCTTTTTTTCTCTTTTTGACAAACCTGAAATTCAAATTATTTTATTTATAGGGATTACTGTTTCAAGCGACCGTCCATCCTTCGTCTTTAAGTAATGACGTCGTTTCAGGGAAGAGTCTATATTCTAGGCTGAAAATCTGCAAACATCCAATTTCTTTGCTTCGTCTCCGATGTGTTGTCGACTCTGCAAAGATCAAGGGAATCTCTTATCAGCAGGTGTACTTTAGGGTTCTATCAATTTCATATCTGCCTATTGAGACGCCATGGCACCATCTTTCTACAATAACGAAAACGATAATTAGAAACAGGAGTAAAAGGTGCGTAACCAGGCCCGAAGCTTGGATATCAAAATGTTCCGACATGAACGTTGGAGTCAACTTAATAACTAACTCTTTATACTCCTTTAACCCTTCACCCAACGCAGACGATATCAAAATTTATTACTTTAAATATCATTTTTTAAATTTTTTTCAAAAAATTTCAACAAAACCATATCATGTGACCTCTCTTTGGAACGAGCTCGATGAGCTTGTTCCAAAGAGGGGTCACATGATATGGTTTTGTTGAAATGTTTCGAAAAATAATATTTTTTTCAGCTGCTGAGTTTGCATATTACGCGGGCGGATGCGGGCGATTCGTTGGGTAAAGGGTTAACCCCCTTCACCCAACGTAACGGACAAAACTGGTCAGCGCTATTCATAAAAATTGCTATCCAATTTTCATTATTTTTTAATTATTTGCCTTAAAAAGATTGCTTATGACGCCTCATTGGAACGAGCTCAGTGAGCTCGTTCTAATGAGGGGTCATAAGCTATGTTTTGACGCCAAAAAATGAAAAAAAATAGTTATTCAATAATTTTGTTTGCAAGTGTCGTTTGCTTTTCATGTTAGGTAAAAGGTTAAAACAGAAGTAAACGAAACAGATCGGAAACGTTCGTTTATTACTATTATTTTAAATAATTACTTTCGTTTAACAAAACAGTGTGTCGTGATTTGATTGCCAATTAGTAATCTTTATTATTGTCAGGCCCGAAGCTAAGATCTTAAAATTGACCGACATGATGGATGGAGAGTTTAAATTTTCCAACAGGTCGCTGAGGACTCTTGAAATTGATTCCTTAACAAGCCTGTTTTCATGTATCGCAGTGGTGGATCCAGACCCTGGCTAATGGGGAGGTTATAATTGGATAAGAATTTTTATTTTGGCCTCCACAACATACCTCGGTATGAGCTCGTCGAAATTGTTCCAGTGAGGGTTAATAAGTTACAGTTTCTTTTGAAGCAAAAGATAATTGTTTTTAGAATTTAATTTTCGTTTGCTATTCGCGTTAAGTGTTGAGTTAAAATATATTTTAACTTGCCCTCCCCAATGGAGAACCTGCTGCCCCCCCCCCCCCCCCACACACACACACACATAAACAAACATCCTGCGTCCTCTCTGGAATCAACTATTTAAAAATATTTTCAGTTGTCTACTTGTCTTCTTTCTCCCACTACTTGGAACCGCTTTTGATGGATTAGCATTTTCTCTGAGTATGATTTTTCTGTTTACTGAAGGCTTGTTCCCGAGTCTGCGAGATGGTTATTGAGTAAAGGAAGAAATCAAGAAGCCATGAAAATTATTCAGCACGCAGCGAAGGTCAACGGGGAGAGTTGCCCGGATAAACTTATTGATGAAGATGCATCAGAGATGTCGAATAGCGATAAATTTTGGCACCTTTTCACAAACAGAACACTATGTCTTAGGACACTAATCATCATGTATAACTGGTATGTTTTTGTGCTACTTGGTATGTTTTTATGCTACGTTTCTCAAGAATTTTGTTTATGTGAATAAACTTGTATTAAAGCTGAGAAATATTTTTTACCGAAAGTACAGAGCTAAGAGGCCTAAAATGTTGTACCTCAAAACACAGGAAAACAAAGAAAGGAAAACGACTTATGTTAATCCGGACTCTGAGTACACGCGTGTACCTATATCTTCCTTCATTAACACATTTTTATTGCTGTAGCTTTTTTCTTTTTTCTTTGAAAAAACATACAGAAGCAGGATACTTTCGTGTAGGTACAGTGACAAAAGTAAACATTTTGTTGTGCTTCCACACATTTTTACATTACTTCATTTCCTGTTAATAACTGTATCCCCCCCCCCCCCCTCCCCTGCATACTGATTTCTAAATATCCAAATTCCAGACAGTAAGGTTTTCCTATACTGTAACTAATTCAGTCTTGTTCGGCAAAGCTCATTTTGAGCTATGTCAAACAAGATTTATTTGTTCACATTCTAGTTGCACTGTAGGAAAAATGGCTACTTGAATTTTCCAGCATTTTGACATCAGTGTGTATCAGGGTTAACAGTATTTATAACATTTTGTCGTGGGTATTTTGGGGACAAATATACAAGTATATGCGGATATTGGAATATCTTACCCTCTACAAACTTCTGAGAATTTGCCTAGATTCAAGAAGTCACGTACAAACTGTGTATATACAATAAATTATGTATTTTTAGATCGGCTTGTATGTGTCTGACAGAGTAATTTACCCTTTTTTATTCAACTATCAAAATGGCGACAAATGATAACCACTTCACAATGAACAAGTTAGAACTCTATCATTTATTATTTATTACATTTGTTAATTCGCTGTAATGGAAAAGGGGTAGACAGGGTTGATATATTCCTTACACAGTGTGTTAGTGAACCGATATGGTACAAATGGTATCGCTAATCACATATAGGTTCAAGTTATTCGCTCAAGCCAATGTGGAATTTACTGATTCTGTATTTACCATATCAGGTCAACAGCAAACTGTGCAACTATATATTTATCATTTATTAGATATCATTTTCTTTCCCAGAATTGCCCATTATCAAGCCCGGCTGATAATACTTCAACCCCGGCTGATATGACGCCGATATCGAAATATATGAAACAAGCTAGTGTTGTACCGTTTGATGTGTTACAAGGGACTACCAATTTGTTCAGTTCGAAATCTTCACCTCTATTTGTCGAACGCAATCAGGAAAGTTCACGTTGCTGGGCATAATGGGATAGTTTGAAGGAGAGTTTTTGTATGGTGAAGAATTGAGAATGGACAATAAATAAAGATTAGATGCATGAAAGGAAGAAAAATAGAGTTGTACAGAAAAAAGTAACGTAAGAATCAGAGTTTTGAACAGAGTGCTGTCGAAGGGGAGAAGTTGGGAAGCCGAGACGTTCCAAATGCTGAACTAGAAGAACAAATTTCGAACGTTGTGAGAATAAAATAATAACACTGTCAGAAAACTGTAAAAGAAGAACCTTTTATAATTATTTGTTTTGGTTTAAATAAAAAAGAGGTTATCAGGCTAAAAATACAATTGATTCTCAGGCATTGCCGCATTGGAAAACCTGGCCCGCGTTCGATGTTTTTATTGACATTTTGAAGTTGGTACCTGTAGTCATTTAGTAGCTGACGAACGTCTCATGCGTTTTCCACCACACGAAATTAGAGGCAACTAAAAACCTTTGACTTCGTTTCGCTCAATAATCAGCTATTAGGGCAGGTATCAGGTGAGTTCGTCACAATACAAGTTTGACACGAGCGATTTCTGAATCTGTAAGTTCCGTATCCGTGTTTGTATCTGCATTTTTACATCCAAATAACCAACCTTTTTACAATTCTGTGGCATGAATCTTACATTCCTTCTGAGAAAACCGAGCGTGGATTTAGTTTTCATTCAGATCTTGCTAATATCGGTTGTCCATTTTAGGTCGTTTGAAATTCCCATACCAATGTAGGGGTTGTTTTCCACCCGTCCCAGTGCCTCATTATCCAATGCGTAAAATGTCCTGTACTACCTCCGTATACTGATCAGATGGCACTTCTTTGAGTTGAATTTTATTCCCACCAAGTTGGGAAACTCCATTTATTATTATAAGGTTGATGGGGCACAGCAGAGCATCTAAGATGGCTATAAACTGTCCCTCCTCTGTCCCGAGTTTCAACCCTGGGCTGGTGGAGGGGCAGGTTATAGACATCTAAAGACATGTAAGATGTTTTTCACGCATTCTCGATACTCTCATGTATTAAATCTCCATTGGAAGTAGTGGGTGACGATTGAAGAAAAAAAAAATAAAAAATAAAAATAAAATCCGCCCTCTCTCATTCGTTTGAAAAAAATGCGTGAGAATCAATTAATTTTTTCTGTATGGCCTTACTTGGTTTGTTTCATATTGTCCAAGATAGTAGAAGACAGTGACTTCACACGTCGGTCTCGGGCTGATATGGAATTACCTCGGCTAATATCTCGACCGATGTGAAACTAACCGAGTTATAACCTTTAACTGGTTGAGTGTGGAGGCCCGAATTTGCGCTTTACTTGAAAGTGCGGGTACCACAAGTTAAAAACTTGATATTCTTTTGATGTATTTCATATCATCTTTGAAGAGAAATTATTTCGTCTGTAAAAACTTGCCCTGTTGTGTAACAAGGCAAAGACACGAGAACAAAGTTTGCTGACCAAAATTAATTTAGTACTCTACTGGTTAACTCTTAAGTACATTTCATACAAGATGGTTTAGTGAAATGTTGCTCCGACTATCCGCTTCAGTATTATTCTGCACGTGTAAATATTAGGTTCAAATTTGACTAAAACAATGAACCATATAAATGCGTTCTATTCCGCCGTGTTGCTGGCAGAGAAAAGTTTTATTCTTTTCAGAAGCTTGAAAGTGATTGTTTCTTTTAATCAGTTTGTTTAACATGATATAATTATTAAACTTATGAGTAGAAAACAATGATATCAGTTTCGGAAAACTCATCCACGTTCACCTTGACGCTAGAAAAGTGGAAATAAAACAGCTCGTTTTCTCATTTCTTGCAGAAAATGAACTCGAGAACCTGTTTTCACAACTCGAGCCCCTGACAATGACGCTCTGTGAACGCCTTCTTGGGCGCAATGGCTTGGACTAGGGAAGCGAAGCAAACATCATAAGTATCGAAATCACAAAAAGAAAGATTGAGTGATCTGTTATATTGAAAGTTTATTATACTCAATTTACCTTTAAAAACACTACGATACGTTGATCTTTATAATAAATAATTAAATAAAAGAATTTATCTTACAATCAACATGTATTTTGTCTGTATTAACTCCGCAACTGTCGTGTATCCGACCCCCTGATACAGATGTTTGTATCAGGGGGTCGGATACAAGCACGTTCCTTTCGCGTGAGTTCCATTTTTTTGTTCATCAGTACGAATAAATAGTTCGTTATATATTCGTCTACATTCTTGACTTATCCCCAATATATTGTAAGATAAAATGATTATTACCATTATGTGGATGTACAAAATGTGTATACGAGTCTCGCTCCGGGTTCTAAGGGTAGATCACGACTCGTCCTCGACTCGTCGTGATCTGCCGTTAGAACCCGGAGCTCGACTCAGATACATATTTTGTACATCCACATAATGGTAATAATCTCTATTTAGCCAGCCTAGGATTGAATCAATACCTTTTCACAATCTTATCAAATTCTCATGAAACAATCTCTCTCCTGTCGCGGGCTGGATATTCGGCATCCCCCTTCTATAGTTAAAGAACACCATTAAGAGAAAATTCCCCACTATTCTGCGAAAACCTGAGGGTTACATATCTAAAAGTTACTAAAAACTTTGCCCTATTAAAATATGCTCTGGTCTGTTGTGTTGCAGTACGAGATAACATCAAAGGAACGGGAGAAAATTACCGTACAGTAACACGAAAAGCAGACGACACTTGCAAAAAAAATTCGTGAATAACTAATTTTTTCAATTTTTTGTCTCAAAAACACAGGTTATGGCCCCTCGTTGGAACGATCTCGACGAGCTCGTTCCAAAGATGGGTCATAACCTATGTTTTTAAGACAAAACATGTAAAAAATAATGAAAATTAGTTGGCGATTTTTGTGAATAGCGCTGGCCGGTTTTGACCGTTACGTTGGGTAAAGGGTTAAAATGCTATTGTCCTGTCTGTACAGATTAGTCTTCTCCTGCCGGCTAGTATTTATTATTTATTTATTGGTGTTTAAGGTCACATACTTATGCACAATGGCTAATAGAGACCGTGACAGTTTTACGGGTGGAGGAAGCCGGAGTACCCGGAGAGAACCACCGAGCAACGACGAGCAGCTGTCAGCTCTCCAACATCGTAACTCTGAACTCTGCACCACAGCACAGGCAGGGTTAGAGTGGTTGAAGACATGCGCACCATCGACGTGTAGTACGCCTCAGTACACAGCGTCATCGTGCCCCCATGTAGGCAATCGGGGTGAAGTGTCTTGCCCAAGGACACAACGCGGGTGCCGCAGGTGGGATTCGAACCGAGGACCTCTCGGCTTGCAGCCTGCACCTCTACCAACTGAGCCACCGCGCCCCCATCTGCCGGCTAGTAACAACTAGTTGCTGCCTTTTATAACGACTTCACAAGCAGTGAGGGAAACCAATTCATTGAATCGAAGAAATCCTGAAAAAGCTTAGTAAAAGCATCGTAGAATCTCTTGTAAATGTACCACGGTTGCTGTATATATTCAACGTTGTCCGATACAATACAGACACTGAGAAACGTGCCAGATACACCGGGCGTGGAATACGACCGACGTGTGAACAAAATATAAGAACGTGTCTGCAGTTAATTGGTCGTTATGCATCTGATTGACGTTATGATGTCAGAACAATTCTTTGACAAAAACGGAGTGAGCTCTTCTAACCCTCGTTTCCTGGAATGATATCGCCTTTATGAACATTTAAAGTGAGATGCGTCAGTCCAATATCAATATACAGGGAGGCTAAAATAATAACACAACCCGGTGCTTCATTAACTGAAATTTTGCTAATGATGTGATTTATTACCTAGTAATCGCATGCTTGGACACAACTGCCCACGCGTGGATTCCGACCAGTCCACGCCGACTGTACTGTAAACCAATTCAATCTTAGAGCTGAATAAGCTTTGTCAAACAAGACTGAATTGGTTAAATTGCAAGGTGCATTATATAAAAAATTGCTTTTTAAATTTTTTATATTTTGACATCATTGTACCGAGTGTTAATTTGTGTGCCCATTCAAGTCCATATATGGTAGAATTAACAGCGTTGTGTGAGGTTCCTGTGTACATTAAGTTATAAATGGAGGCGTTGTATAGTAAGGCGTACTGCACGTCGATGGTGCACTTGTCTTCAACCAATGTTAACCCTGCATGTGTGGAGTTGGTATGTTGGCGATCTGACAGTTGCTTGCCGCTGCTCGGTGGTTCTTTCCGGGTACACCGGCTTTCATCACCCGTAAAACTGTCGTGGTCATGATTAGTCATTGTCTAGAAACATGTGACCTTAAACACCAATAAATAAATATATAGGATCGGCTTGCTTCGATTTAAACTACGAGTTTGACAAAAAAGTACCCCACCTTTTATAACTATATTTTTTCTAGAGTGTTATGGAAACTTTGAACATCTTTCAAGATAAACTTGAAAAGTCTTCACTAACTGGAACGCCACTTATTCTATTTGTTTTTTCTTTTTTGAAAATGCCTATCTCCAAACCTTATCTTGTTATAAAACGGAATAGAATAGAAAAAAAACTTAATCTAAATGTTATCCACTTAAATGTAAACAATCTGTTTCTGAAGACTTCGTTTCGTCCCTTACTTCTGTGTGTCGCACCTTTCGTAGACAACATCCTAACACCTTTTACAAATTTTAGGTATCTTACGTTTTCGAAGCCTATCACCAGCCAGAATGGACCAGATTTCCATGCAAACACACTAATTGTCTCACTGTTGTGCATGACTCTAGTTTTTTTTTGTGCATTCGTTATCAATTTGGTTGGTGGAACTAGCTAATTATGTCAATCGCCCAGTTTTGTTTGAAATGTTTACTCCCGAGGTTGCAGAACACTCAAAACAGGAGTTAAACTGTGTACATTTAGTATTATAGGAAAGAGCAATTCTATCAAAATGGGCGCGCGATGTGCCAGTCGTTACGGCAATGGCCTTCAAACCGAAAGGTTCCCGGTTCGACCCCCACCCCCCACCCCAGACTTAACTGCTTAGTGTCATTGTGTAAGCCTCTTAAATCCCGATTGCCCACATAGGGACACGGTGGCGTTGTGTGCAAAGGCGCACGCCACGTCAATTGTGCACTTGTCTTCAACCAATGCTTATCCTGCTTGTGTGGAGTTAGAACGTAGGAGAGCCTAACAGTTGCTGGCCGCTGCTCGATGGTTAACTCCGGGTACTCCACCTTCCTCTTCCCCCACTCGTCAAACTGTTCGACACGAGTTATCGAAAGTGTTGCTAAAACCTAAATAAATAAAAAAATATACCCCCCCCCCACCCCCAATCTCTTATCAGTACCTCTTTACATGCAGTACGCTCTAAAATCAGTTGGGTTAAATATAAACCCAAATCAACTGAGTTGAGTGAATATGAACCATAATGGGTTCATGTTCACTCACTCCACTCACTTCAGCTGATTTGGGTTAATTTTTAACCCAGTTCATTTAGAGGGTATTAAACACTCCAAACTTTTCGCGTTTTAACAGTATACTGATGCATCAATTATTACGCATTCAAAACTTGTCACCTTTATTGTAGGGTAGCCTTGAATATGATATATTATGGCCTGTCTTTGAACGTAGGAAATCTTGGAGGAAACATCTTTGTAAATCTCTTCTTGAGTGGAATGGTGGAGATTCCGGCTTGTATATTGTGTTTATTATTATTGAACAGAATTGGGCGAAAAAGACTTTACGTCGGAAGTATGGTATTTGGAGGTGTAGCATGTTTATTAACAATTTTTACAACAATTTATTTCGTGGAAAGTAAGTTTATTTTATTTATTCTGAATTGGGACTTAAAAAGTATTAGGCAAATTACACGAGCAATGCTATATCATCTAAGACCAGGTTAGTAGTAGGAGATGAGGTAACCGGCCCAATTCAGGGGGGTCTCATGGGGGATCTCACATCTGAAATCATAATCACGTGGCCTAGTGACGCCCTGTTGTGTTGTAATGGTAGCCCGCGTGAGCGGCCATCTTGTGACGTCATCCCCATAGTGATATGTGGTGTTAGTGCGCATGCGCAGCGCGTGTTGTTAGGGTGATACGTGTTTCCGTCGGCCATTTTGTATACTGGAGGCCACCATCTTGGATTCTATGGTAGCACGCGGTTGCTATGTTACCCAATGGCTTACAACAAGACAGGGGTATGTTCGGAGGGTATGTGCCTTTGTACAAGCGGACTTTCCCGATTCGTAGAATTACCACAAACAACCCGACAAGTTGTACTATTTCGATTTTTTTCAGAATCCTTTTTTGGACCCCCATACCGGAGATTTTAATAGTAGCACGTAGTGCTATAGTACCGAGAGGGGCCCTGGGGGTAAGTTTGATTGAACTAGAGTAATTTTCTGGCTTGGATTTTCTCCATAACCTCTGATACGTCATCGAATTACCACAAACATTCCGATAATTGTTTATTTGGCTCAGATTACCCCACGATGTCTACAGGTTTTCAATCATTAGAGCGCCCCTTTGTATTGTTATTACCCAGAATCCCCTGGTTTGTCAGTATTGCTAGAGGGCGCGTTCGACTGAATCGAAGTATACCCCAGAAGACTACAAGAACATATCCATTGGAACAGCTTTGCTTAATGTTAGTATATTTAGATTTTCTGCTCTGTTCAGGCTAGTACTAAACCCATCCAAAGTACTCTTGTTCTTGTTTCCCAGATAATCCGAGCAGTTCACTTTACTGCAGGTAACTAATCAATCAGATTGCTTGATTTCCCATAATCTGTATGCAGAGTTATCTCCCTTGTTTATAACAAAAGCCTATATCATTCCCAAAGCCAATAAGCTATCGAGAAGTTACTCAAGTCATTGTTCGAACGACTCGAAGCCCATCGAGCAAATGAGCTTTGGAGCAATTGCTCGGTCGAGTTACTCGCTCATACTGCTCGAACGACTCGAATCCCATCGGTCAAATGAGCCATAGAGCAACTGTTCGATCGAGTGACTCGCACATACGACTCTTAGCCTCATTTCAGTATTTGAGGATAGCTATGGCCTGGTATTGTATTATTATTTGAGGATACTTTTTATAGGATACTTACCTAAGGACAATATTGTTTGTTTGGCCCAGCATTCTAGGCCACCCAAGATATACCTTTCCCAAATTCCCCCTATACGCCATCGAGCAGTTACTGAGAAGTCATCGCTCGAACGACTCGAAGCCCATCGAGCAAATGAGCTGTAGAGCTATTGCTCGGCCGAGTGACTCGCACACACTGCTCGAATGACTCGCATCCCATCGAGCAAATGAGCCATAGAGCAATTTCTCGATCGAGTGACTCGCACATACGACTCTTCCACTCATTTCAGGAAAAGGGGATTCCATAGCCACAGACGTTATCCAAAAAGGGATTCTCAAAAAGAATCCCACTGACGGAATCCCTTTTTGAGAATTGGCCAGTTACCTCATCTCCTACTACTCAGGTTGTACAAATACGATATTTCCCTTTGCCTGTAGTACCTGGCGTTAAATGAATAAGATGTAGCTTTACTGAACTTGTTATTAATCTTGTTCCAATTCCCACTGCTCTCTAATATCAAATTTTTACTTTGCAAATGTATCCCATAATGCAATTAGTAATTCAACCAATTCAATCTTGTTTTACAGAACTCACTGAGTTCTGTCAAACAAGACTGAATTGGTTAAAATCCAAGTTGCATTATGGGACAATATTTTTGTTTCGAAATGTTGGTATTTTGACAGTAGTGTTCCAAGGTTTAGTATTCTTAATCCATATAGATGATAATAAAAACGTGGTTATGGCTTCCATTGCTGTCTCTATGTGTGTATGGGGGATACAGGTTCTGTTGTATACAAAAACAACAGCAACGTCTTTCCTTACCAAACGGTGTTCAGGGGTGATACTTTGTGTAAAATATAAGCACGTGTTGCTTGTTCAGGGGTGATACTTTGTGTAAAATATAAGCACTTGTTGCTTTGGCAGTCAACAGCCAAGGCAAAGGGGGCGCGGTGGCTCAGTGGTAGACTGTTGGACTTCTATGCTAGAGGTCCCGACTTCGATTCCCGTCCGGGACGACCCGCGCTATGTCCTTGGGCCAAGCACTGTATCCCGTTTCCCTACATGGCACGATGACGCCGTGTACTAAGGCGTACTGCACGTCAATGGTGCACATGTCTTCAACCGCAGTAAACCTGCTTGAGCAGAGCTTGAACAGAGTTAGAATGTTGGGGAGCTGACAGTTGCTCGTCGATGCTTGGTGGTTCTCGCCGTGTACTTCAGCTTCCTCCACCCGCAAAACTGTCACGGTCACGATTAGCCAGTGTGCATACGAATGTGACCTTAAACATAAATAAATAAATAAATAAATAAATAAATAAATAAATAAATAAATAAATAACAGGTGGCAAAATGCACTAATGATCCTGATCATTTACCTGTTTCAGTTCCATGTGATTTTTATCGTGTTGCACCTTTGTGCGTAGGTATCCCTTTCTTATATCGTTATGACAATTGACTTTCTATAAAGTTATCCCCCTGAAATTATTGTTCGGGCGAGGAAGGTCCAATTAATTGGCAGGTAATTGTTGAGAAAACGTCTTTGATATTAGTGGAAAATGAAGCCAAGGTTCACCTTGTTATTTTTCATAAACAAAAACAACAGGTAGCTCTCTTTTTGTTTAGTAAAACTTACAAAAGAAAACGTGTTTTTTATGGCAAGCTTATAAGAAGAAACTACTTCACAGATAATCAGTCACTAAGAATATCTATCAGTATCACACCTACCAACAAACACTAAGTAATTAAATACAGGAAAATGCATTAAGTTAGTGAAATGATGGGCATTTGAATGATACAACTTCGCTACCATTTTAAAATTTAAATTTTCATATGAAATTCCCAAACCATCAGTATTAGGTTTTCTGATAGCTTTAAGCAATTAAGGGAAGCAAACGTTCCTGTGAATCTCTTCCAACGACGAAAATTGTCACTCATGGCTCCTAAATGTGCCAGATCTAACAGGAATGCAGTAACCAGATAATATCAATCAATTAAATTAGGACTGCATGCACATTTCTTCTTTTATTGCTCTCGCGATTTCTCGTTTTTGTTTGATGACAATTACACTGGACTACTTTGCACTTTGGCTTGACGACGTTTCCAGATGTACTTTCATCTCCCTTCTCTAAATTAATATAGATTTGAATACTATACATATTATGCCCTTCAAATTGACATGAAGAAAAGAAATATTTCACTCTTGAAGGAGTTGCATTAATTGGATAACAGTAGTAAGTTTGCATCTCCATCTGGCCCATTCCACCACAAGAGGAGCCAGAGGAGCGGATGACGTCATTTTTATTTTTTATTAAATGTTTTTTATTTGTTTTTTAATTAAATTTCCACGCGTTAAAACGTTTTCCATCTTAATACGAGAGCACTCTTCTGATACGCCCGGTTGCAGATCTACGGGTGTTTGAGGGTAGAAATATCACAGTCAGATACACGGAGGTACGCTGTATATAATTCCCGGCTCTATCTGCAGGAAGCACAGTGTGTCAGGACGTCGTCAACATGAACGAGAGAGCACTTCTGAAGGTATAAGCTCCTACCTTCAAATCTTGATTCATTTCACATATAACACTCTTTAGTGGGCGTGGCACCCCCTCCCCACCCCCCACCCCCACAGCCAGCCACAAAATCTGGAACAACCTATCCACGAGTGCGATAAATGAGTACCTAAAACGCACCTTTTTCCATGTTGGATCGTATTTCTAAAAAGTGATCTATTTCTGGGATAAAAATATTTATTAAACAGTGGCCGACGATCTGGGCCGAGTTGTCAGTTTAAGACGGTCTAAAACGTTCGGTCCTATTTAAAGGTGTGAATAGTTAAAGCTGAACAGTTCGTCAAATAAAACAGAAATAATCCCAAACTCGGCCGTTGATAGATAAATAATGAATGGAAAAGTCATTGCATTGAGAATAAAGTAGGGTCGAGTTCTCCCCTCGGTTTCCATGCGATCCACGGTGTTCCCGCGCCGTCTCGGCACTAGACGAATTATAAGTGTTAGCTCAGATCACGTCCTCATGCCGTTTCACACAAGCTAGAAAATGACCAAATTCAAACAATTTTCTTCCGCATCAAAACGCTAAATCTCAGTTAATTCTAGATGGATTTTCAAGAAATTTTTACTCATTGCTTACCAACAGTTGCTACATCATTTCGCATTTTGTCATGTCGAATATGGAAAGTGAGTATGCGCATGCGCGTTTGGTTCCCACGAAGCCCATGCTGGGTTTCTAGACTTTCAAATAATATGACAGAGTTGAGCAGAGCTTCAAGAACAAACGCTGAAAATTAGGAGTCGATGCTCGATGAATGTTCGCCACAATCTACTATACACGAAAAGTACTGTATTCCAAGTTTTGGATACGCGCAGTTTGTTATTAGGTACACACGTAGTGTTGGATAGCTTTTAAATGCAGCTCTGCAATTTCAAAATCATCTAGTTATCCTACCTTCATGTAAAACAACGTGGACGTATCCTAGCAATTTCCCTGCAATTTACAAATTCTAGTTGTTTTTTATTGTTTTTTATTTGTTTTTAATTCTTTTTAAGTATTTCAAATTGTTTTTAATTGATGTTTTAATTGGTTTTTGATTGTTTTAAATTAGATTGTTGTACTTGAATACGGGTTTGCTCGGTTTTAGAATAAAATAGAATATAGCGAACTGCTACCGTCACCAAGATCATCGTGTGTTCCCATCCAAGAGTCTCCCTTCTGCCAAGGCACCACCTCACCCCAAACGAAGGCAGCTATGTCTCTCAATACCTTTTGTGATATTATCGCGAACGTGTCCCCCATGCCCCTATCCAAGACCCCTGCCTTTCTGCTTATGCTGCCCTAAAAGGAGACATCCGCGCGTCATAACACCTCTGGTGACATAACCGTGTCGCCCAGATCATCGTATCTATATCCAAGCGTCCCCATTATCTCCGCTCTGAATGAAGATACCAATGTGTCGTAAATCATCTACTGACCATTTCACGACCCTGTTTACATACGCATATCACCATATCCCCAATCCAAGTGTATCCCTCCTTACTCAAACACTGCCTCCTCCCCATCGCACCCAAACACATGTTCCCATCCAATTTCCTCCACGGGCTGTGTAAGTTGCTTCTATCATTAGTTCTTTCATGTCTCTACATGAATTCTAAAACGAACTTTGAATTGGGAATCACCGCTATCACCACACACACAACTTCACATGTAGTCGACCTAACCCCCATCCGAACTTTGACCAACCTTAAAATACCTCTTATATCTCTAGTGATACCAATAGTGTTCTGACTTTTGTTTATCAAACCTGTCAATCACCTGTACATGTGTATAGATAATGTCCGGTCTATTTTGTATTATTATCTTTCAATCCCCACCAGGAGTAACTGCGTTGTGTGCTTCGGCAAGGCACTTTATCCCGATTGTCTACGAGGTGCACGGTGACGCTGTGTACTAAGACGTATTGCACGTCGATAGGCCACTTGTCTTCAACCAATGCTAACCCTGCTTATGCGGAGTTAGTTCGCTGGGAAGTCTGACAGTTACTCGCCATCGCTCGGCGGTTCTCTCCTGGTACTCCAGCTTCCCCCACCCGTAAAGCTGGCCGACACAAGGCGACCCTGGCTGTCGAAACCCAATAAACTTGCTCTATGCTTGAACACGCGTTTCATCCACCCAGTGATGATGTCGTTGATGTGCTGTCCCACAGAGAAACGTCGCGGACTGATTGAACGCAGTGGGGAAGAGAACCCCCTTCTGTTAACTGAGATACGCAAAGACATCTGGACAGAAAGGAAAATAATGTAAAGGGGTGGGTACTGGTTTCATTGTTTTTTCATGACAAAAGAAGTGTAATACACAGTGTGTTTTAGAAGAATGCGTGGAGTCTGAATAGGGCATCCACGAAGTCATTATGGTGGTTAGCAACACGCTCCACCCATCTCCGCCTCTATGAAGCATTTTTCTTCCCGGTTTTCTTTCTTCCCTACTATCGCTTCTTCTTAAATCCATATGGGGAGTTTGAACCAGTGTTTCGGCCTGTTTTATTCTTATGTTTACTGTGTTCGAGCACAGCATGGGTGATGACAGACATATGAAACAGACCAGTCACACAGGTGCAGGTAATTGAAATGTTTGATAAACAAATGTCGGAACACAATTGAACAGGTAGCTAATTACCCTGACTCGAACTCTGACCTTTGATGAATTTCTGTTGAGATTTCCCTACAAATCTAATTAAAATTTTATTTAAAACAATCAAAAACCAATTAAAACATTAATTAAAAAATAATTTTACAAAACATAAAAAAGAATTAAAAAACAAAAAAAAAAACATTTAAAAAAAAAAATTAAAATGACGTCATTGGCTCCTCTGGCTCCTCTTGTGGGACAATGGGCCAGGTGGGGAATATACTTAATAATGATGACATTACGCCATGCTGGGGTAGACGAGAGGAACTGCGACAGTTTGCGCTGGGGTCCCAGCAACTCAGTTATATTGAGCTCAGTGATTCGGCCTCAAAATGGTGATATCACTTAAAAAGAGTCAGAATGTGCGTTGATCTTGTGTCACCTAGAACTGAGTATTTTTGAGATATTGCTATGGAATATTACAGGCAGCCACATAAGTGTTCGAAAATGTGCCTGGTTGTGATTGATTGAACACCAAGACTGTTACTGCATCAATATCATGGACAGATCAATATTTGAATCTTCACCTTTCTGTACCGTACACTTACGGCTTTTAAGATTTTTATGCGCAGTTCTCTGATTTTCCCGAATATGATGTTTTTAACAGAGATTGTGGGTTGGTGCGTATGCAATGACGTTAAATTAAAAGATAATATCAAAATGTCAAAAGTAAAAAAAGAAACGACAGAGGAAATCACTAGAGTTTGTCCCATTCATGGTCATAAATAAGGCACTCAAATAAAAATGAAAATTCAAGGTAAGTTACTATAGCTATGGGATAAAACCGTACAAGGAGTTCCACAAACTCGGTGTCATCGAGATGTCAGTCACAGTGAACGTCTGAGGTATGAAATTGCGAAGACAATCACACCAAAAAGTAGACTGATGTAACGACACGTTTTGAATATCAATGGATGAAACACATCTCCGACTCACCTCGTCATGAAAATAGACTTTCGATAAAGTTATCTCCTCTGAGATTATTAGACGCGCAACGAAGGTCGTATTAGGACGCATGTAATTGTTGAGAATCCCTATGACATCAGACGGAAATAGTCATGTTTCCTTTTGTTACACTTTGTTATCGTTTATTTGCAAGTTTGAAAAGGCAACTTGGTTTTTTTATGGCAAGCGAATCAGAAGCAACTAACTGACTGTCCACTTTGTCTCTTTCTAAAGCGAATTTGTTTTTTCAGTAATTTGTAAGTTTTTATTCTTCCCAGAAAAGAAAATACCGAATTTTACCCACTAGACATTTATTATTAACCCTTTGCCAAACTCGAAAAGCAGACGACACTTGCAAAAAAAAATTCATGAATAACTATTTTTTTCATTTTTTGTCTCAAAAACATAGGTTATAACCCCTCATTGGAACGAGCTCGTTCCAATGAGCGGTCATAACCTATGTTTTGAGAAAAAAAATGAAAAAAATGATGAAAGTTAATTGGCGATTTTTGAGAATAGCGCGGGCCGATTTTGGCCGTCACGTTGTGTAGAAGGTTAATAGAAAGGATATGTCGGTACTATATGCCACGACAACCACACTGTTGATATAATGAACAGAAAAACGTTACAGAATATCAAGGATGATGCAAGCGCCGTATTCGTATTTTAAACAGAAAATAATAGTCAAACGTTCAAACTCACCCTGTATTACCGAAATGATGTTTGCTGGTCAAGATACAGATAACTTCTTGTTAAATAACCGAAGTCCAAGGTATGATGTCTCGTCGAATCGTACTTTACACTTATTTCACAGAAGACAATTCGCGCGAATGTTTACAGGGTTGTGTATAAGGTATCGAGGTAGGTGCTGATATAAGAATTTATAGCGATTATGTCTTGAATAATTAATTCGTACAGAATCTTTGTCCAATAGGTTCCAATTGTGATGTCAGATTTCTCATTTATGACCTCGAAATAGCTTGTTGTAAAACGAATTTGGATCAAGATTTGCAAAACTAGATGGAGCAAATGTTCACCTATCGATATATTCTCCACTTTTGTCGATCAAAAACCACAAATGTGTCAATATGGGGCATAGTATTTTGAAGGGGTATATAAAAATAGGAAACTCGTGTGTGCTGGTGAAAATAATGTAGTGGATACGGATTACTGCTGTGGTGGAGTACGGATTATTGCTGGCATTCCTGCATGCTAACGCGTGCTGTGTGTGGTGGGCATTCCGTTTCTGTTTGCAACCTCGATGTGCCACACAGTTAATACACAGAAGCAAGTTGACGTCATTGTATTCGGATAAAAAGGTCAGAAATCCACTCTAGTGACAGGTTCATTATTCGTTGATAGCGGACATTCAAAATTACAAAATTGGTAAAGTGTGAGTTTCAAAAGTCCATACTATAAACATAGTCAACCTGAATGATGATAAACCACTTCCAGTGTCAAGTATATATTGAGTTTTATATTTCTTCGAGAGAGGCTGAATATTTTCTCATTATTCTTTATTAAACATGATTGAATTGGTTAAATTCCCAGTAGTGTTCAACCGATGATCGGAATCGACCACCCCAATCGGCCGATTGTGGGCAATCGGATGACAACAGCAACGGCTCCTGGAACATCGGTTCAACCGATTGTTGCCAATTATTTTTTGTGATGATTCATTAACCACATTTTATTATCTTCTGCATTTGTTTAATTGTTAATGTAAAATGCTGTCAATGATACCATTCAATAAAGTTGAGAAACAACCACAATGTGTATTCTTAATTTCTCCAGATGCCCCTTTACGGAATATACAAGTAAAACGACATGTAAAGCTTACAATTGAGCGTAAGTAGGTAAAAAAAGCGGATTCAGTAACACTTGTACACGATATCGTACATGTACACGTACATCGACGTACACCTCCGTAGGATTCAGTGTTAAAATCGTGTACAGGTACACGATTTGTCGTTTTTTTATGGTGATACAGAATCCGCTCACTGGATTCTATATACACATCGCTCAAGAGTGAAAAAATGTATGAAATTTTAAGAAAAATGAGGTGGATTGTCTGATACAGAATCCGCAAATGGGTTTCCCCCATAGGATTCAGTGTTAAAATCGCGAGCAAAAAAACGTGTTGCGGTTTCTGTATCATCATCAAAAAGTGGTTTGCGGATTCTGTATCATCCGTATCTGTACACGATTTTAACACCGAATCCCTATGGAGGCGTACACGGAAACCCATTTGCGGATTCTACATCAGAAAATCGACTTATGTACTGTACATGGAAAAGAGGTGATACCGAACCCGCAAACCACTTTTTGATGCCCAAAAGCTTGAAGAGCTTGAAATAAGTAATCACCCAATCATTTCACGTTCCTAACGCTAATTAACCAATCAGATTGCTTGATTCTCATAAACTTAATCATACAAAGTTATCTCCCCTCGTCGTGGGGGTGGGGGTCATGCCCGTCATAAAAAGGTGAATCGCGTTTAATAACGTGGATATAATGGCTAGAGCAATGTATACCAAAAACCGAAAGCTCGAAGAGCTTGAAATAAGTAATCACCCAATCACTTCACGTTCCTAACGCTAATCAGATTGCTTGATTCTCATAAACTTAATCATACAAAGTTATCTCCCCTCGTCGTGGGGGTGGGGGCCACGTCCATCAGAAAAATCGAAGTTTCGAGAAGGTGGTCACGTGACCTATCAAATTGAAGGTCTCGACGAGTGGATTAAGAAGATCGTAATTTTAACCCTCGTCGTGGGGTGGGATCACGACCAGAGCCGAAAAACGACTTCCTTTTTACATATCCAGGCATGTGGGGTATTAATATGAAGGGCTCGATGAATACATTACAAAAATGACGTTTTTCATTTTATGTGGGGGTGAGGGTCACGCCCATCATAAAAATCGAAGTTTCGGGAAGGTGGTCACGTGACCTATCAAATTGAAGGCCTCGACGAGTGGATTAAGAAGATCGTAATTTTAACCCTCGTCGTGGGGGTGGGGTCACGACCAGAGCCGAAAAACGTCTTCCTTTTTACAAATCCAGGCATGTGAGGTATTAATTTGAAGGGCTCGATGAATACATTACAAAAATGACGTTTTTTCATTTTATGTAGGGTGGGGGTCACGCCCATCAGAAAAATCGAGGTTTCGAGAAGGTGGTCACGTGACCTATCAAATTGAAGGTCTCGACGAGTGGATTAAGAAGATCGTAATTTTAACCCTCGTCGTGGACCAGGGTCACGACCAGAGCCTAAAAACGTCGTTCTTTATACAAAGCCAGGCATGTGAGGTACTGATATGAAGGCTCGATGAATACATTACGAAAATGACATTTTTCATTTTATGTGGGGGTGGGGTCACGACCAGAGACGAAAAACGTCTTCCTTTTTACAAATCCAAGCATGTGAGGTACAGATATGAAGGGCTTGATGAATACATTACAAAAATGACACTTTCCACCATCGCCGTGGGGATGGGGTTTTAACACCGATCAGAAAATCAAAAGTTTCGATAAGATAGTCGTGTGACCTATCAAATTAAAGCTATCGACAAGGATATTATGGAAATCATAATCTTTCCTTTCTTATAACGGTGGAGTTGGGACCATCTTGAAATCGAAAGTATTAAGAAAAGGTAGTTATGGAACATATTAAATTGAAAACACAACAAGTTGAATCTGATGCATCATTCATTTTTGATATCTGTGTTAAAAACGTGAAGTATGTTTTCAATATATGATTATTATGCAAATTAGAGATGCACTCGCTTATTAACAAGTCACGCCTTAAGAAGTTTCCTTCAATAATACCTCTGTTTACTGAACCATAGATTTGTCAATAAAAAAATTATAAGTTGATCTTCTAACGTTTCTACATATTGAGGATAGCCTATTTCACCATTTCCGAAAAAAGTGTCAATCCAAACTATTTTTGTTTTTTAGGAAACAATGCCCACGTCGAGAAGACATTACAAACTAAACCAGTATAATCTTGACTAAATTCAAATAAAAAAACAGTTGTCACGTGTTAGAAAAGATTTGTAAACAGTCTAAACGCACGTGTGGAAAAGTTGTTTTGTTTTGTTTTTTACAACAGGAGTTAAAATATTTTAAGATAGGTGGCGTTATATAAATACAGCAACAACAAAAAATCCAGTGTTTACAATGTGTCAGTGTATGACTGAATGAAAATGAGAAAAAGCTCCTTTTCTAACCACTTGATAGCGAAGCATTACATCAGTTGTCGAGATATTTGATGTCATCCAACAGCAGCCAAGGCATTAAGCTTTTTACGTCGACATACCACTTGTCCAAAACAATTCTATTTTAACGCTAAAACAGGTGAAATACATCTCGGTAACGACTCCCTTTTTTTCTTGATCAGACACAGTTGTTGGCGGAAAGTTGACTGGAGGGTCGTTCAAAACAATTGATCAAATATGTCGAACGAAAACGACTCATTTTTTAACTACGATTGTCGCCGTATTCTAAACGTCATCGATTTACCGAAATGAGCACAATATCTTATGGGTTTTTTTTTAAAAGATTTTTGATGACATAAAAAGGTTGCATGCGCAGCAAAAATAACCAGTTTATCTTTCTTGCTTCTCACGTTTTCGAGTTGTAAGAATCGTTTGCTTTTGGCCAGTCAGTCTTGAAAATCGAATATGTGTTTGGCAGAGTCTCAGAGATTAGGTCTTATTACTCTACTGTGTAAAAAAAGATAGGGATAATGTCGAGAATTTGAAATTCTAGAGGGTCCGTATCCCTACCTAATGTAGGTTATAAAATCCTTACAAAAAGCAGAATTGTCCTTACGATAGTGCGATGTGTTACAGTATATTGCTCACCTGGATCGGACCTGGAAATGATCAATGGGTTTTCGTGAGCGAAAGAGGAGAATTCGAAGTTCCTCTGGAAGGTAAAAAAAAGATGAAAAAATCGTTCGATCCGTTTGCCAAACACATATTCGATTTTCAAGACAGACTGGCCAAAAGCAAACGATTCTTACAACTCGAAAACGTAAGAAGCAAGAAAGATAAACTGGTTATTTTTGCTGCGCATGCAACCTTTTTATGTCATCAAAAATCTTTAAAAAAAAACATGAGATATTGTGCTCATTTCGGTAAATCGATGACGTTTAGAATACGGCGACAATCGTAGTTAAAAAATGAGTCGTTTTCGTTCGATATATTTGATCAATTGTTTTGAACGACCCTCCAGTCAACTTTCCGCCAACAACTGTGTCTGATCAAGAAAAAAAGGGAGTCGTTACCGAGATGTATTTCACCCGTTTTAGCGTTAAAAGAGAATTGTTTTGGACAAGTGGTATGTCGACGTAAAAAGCTTAATGTCTTGGCTGCTGTTGGATGACATCAAATATCCCGACAACTGATGTAATGCTTCGCTATCAAGTGGTCAGAAAAAGAGCTTTTTCTCATTTTCATTCAGTCATACGCTGACACATTGTAAATACTGTTTTTTTTTTTGTTGTTGCTGTATTTATATAACGCCACCTATCTTAAAATATTTTAACTCCTGTTGTAAAAAAAAAAAACAAAGCAACTTTTCCACACGTGCGTTTAGACTGTTTACAAATCTTTTCTAACACATGACAAATGTTTTTTTATTTGAATTTAGTCAAGATTATACTGGTTTAGTTTGTATTGTCTTCTCGACGTGGGCATTGTTTCCTAAAAAAAAAAATAGTTTGGATTGACACTTTTTTCGGAAATGGTGAAATAGGCTATCCTCAATATGTAGAAACGTTAGAAGATCAACTTATAATTTTTTTATTGACAAATCTATGGTTCAGTAAACAGAGTTATTATTGAAGGAAACATCTTAAGGCGTGACTTGCTAATAAGCGAGTGCATCTCTAATTTGCATAACAATCATATATTGAAAACATACTTCACGTTTTTAACACAGATATCAAAAATGAATGATGCATCAGATTCAACTTGTTGTGTTTTCAATTTAATATGTTCCATAACTACCTTTTCTTAATACTTTCGATTGCAAGATGGTCCCAACTCCACCGTTATAAGAAGGGAAAGATTATGATTTTCATAATATCCTTGTCGATAGCTTCAATTTGATAGGTCACACGACTATCTTCTCGAAACTTTTGATTTTCTGATCGGTGTTAACCCCATCCCCACGGCGATGGTGGAAAATGTCATTTTTGTAATGTATTCATCAAGCCCTTCATATCAGTACCTCACATGCTTGGATTTGTAAAAAGGAAGACGTTTTTCGTCTCTGGTCGTGACCCCACCCCCACATAAAATGAAAAATGTCATTTTCGTAATGTATTCATCGAACCTTCATATCAGTACCTCACATGCCTGCCTTTGTATAAGGAACGACGTTTTTCGGCTCTGGTCGTGACCCCAGCCCACGACGAGGGTTAAAATTACGATCTTCTTAATCCACTCGTCGAGACCTTCAATTTGATAGGTCACGTGACCACCTTCTCGAAACTTCGATTTTTCTGATGGGCGTGACCCCCCCAGCCCGCATAAAATGAAAAAACGTCATTTTTGTAATGTATTCATCGAACCCTTCATATTAATACCTCACATGCCTGGATTTGTAAAAAGGAAGACGTTTTTCGGATCTGGTCGTGACCCCCACCCCACGGCGAGGGTTAAAATTACGATCTTCTTAATCCACTCGTCGAAACCTTCAATTTGATAGATCACGTGACCACCTTCTCGAAACTTTCGATTTTTATGATGGGCGTGACCCCCACCCCCACATAAAATGAAAAACGTCATTTTTGTAATGTATTCATCGAGCCCTTCATATTAATACCTCACATGCCTGGATTTGTAAAAAGGAAGACGTTTTTCGGCTCTGGTCGTGACCCCACCCCACGACGAGGGTTAAAATTACGATCTTCTTAATCCACTCGTCGAGACCTTCAATTTGATAGGTCACGTGACCACCTTCTCGAAACTTCGATTTTTCTGATGGGCGTGACCCCCACCCCCATGACGAGGGGAGATAACTTTGTATGATTAAGTTTATAAGAATCAAGCAGTCTGATTGGTTAATTAGCGTTAGGAACGTGAAGTGATTGGGTGATTACTTATTTCAAGCTATTCGAGCTTTTGGTTTTTGCTATACATTGCTCTAGCCATTATTTCCACGTTATTAAACGCGATTCACCTTTTTATGACGGGCGTGACCCCCACCCCCACGACGAGGGGAGATAACTTTGTATGATTAAATTTATGAGAATCAAGCAATCTGATTGGTTAATTAGCGTTAGGAACGTGAAATGATTGGGTGATTACTAATTTCAAGCTCTTCAAGCTTTTGGGCATCAAAAAGTGGTTTGCGGGTTGGGTATCACCTCTTTTCTATGTTCCTTACATAAGTCGATTTTCTGATGTAGAATCCGCAAATGGGTTTCCGTGTACGCCTCCATAG
Organism: Pictodentalium vernedei; assembly: GCA_031216915.1. NCBI lineage: Eukaryota > Metazoa > Mollusca > Scaphopoda > Dentaliida > Dentaliidae > Pictodentalium > Pictodentalium vernedei. Next base: position 734,342,454 of record CM062296.1, on the reverse strand, counting down.
GGATTCAGTGTTAAAATCGTGTACAGATACGGATGATACAGAATCCGCAAACCACTTTTTGATGATGATACAGAAACCGCAACACGTTTTTTGCACTGAATCCTATGGGGGAAACCCAATATGCGGATTCTGTATCAGACAATCCACCTCATTTTTCTTAAAATTTCATACATTTTTTCACTCTTGAGCGATGTGTATATAGAATCCAGTGATATAGAATCCGCAAGCGGATTCTGTATCACCATAAAAAACGACAAATCGTGCACATGTTCACGATTTTAACACTGAATCCTATGGAGGTGTACATCGATGTACGTGTACATGTACGAAATCGTGTACAAGTGATACTGAATCCGCTTTTTTTACCTACTAGCGTACTTGCGGCAATCGCCAGTCCATACCGAAAAAAGTGAAGGTTGCACCCTATTGACTCAGGTCGCAGTAAAATGACCAGTCGCGCGCACTTGGGCGGTATACGTGGCTCTGAGAGTCACGTATACCGCCCGAGTGTGCGTGTTTGGTCATTTTACTGCGACCTGAGTCAACGACGTTTTACACTGTGAAATATGTTCAATTTAATGTTCTTTCAAGCCTCCACTCGTCTAGTAGTGCACAGTATTACAATCGGAATCGGCCAGGGGCGCGGTGGCTCAGTTGGTAGAGATGCAGGCGACAAGCCGAGAGGTCCTCGGTTCGAATTTCCACCTGCGGCAACTGCGTTGTGTCCTTGGGCAAGACACTTCACACCCATTGCCCATGTGGGGGGGGGGGGGGGCGGTGACGCTGTGTACTAAGGCGTACTGCACGTCGATGGTGCACCTGTCTTCAACCAATGCTAACCCTGCTTGTGTGGAGTTGGTATGTTGGGGAGCTGACAGTTGCTCGCCATTGCTCGGTGGTTCTCTCCGGGTACTCCGGCTTCCTCCACTCGTAAAACTGTCACGGTCATGGTTAGCCATTGTTCAGAAATATGTGACTTTAAACACCAATAAATAAATAAATAAATAAATAAATAAATAAATAAATAAATAAATAAATAAATAAATCGGAATCGGCCGAGTGTGTGTTCAAATATCCGGTAATCGGTTGCAATGGTCGACAGAGCAGCCGTTTTCAATTTCTTCACTGACTACTGCTCGCATTTAGGCATCAATGTTCTTGAAATTCGGTGGGATGACTTACTATACCATTCAAAAAAGTAGGGGATATTTGATAAAAGTGAGATATATGCAAAAATATATTCATATTTTCATCAAAAAGACAGTTGAGTGAACTGTGACATCTGGTGAATGATTTCAGCAATAGTTGGGTGTTTGGCAAGCACACATTCCACGCACTGAGCTGTAGAAGACATGGACGGTCAGTCAGAGAATTTACCACATTCAGTCCAAGACCTCAGTACCTCGTAATCCTCCTCGGTTCGCGGGACAAGCGCGGATCCGACGAGGCATATTCCTCACCAAACGTCCAACATCAGCTTAACTGGTGTTATTCCATTCATCCTGCAGTGCAGCGGCGAGTTACTAGTCATTGGCAGGGGGGCTGTTGGCGTTGTCGTACGCGCCTACCAAGCATATCCCGGACGTGCTCGATTGGTGAAAGGTCTGGATTTAGTGCTGGCCAAGGTAGTGTAGTGCTCCCGGAGAAACTCTGTTGCGACACGGGCCCTGTGTGCTCTTGCATTGTCATCTTGGAAATGAATCGACGACAGTGACGTCGCGCAAATGGCATCACATGAGCTGCTTACATGTTGTTACGGTAGTACTGCCCTTTGACACGCCCTTGGATGACATGTATTGCTGTTCTGCTTGTCATGGTTATGCCTCCCCACACCATAACCGATCCACCACCAAAACGAGCGTGCTGCCAAACAGTTACGTTATGGTATCGTTCGTTCCGCCGCCGCCACACTCTGTTCGCCTGTCGTGGAAGTCGAGAGTGAACCTCGATTCATCGGAAAACATGACGTTTCCCCACTGACGATTGTCCCAGCGCTGTTGTGCTCCACACCAATTACGCCTTGCTGCGATGTGACGTTCAGTCTAACGTGGAATTATTCGAGGTAGTCGAGCGTACAAATTCCAGCTGTGTTGGCGATTTCGGATAGTCTGACCACTGACTCAAACATCTGTCTCTCAGTGCAGCTGCTGTCCAATTTCTGAAGCACTTTGATGGCGTTTACGTAATGCCGTGGTTCAGATGAAACGATCCGTGTTAGCAGTTGTCGCCCTTGGACAACCTGACCGACGTCTGTCATCAACATTGCCTGTCTGACGGTAGCGTGACCACAACCTGCTAATCACCGATTGAGTAACGTTGAGAATTTCTGCCACTGCAATCTGTGTGTTGCCAGCTTCCAACATACCAACGGCACGTACACATTAGTCACATGTCAGTCTTCGCATACCTCAAAAGTTACGTTCCGACCAGAAACTATTTATGAACGTGTTTATACAAAAAAGAACGATGAGACCTCCGAAAAAACCTGTCCAGTACAAATGAAAATTTCAAAATGTTCCCCACAGTCGTGCGAAAAACCTGCACGAAGTTTTCGTGCGCCGGTAACATTCATGATCCACATTGAACTTGGTAACATATTGATGTTTCCAATCACGCGTATCCAGTACCATTTTCCGAAAATATCAACATCAGTTTGGATATTCCTCACTTTTTTGAATAGTATATGATGACTTGATGAGAACATCATATTTTGGTATGTTGACCACCCATAATGGCCGCCATGGCAGCATTCTGAGATTTCTTCATAACACCCTGCAGTTGCATTTATGCACCATTTTTCTTGAAACTCATATAGCTTCCTTATTGTGTCGAGTAGATGAAAATGTTCTATGTTGGTCATTGTGGGCAGCACATAATGGCTGCCATGATACATGTACCAAACTTGGATTTCTCTACAGGAAGGTTGCATTCATGGATCAGATTTCTTGAAAAGTGGCAGTATGAAAGTATGATAAGCAGATGGTAATATCATGTTTCCGTGATGGTTGGCTGCCTTGTGGGCATATGTTTTCCAATTTAAGTTTGTTATTTGCCCAACTGAGTGAAGCTCAAGAGGAGCTTTAATGGTCACTTTCCATCTGCCGTCCGTCGGTCCTCGGACCATCGTCTGGCATAAACGTAGATTATCGACTTCTCATGAACTACTGGAACGAATTTAGCCAAATTTGATATGGATGCTTCTTATCAAATGTTAATTCAAGTTGGTTCAAATAATGTTGCCACACCCACATGGGGCACCACGAGGGGCATAACTCTCTTAGCACCCAAAATAATATTTTAAAAAATTACAAAATCTTCTCCATAACTACCAGTCAGAATAGTTTGATTCTTACTATTAAACAATATTTGAGGGGTGAGGTTCAGGTTTATTTGCATCAGTTCCCGAGAGATATATGTTGGCTCCCTGCATAAGCACAAATTTTAACTTTGTGTAATATGAGGAAAATTCTTTAAAAATCTTCTTCAGATCCACCAATCAGAATGTTTTGATATTATTTTGGTGTGCAGCATCCTTAGTGGGATCAGATTGATTTTTGTACAAATCAAGTCACTTGACTGGGGGGCTCGGTGGCGTTGTGGTAACCGGTTCTCGTCAGATCGCCGAAGTTAAACAACGTCGAGCCCGGTAGGTCCTTGGATGGTTGACTGTCTGAGCGATCGATTCGGACTCCTGCGTTGTGTCCTTGGGCAATGCACTTCACCCCGATTGTCCACATGGAGCACTATGACGTCGTATACTAAGGCGTACTGCACGTTGATGATGCGCATGTCTTCAACCAATCTGCAGTGTGGAGTTACGATGTTGGGGAGCTGGCAGCTGCTCGTCGTTGCTCGGTGGTTCTCTCCGGGTACTCTGGCTTCCTCCACCCTTAAAACTGTCACTGACACGATTTGACCTTGGCTGTTAATGTGTCGTTAAACTCTAATTAATGAATAAATAAATAAATAAATAAATAAATAAATAAATAAATAAATAAATAAATAAATAAATAAGTCACTTGGCTTGTATCTAGACTCCCCGTGGAACCCTAAAAAATCTTCTACCGATCGACGGTTCAGAATATTTTGATTTTTGATATGCAGCATCCTCAGGTGGCTCAGATTCAAGTTTGTTGAAATGGTGTCCTGTTATGAACTTTAACCCAGTGCAGTATGGGGATTAGTCTTCTCATTATTTCAGATCCATGAGTCATAATCTTTGGATTCTGGTATTTAGTATCCTTAGTATGGGAAGGGGGGGGGGGGGGTGTTTATGTTTTGCCAAATGATGACTCTAAGTTCATATTTGGGCTGTGAGGGTTAAATTGGGAACTTCAACTTAGTACGGTATGAGTAGTATTCTTCACGGATCGTCTTCTTCATGCAGATCCACAGGGCAGAATCTTTTTGAAATTTGGTATATACCAACCCGGGAAGAAGCCCATGGTGTACATGAAATAAAAAGAGACAAGAGCATATGGGTGGACTTTAATGGGTATTTCAAAATTTAGATACAAACTTGACACAAAATTAAGTGACTCGGTTAATCCCATAACACTTTAAGATGCACTAACCCTTTACCTAACAAGGGGTTCCTCTTTCGTTGAAATAATTATCAGATTGGCTGTCGTCATTTTTGTAATTTCTAAGTCAGGGACTGGGCTTATTTACAAAGATTGTACTCTGAAACTGAAATCTAAAAAGTTGGTAGGACGACTTATTTTCGATTATGAACTTATTCCTCGGTCAGTACAGTAAGGCTCCTTGATTAAAGTTTACCGTTTGTTCAACTGAATTCTACCCATGCGTGACAGAACCAATTGTGTTTATCTTTAGTTAGATGTAAGTGTGGGTGTATAAGACTAGCATTTATTCTAATGGGCCATACAAGGCCACTTGAGGCCCCCAAACATTCATTTTCCCAATGCAAATTTCACATAACTTAGAGCCCCAACATGGTCTCCAATATGGGACAGCCTTCCAAGTACCATGTTCGCCCCCCCCCCCCCCCCTTAAAAGAAATTGCTAGGGCACCCCCTTTTTATAGAATTTATATACAGTACTGTGATCATAATAGACTGCGACTGAATCACTATTTGATTGGGAGACAGACACTTACAGCAGTGGGTGATTTTCTTAAATAAAATACTGCTATTTAAAGCTCACATTATGAAAAGTAAATGAGAGTAGCATCTTACTGGTTATCGCATTTTCTCCTTGACAAGTGAGATTTCTACAGTATTGTAGGGAAAGGTGGACAGAGTATTTCGACTCTGTTACGATAAAGCTGAAATACTCAGTCGACTTTTCTGAGCACAGTAGCTGTATTGGACAAGAGGGTTGATTATCTGAAGGCTTGCTTCGGAGAAACCTTTCAACGGTTGGGATTCCAAAAACACGTTTTTGTCAATGTCCTGCATCAAATTACCACGTCATTCCTAGTACTATTCATTGTTATTTAACCCACGCATTGCAAATGGCAATGATAACAACAAAGTTTTTTTTTTATTTTAATTTTAATCTCTCAACCCTTTACCTAACATGAAAAGCAGACGACACTTGCAAAAAAAATTCTTGAATAACTAATGTTTTTCATTTTTTGTCTCAAAAACATAACATAGGTTATGAGCCCTCGTTGGAACGAGCTCGACGAGCTCGTTCCAACGAGGGGTCATGACCTATGTTTTTGAGACAAAAAATGAAAATATATGAAAATTAATTGGCGATTTTTGAGAATAGCGCCTCTGGTTTTGGCCGTTACGTTGGGTAAAGGGTTAATGAGCTTATCAACAGCCCGCCTCGACCACTATATATATGTAAGTCATTAAAAATTGAAGGACTTACTATATGTAAGTCCATCAGTTTTTAATGAATTACATATATATGTATAGTGGTTTTGTAGTGATAGAGTGGTTAGGGTTATACGGGCCCTTTTCCACCCTGCCTTGTTGGTCCGGATCTCTTAGTCTCATGATAAATCGAACCTCCATCTGTTACATTGGTGGCATTGTAGTTGGTGGCATTGTGAGTGCTGTGCCAAAACACTGCGGATGTTTTGAGTGCTCTGAGATGGAGTCTGGGGTGCAATTCATTTCATCAAAGTTGAATCGCAAAAAGAGATTTTAGCTCGAAAAGTTCATTCATTGACTGAGAAAAAAGATCAATTAAATTTTTTCCAAGAAATATCCGCATCCACCTTATTTCTCCAACCAACTGAAATCCGTATACTATGCCAGTACGCATCCGTACTCCGAAAATATACACCCTTCGCTCTTACTTCACTTTTTTGTTGACACATTAAAAACTAATTTAGAGTGGGATTATTACTGAAACAACATAGATAATCCCTGCTTCGGGCCATGTCATTTGAAGACCCATACATTTATGTTAAACATTGCAAAGTTGTGATTTAATCAATAATGGAACAATTTAATTTTAAGTTGCAGAAATAACACGTCAATAAATAGTTAAATTTTAAACACAAGGTGATAATATTTATAACGTCGTGAAGACCATTTCTTTATTGATAAAATGTGGGCACTCAAAGTGACAGGGACCAAATTAAAAAAGCAAAAAGTGTCTTCTGATGTTCCCTACATGTTTTTTACTGTCAAATACACCCAGATGTGATCCGTATCTTGACCAGCACTCATCATTTCGGTAATACAGCTTGAAACTGAATATGAAAAAATGTTTAAAGGGCAGCTTCTGTATTTTTATACTGCTGTACAGGAAAGTGCCTGAAGTTTGTGAAATGATGCGCACGTCGATGATACAAATTTCAATATTTACATGAAACCCCCATACTCTTAGTGTTAAAGTTACTGACCGCTCTTGGAAATTAAGGTGCGCTAACTTAATCGTAAATCAATTCCAACGACGAAAATTGTCTGTCATGGACATCTTCATCAACTATGTTATAAATTGACAAAAAGATAAACAATGATTATTAAGGTTTTAAATCTCATTTCTTATTTGGTATGGGTCAAGTGTGAATTCAGATTTGTTTAAGGAAGTTTAAAAAAATATTCCGCATTTATTAGCGGTAGTATTATTTATTATTATTATTTATTCGTGGTATCATTGTCACAAGGCCTTGGGCAGAGAGTTCCGATGAACACCCGTTGGTTTCGTTAAACAACTTAGAAACGGTCTAATATAAGGGGGAAGAGATCACGTTTAACCCTTTAAACTCTGGTGGAATCTTCCATGTTAGTTCACAGTGGCTGCAAAAGAAAGAGTCCCTGTTGATTATTTGGGGTAAGCCCCAAGGCTGTACGTTGAAAATATTGATTGGTCTACCCCACAAATGCACTTAGCACCCATCCTACTCAATGCAATTATTACGTGTCCGTAAATGAACCGGAAAAAGCTGCATCTTGTGTTCAAGTCAACGGGTTAATGTTGTGTTAATTCATTTCAGAACTGCAAGAGTTCACCATTACGCTAGCTATGGTTGGAAAGATGGGAGCTGCAGCCGGATATTCTGCTCTGATGGTTTATTCAACTGAATTGTTCCCGACTGTCGTTAGAAACAGTGGGGTGGGTGCAACTTTGATGACTGGACGAATCGGTGGAATGGTGGCTCCGTATATATCGGATGCCGTACGTATTCCTCTACTATAATATTTATTTATAGATTTTTTTTAAATTAACATGGCAACTGTTGTACACGTTACTAAGGCAAATACTGCAGTTGCATTTAATATTATTACAGCCAGGTATTTCGCGAAGCTGGTTTTAGGGTGGGTTTGACACCACCCCGATATTATTACAGCCAGGTATTTCGCGAAGCTGGTTTTAGGGTGGGTTTGACACCACCCCGCCAATATTGTTTCCAGTCGGAAACATTTTCGTCTGAATATACATCTTAGTTATCGATTCGCTCTTGTTAGCAATCATGCACATTTTTTACAAGATTAGGAAACTTCGGACTTTGTGAAAAGAATAACACTGTCAGAAAACTATAACAGATCTGAGAATTTTTCTAATTACTTATTTTGATTTAATAAATAAACAGGTTATTACCTGTTTAGTTTCATATTGGCCGAGATACCAGACCTCAGTAACTTCAAATCAGCCTTTGCTCTTGGTCTCAGGCTAATACGAAGTTACCTCGGACTAAGATCTCGGCCGATGTAACACGAAGCAAGTGTATTAACCTTTAAAACATCCATCAAAACATCACAATTCGAAATAGCTGGAAAAAGCCGCATGTCATGCCACGTATTAGAAAATTATTCATGACCATCCACCCCCCCCCCCCCACAATGTTTGTATACATATAAAGAATTTCAAGAATGCCGTAAATTGACACTTGTGCACCCTCTTAAAGTTTAAATGCCTTCGCAACATGTTTCGTCGCCTCTATTTAAATTCCCTGCCTATGTTGGCGTCAATGTGAACACTTGAAAAACAGACGCTGGAAAGACATTTTAACATTTTAAAAACAGGGGTGGTCGAGTGTGGAAGCACAGGAATGAATGTTTCAATGGCGTTAATGTTCGACATCATGGCCGATATGATGTTGATTCGTTTATGGTATGGGGTTGTCATCACTGGGGCTGACAGCGCGCCTTCATATCATGCCCACAGAATGGAAAACAATCATAAAGACAGTGACAACATCTGTGAATTTAATGTCGCGCCGTTTGCACGCCATGTTCATCTGCGTTTTGGGTTTATGGATTACAATGCACGCAACCATCGGACTCGGCCCTTCTACTTGCCATCTGCAGAGACCGAATATCGCTAAACCCTAACCAACTTTTAGTTCCGACCTTGAACCCATAGATCAAGTGTTGGACACCATCGGTTGACATAAGACAAGGGCAACACTGTTAATCTTGGGCGCGATCTGGTTTCCCTCTTTTCAACACTGTAGAACCTCACACATCATGAAAAGAATATCGGATAATATTTCGTTTGTTTTCCTTGCTTCGGCCTTGATTTCGCATTAATTTGTTTAGGAAATCTCGACGTATCGCGATATGATCGAGAAAGAGACGATTTTTATGACCAATGCTCTGTACTCAGGTGTAGCGTGTATGTAATGTGGCTTTCATGTCAATTCTGGGGAACCCTGGCAGCATATCCCAGATGTGACGTCATGTAACGTGACCCTGTTACAGCATGTTTGTTTGTCGTGGTAGCCCGCGTGATCGCCAGTGTTGTGATGTAATTTCCATAGTGATACGTGGTGTCAGTGCGCATGCGCAGCGCTTGTTAGGGTGATACGTTTTTCCGTCGTCCAGTTTGTATTCTGGAGGCCGCCATCTTGGTTTCTATGGTAGCACGTGGTTTTTATGTAATTCAACGTACTCGAATATGACGGAAGTGTGTTCGGAAGGAGTGTTCGATTAAATATCTAATTATCCAAATAGACCAGACAATCACACCAAATCACCAAATACCACCCATAAGTACCGGAACGGACTCAGATTCCTCCAGAATCATACTTTCTCCGATGATAGACGAGTTCCTTTGTATAAGAGTAAATCTAATTACCCAGAATCCCCGGTTACTTCCTATTTATCTAATTCAGATTCCTACAGAATGCTCTGCTTCTGTCTACATTAATTTTTCTGTATATCTTATCCTATTCGTTTGTTCCTGAGTATACACCAGTAGAGCCAATCGGTTTGAATAGGTTTATAGCGAAGCGCAATTTTAATTGTAGCACGTAGTGCTGTCAGACGCGTTCTGTTGTACAAGAGTTCTTTCACTGGATCGGATTTTCCCCTGAAATCTCGTTTTCCACCTATCACATACGATATTCTAGCTTCTCTGACCTCAGCAGTTTATCTAGTCCTAGCTACTCACGACTACCCCTTCGTACGACCTCTAACCTAATCCAAGTATTATTATCGCCAGTCAGATTGCTTTGGTTCCGCTCAGCAGTTTTTCAGGCATTTCCAAAAATGACATGCCATCCACTCTCTTCAAATGCGAATATTCTTTAAATTAGTTATCTAACCCATAACCTACAATATGGCTCCTATACAGCCCCTAGCTATTATATGGCTCCTAGCTCCTATATAGCTCCTAGCTCATATACAGTTCCTGGGTTCTAGACCACCCACCACCTGCATAGCACTAAGGCCACTATTTCTCCATAGTCCACACCATTTGTGGTGTGATCAGCTTCCACTGTATTCACCATTACTGCTATGTTCGACCAGCATTGCAGTTTTGTGTCATTACTGCCTTGTACCATTACTATTCTGTCCCGTGCTAGAGTACCTCAACCATTACTACCTTTGGGCACTACTACGGCCCTTAGTACATTAATGTCGCTCAGGGTCCCAGTTCATATCACCATCACTACACTACTGCATGCTCAAACAACTTATCGAGCAAATCAGCTATCGAGCAGTTGCTACAGCTATGTGAGCAATTCGACTCATTTCGGGAAAAAAAGATTCTGTGACCTAAAAGGGATTCTGTAAGTGGGTGCCGAGAAACAGGGCTGATGATTTCATCAAATGAACCATAAAGCAGTGACTGGAAAAGGTATTGCTCGGACCTCTCGAATCTTATCGAGCAAATGAGCTATTGAGCAATTTGTACCATGATAACCTGTTCTACAATATATGAAAAGCCTATGACATAAATTTTAGCTTTACACACCAACCGCGGTGAACACACCAGCAATGGGATTTCAATAGTTAAAATTTACACCAACAGTGGAACTACATTCAAGTTGACCTTTGGTGACGTCGACCCGAATGCAACTTGACTAAATGTATCGCACGTCGCCTCGCGAAGAGTGAAATGAAAGTGCCAATTATTTATTACCTTTTAAATGAGTTTACCCCATAAGACATCAAAACTTAACAAACATGCATTGTCTCATGTTAAAAAAGTATCTATAACTCAGAACGGCATGTTATTATGCTATTAAAATGAAAAAGGTCCTGTTTCATTTTCCATTTCGTTTCGGCGATACAATTGACAGCGGAAGTACCGCCCACCGATGCTCGTGTAAACAAAAACAGATTCGCACGTAAGTACGTCTCGTGCTCAGTAAAATCGAGAAAAAGTAATAGCGATTCTTAATAATCTAACGATCATGGTATAAATAAAATATACCCAAAGTAGCTTGGTATACCAAATGTTCACCACTAGTGGTGAAGTGGTGTTAACTGCGAGACTTTGTACCAAATGTTCACCACTCGTGGTGAAATGGTGTTAACCGCGCACCAAAGGCTCGCGGTTAACACCACTTCGTCACTCGTGGTGAACATTTGGTACACCAAGCTACTATGGGTATATTCTCTATTTCTCGAACGAATGACTCTTTGGCTCGTCTTTTAAAAATGGGGTGCTAAAAGTGTGGCTCTGATACAAATGGGATTCCGCGATTTCCCCGTGTTTTCTGTGTTTTCCCGCGGGGATTCTTTTGGGTGTCTACGGGGTCCTATACGGGACTCCTTCCTAATAGGACTTACGCTTACCCTTTTCCCAATTCTCAAACTCAAATTACTCGAACAAAATTTAATGCATAATTGGTGTTCTAAACTAAGTAGTCATAAGGCATCAGAAAACCATTGGTTTCCGAGGCATTGTGACCACCCAGTTCAGGACACCAATTGTGCTTTGAATTTAAATTGTTTAACTAACAAAGTTTAGAAAGTATCTGGACTTAAAGGCAAATTACAAGGTTTTCTTCAATAGTATAAGAACAGTTTAATAGAGACTACAGAGACTAGAGTGAACCTGAGTCCATGTGCATGTTTGTTATAAACTTAACTGTAGTATAAGGCAGTTGCTTAGGTATCGGTCTTAATTTTCTCTGTTCAGTTGGGATGTAAAGTTTTTAAGTCTTTGAATGCTCTTCCCCTCCATAACAAATTTCCAGTTGGAACTACACATGACGCAAAGTTTCCCAATGGCATGGACCCCGGACCCTTTTCCAAAGAGGGTAGAAGAATCCCTGTCCCGTTGACTGCTACAATAAAACCCAGTTGATGTTGTTCCCCAATTTATACCATTCAGATACAAATACAGACATATACCTGATAACGAATAATTTGGTTGTATATTACGTTTGATGATGATAATGGTGATGATGTTCAGGTAGGGTAAAGCCAGTGAATATGGGTGAAAATCTGGACATCTGGAATCCGGAATACTGAATGGTAGGTTTAGTGTCGTTTCGTAGGTCTCGACATACTCAGGTTAAATTGCCTTTGAATTCAGAAATAAAACAGATGTAAAATAGAATGACAGATCAATGGACAAGAAACAAAATAGTCCCATCCCTAGGCCCTACCTGACTGCGCGGTAGGACCATTGAAGAATTGCCAAACAATCCGCCTCGATGACGGAGGATGAGCAACAGTCCAATCCACACGGAAGTAGAAGCGGACATTTGCCAATCCCCCACCGACCCACTTGGAATGTGGAAAAGTCATGTTGACTGTATTAGGGGACAGGAGTGTAATTGTTTAGTTAGTAAGCCTATTCACAATCTTGGACGTGCTTGTATAAGGCAGGGCACTTCTACTCTGAGAAAAGAGTTTGCCTGATTTCGATGACCATGTCGAACATTCATGACAGTAAGGGTTCGAACAGGTAACAGAGCTTGAATGAATCAAGCTTCCAGACCACAGGTCTAATTCTGTTCGAAATTCAACGCTGTTATTGGCTATTTGTTTATCCACTTTCATTTAAGTTTGCGTGTAGAAAGTCGTTCATTTAACGTGAGGGACCTTTACTCACAAAGATACAGGGATATTCTTTTGTGATCCAGCTATAGATATTCCATTCAATCAGTATTTAATTCATATTGAAAGAATCAATATATTAACACAATTAGTGGATCAACGCAACGTAATCATACAATTACAGCTATTGTGAGTTTTCTTTCATAACGATAAACTCGTAAAAGATTTGGTCAAATCAAGTCTCGATTGGGAAACGTTTCTTGCTTCGTTTTAAAGAATAAGAATGTTTATGGTACTTTTTAGATTCAAACGTCTGAAATATTTTAGTTGGTCGCAAACGCGGACCAAGGGTTCGCTTTTGCGTTCAACTAAAATATTCCAGACGAGAGAATTTAAACAAAGACGATGGATTATTTAAGGATTCGACTGGGTCCAGGCCATAATCAGGGTCGAAATCGTCACAGAATTAAACTGGTGTCTTTGGAGCTTTAGCTTGAATATGATTCAGTCATGATTTTGCTCTTTTGCGCAGTACTCTTTTAAATTGATTTCTATTTAACACTTCGCGAGGGGGAGGACCAAGACTGTTCCGTATTTTAGGGGACAGAAAACTGGAAAACGTATCCATAAGTTCTGTTCTAGATTTTCCTGGTTGTGGTAAACCTGTTTGCGTGGCCTTATTCTGTTAATATTAGTCTGGTTTGCGACAAATGAGAACTAACCATGAAAGGGTGGTGGGACTTTACCGAAGCTCCAGTGATGCACAATAGGAGAGCATTCAAGGTTTAGTATTTTATGTTAAACAACGGGTCAGTGTGGCAATTGTTTTTTTTTTTTATTTTTGGCTCTTATGGCTTGTTTTTGCATCAGAAAGAGTTTATTTATAGACTATGAATTAATCCGTACCGACATATCATAGAATAGATGACCTTGCGTATTATGGAGTTGCAGAGAGATAACGGGACACTATGAGGTAAAATGTGTCGGGCGCTGTTTTGCGCATGAGATATGTTGCTTGTAACTAAAATTGTCATCTTTGTTTATACCTAAAAATGATTTTTACTGCCAGATTCAGTTTTGCCTAACATTTATATGCACGTATTATTTATTTTTAATACCACGTTTAACTTGGCGCTTTTTTGATGGTTGCTTAATCCGACATACATGTAATCGACTGGCTGTACACCAGTCATATATGGATTCAAGTTGAAGAGTAATTGAGTGATAGAGTGAATATAAGTTGTTGTCAGATGCGTACCTAACTGGATTTCCAGTACACTGTGGACACTTATCCTCATTAGTGAGACGACACACCTAGATTAACCTAACACGAATGGCAGACGACACTGTGAAACAAATATCTTGAATAACTAATTTTTTCATTTTTTGCATCAAAAACATAGATTACGGCCCTTCATTGTTACTCACATGTATTCACCGTTGCTCGGTGGTTTTCTCCGGGTACTCCGGTTTCAGTAACTTGAAAAACTTCCCGACATGCCATGACTAATGCTGTTGAAATTGTCTTCAAACCTTCTACGAACAAATAAATAACCAAACCGGAAAAAATGATTTTACCTTTTCAAAAACTGAAATGGAATGAATGACAACATCATCTCAATTTTGGTTTCTCTACATATCCTCGCCTGAGTGCTAGAATGTCCTATGCCCCATAGGGGACATAAGACATTCTAGCACTCAGGCGACGATATGCCATCCACAAACGTTCAAGAATAAAACCGTTAGTTAAAATAGTTGCATGCACACAACCCCGCGATGGTTGTGAGCTCAGAAGTGCAATATATTCAAAACCAACACGGTAACTCCTCTCATCGTTGACGTTTGATGAATTGAAGGCTGTTACGCTGTGACTACAGTCACGGCGTAACTGTGTTCACGTCATCAAACGTCCTGCTGTTAACCTATCACGAAACCTTGTTACACGGTATCAAATGTCCAATCTTGGTACCTGTTTTTTGTCAATAATAACTAAATATGTTCTGTAAGTATTCAGTGTGTATTGCCGCGAAACAAAATGTACGCACCAACGTATTCATTTCACAGGCACTCAAGTATGTCCTTGGAAAAGCGATGGGCGATTGCGAGGTGTCGGGAAACTGAAAACCTTCGAGAAATATTTTGTGTTGAGTATTATTCATTTGAAACACTTATCTGCGTGTTACCAATGAGCGTCCCATCAATTCATTTGTTTTGAGATCAGCGATAGTCCAAGAGACACTCAGTCTGGTTTCTTTCTCCTTTATATTAACGGAGACATTTATTTTTAGAAAGATCTCGAACAGATTAGCAAAGTTATTATCAAAGTAAGAAATGGGAAAGAGCGTTTTGGGGGTCATATTTCATTAATCTTTCCTGAATGGGAATGTCAAAAGAATATTATTTTCTACAAACGAGAGAACCTGTTTTATATTACTGTGGAGGTTTGGTTATAATATAATCAGGGACGTTGGAGCCGAACCGATGGTACTTATTCCAGACATACTTTTTACTCTCATTTGATTTGATTTGTCTCTACCACGAATTTTAAAGTCGAAAGCAACGTGCATGTTGGCTCCATATTTATCAGAATTCTCCATCGGGCAGAAACAATGTTTGTCAAAAATGGCACCAAAACGGTACCTTTTCTCAATGTACAGATGTTTATTCTATTCCTACCATAGATATATATATCAGTGGTGGCCAATATTGCCTATGTCAAACAGGAATTCCATCAGGCATCGTCCTAACACCGTGCCACTGGAGTGAAAACTGTAAAGTTGTTTTGGAAGGTGGCCTCAACTGGAGACGATCCGGGTCTACGACACCCAAACGCCTGGCCATAAATGCTCTGCCACCATACCAACTGAGCCAACGACAACCACGACAATTGCTATATATATACAAAAAAGAAAGTATTATCAACTTTAATCCCAAACAAATTATTGTGAATTCATATTTCGAGTCTAGCTGTATGCATTTGCATAATTTCATGTTCTTACTGTTGCCAGCGTCACATCAGGACGTCGCAATTCAGGGCATTGGGTGAAATGAAAAGTTCACACATGCAGTCAATAGCGTGTGCATCCACCGTTTGCCTCTTGGATGGCAAGACATCGACAGCGCGTGGACCTGATAAGTCTCTGGAAGTCATCCTGTGGTATTGCGTTCCACTCCTGCCTTAGAACATTACGTAAATCGCGTAACGTCTGAAGATCATGAAGTCGTACCCGACGGTCCAATTGATTGGCGACAAATCTGGCGAAAGTGGGGGCCAGGCAAGAAGTTCCATGCTCTGCTCCTCAAGAAAGTCACGACAGATACGCGCCACGTGACATCGGGCATTGTCTTGCTGGAATAACCGCAGTCCGACGTTAACGCTGAACAACAGGACAACAACAGCGTTAAGAATTTCGTCCCTATATCGCTGTCCATTCAGATTACCATCGTTGAAGATCAACTGCGTTCGATGGTGCAAGGGAATTCCTGCCCAAACCATTACACTACGCCCGTCGAAACAGTCGCATTCCCCCACGCAGGCATCAGAAAACCGTTCTCCTCGTCGGCGATACTCTCTTGCCCTACCATCAGCGCGCCGTAGACAAAATTGTGATTCGTCACTAAAAAGAACTGTGCTCCAACGCTGCTGAGTCCAGCGAAGACGCTGGCGTACCCATTCCATGCTGACGGTACGGTGACGTTAGGTAAGGTTTAGGTTCGTGGTATGGACGCCTACTTCAGGAATACAGGATGCCGCATAGCTACAATTAACAAAATTTGAACAGAATAGTCTTAATAACCAGGCCATAAAATTTGAGAGGAACGATTTTATCGTTCCACTGGTGATTATCTAAATGACGAAACAGATAACCGAAATGTTGTTCGTCTGGAACTACAAACACTGTTAAACATTTCGTCAAACAGTTCGTCCTCCGAGTTCCAATGTGTTTTATGTGCCAGTAGGCACATAGAACACATTGGAACTCAGGGGCCGAGTTGTGTCTTATCACTTTATTTGATAGCAATGTTTTAAAATGTTCTTGTGAGGAGATCCCTCTCTTCAATGCTCAAACTCCCTGAGACAGGTGACGCCTCCCGTGCAGGCCACAAATGCGTTAGAAATCCGTGAACTGCCATATAGTAGGGCCGTCGTGGACGGGTCAAATTCCACGGGTTGTCATTTTTCCACACATATAATTCAGAGATGATCCGCTAGGACACCTAGCAAAATTTCCACCAATGAAGCACCGGGATAGGAAATCCCGGGGCTTCATTTGTGGAAATTTTACAAGGTGTCAATGCGGATCATCTCTGAATCATATGAGTGGAAAATGCCCACCCATAGATTTTGACTTGTCCACGATGTCTGTACTGTCATCGGTCCTCTTTTTTGTTTCCAGATCATGTACGGTAAATAGGTTATCTCAAAATTCGAGATTTTATTCTCTTAATAACCTTTCATTTTTGTAATGTTTCTTTCAGGGAAATATTATTGGTGGAGAATTGGGAACAGCGCTTCCATTAGTTATTTTTGGTGGTTTCAGCCTTACCGCTGGGTTTTCAGCCCTTGTTCTTCCTGAAACACTGAACCGAAACCTTCCGGAAACAATAGAAGATGCCGTTAATTTTGAGAGGTAAAATTAAGATGTGATTAACTTTCATATTTTTCCGTTATTACCAGGTTCTCGGACGAGATCCCCGTGAAATGGAAGGCTTCACAAAATTTATATATTTATTTATTTATTTATTAAGGTTTAACGACACATTAACAGCCAATATCATATCGTGTCGATGACAGTTTTACGGGTGGAGGAAGCCGGAGTACTCAGAGAGAACCACCGAGCAATGACGAGCAGCTGCCAGCCCCCCAACATCATAACTCCGCAC
Organism: Pictodentalium vernedei; assembly: GCA_031216915.1. Taxonomy (NCBI): domain Eukaryota; kingdom Metazoa; phylum Mollusca; class Scaphopoda; order Dentaliida; family Dentaliidae; genus Pictodentalium; species Pictodentalium vernedei. The sequence goes on along the minus strand of CM062296.1, from coordinate 734,324,902 downwards.
TACAGCACAGTCTGTGTTAGATTGGTTGACGACATGCGCACCATCGACGTGCAGTACGCCTTAGTACACGGCGTCATCGTGCCCCCCTCTGGACAATCGGGTTTAAGTGCCTTGACCAAGGACACAACGCGGGAGACTGAATCGATCACTCAGACGGCCACCCATCCAAGGACTAACCGGGCTTGACGTTGCTTAACTTCGGTGATCTGACGAATACCCTTTACCAAATTAAAATTATATCAACTACCATAGCGGGGGATCGAACCAACGCCGAAAGAGTTTTCTTTAGCACTAGATTCCTTCTCTGGTGGGGGTTCGAACTCCATCCGTGCAAGTTGCTATAAAATCAGCGTTCTTTCTTGATTCTCCGGCACTCTGAAAATTTGAAAACTAGATGTTCCCGCTGATTCCCATCGAAGTGTAATATGTGGAATTAAGTGATGCAATTTTCTAATGCTCATAAAATTAAATAAGTTTTTCACGACATGAAAAACGTTGGTGCAAATGGGACGTTGGTGCAATGTTGTTTGAAAGCATTTCGTTCTTGCAAAACCACCTGTGTGTTTGTATATGTTTTAAGATTCAGAAATAGTACCTAGGAGGATTATACGAAAGAGTATTAGGGCCCTGCATAAAACAAAATGCATGTCAGAAGTCGAGATCTCGCCTTAATAAGTCGAGATCTCGACTTATTAAATTGAGATCGTGACTTATGGTTGATATATGCAGCGCCTCTAATACTCCTCCGTTGGATGGAGTGTATGCTTTTGAAAATTGTTGAGTTTAAGGTGCTTTTGCTTCAACGCACATTGAATGTTGCTTGAAATGTGAATATTCATCTTTTCGAACTAAACAAAAGCTATCCCAAATAACCTTCCTTTCACAACGTGAAGTTTTATTAATTCGCTACAGACTTTAAGAATTTTCTATTAGAATATTTTTTCTTAACATTTACGACAGATAATTGAATGCTATCACAGGAACGCTCATTTTGAGGAATGGTATCTTCCATGTTAGTTTAATCACATATAATGGGAAATTCTACATCAAATATACAGGCTGAAAATATTAATTAATCTATTATACAAATTCAGTGAGCGACCATTTAACATTTGGATAAAATAAACACTATATCCCAAGAGCGGTGCGTTGTTCTGTAAGGGTAAATTAAGTAGTTTGCCTAATTGCTACACGGTTTTTTTTTCTCATACGGTGGGATTACAGTTTTGCTTCATCACATCGTATTCACTGTAGGGATATATATGCCGGAAGCAGCGACAATGACTAAACGTTTCGGTAGAGAAGCCCCCCATTGCGTTCAAACCCCAATCCTATTACGACGAGTTCTTGACCTTCTCGTGTGCTTCAGTGCGATAATATTATCATAGTATCGAGCGCGTCTACTCAAACAGAGAGACAGTACTGTCGAATGTATTCATTTATTGGTGTTTAAGGTCGCATGCTTATGCACAATGGTTGATCGTGACCGCAACATGATAAAGGCAAGTCCTCCCAATTGTTTATTCCCAGGTTATCCTTTTTGGAGGACATCCACCCCAGGCATTGGTGACTGGGTCTCGTTTTACCAGTACAACAGAGTTTGTTTACCACAGTAAACAAGCACTGTTTCATTTCCCAGGTTTCCCGCGAAGAGTACTGCATTATACCTCTTAACAAATATTACACGAGGTCACTAGCCATATGGTAATTTATGGAACGGCTAGTCAAACCGTAATGTGTATATTGACCGAAGTGAAACTGAGGCTATCTAGATGGTCCCAATTGTTACTTCACAAACAACCTTCTGAACAATCTAAATATTTAGAGGTTATTATTTTCATATCGTCCGAGATATCAGCCCGAGGTAACTTCACATCAGCCTGGAAGCGAAGGTTGGAGGCAATTCTGACGTTACTGAGGACTGATAGCTCTATACCAAAAGAAATCATTGCAAAAAGGTTCTCAGATCTGTTACAGTTTTCTGATGGTGTTATTGCTTCTCATACTTTTCGTAAGGTCCGAAGCTTCCTCTTCTCCCACCAGTTCAGCTGCTCTTTTCGGATAGCCACGGAATACGCAACCATCGGATAGTTGGACTATCTCTTCTCCTACTTCGACGAATATCCGCTTACAACTATTGAATTTTAGTTTGCGTTGAATTCTGTACATCTCACTGTCTTCTATTCCTTCACCTAATCCCCACTCTTTGTCGGGATTAATTCCTCGTCATTCAAATACTCCGTTTCAGTCCACTCCAATGTACGCGGTAACACCAGTTTTCCTGACTGCGTTCGACGAGCAATGGTTAAAGGCTTTGTTGTAACAATTTACTTACGCCTAGTTACCACGGATCAAACGGAACAACACTGGTTTGTTCATATCTGCCGAGATCGGCGTCATATAAGCCGAGTTTGATGTCATGGGTAATTCTGGGAAAGAAAATCATATATAATAAATAAGTGGAGGTTATTACTTGGTAAGTTTCATATGCTCCCGGGGTAACTTCATACTAGCCTGAGAGCGAGTCTAGAAGGCTGATGTGAAGTTATTAAGTGCTGATATGTCGGCCGATATGAAAGTAACCAAGTAATAGCCTCTTTATTTAGTAAAAGTAGTAAAAGTAAAACAAATAATTACAAAATAAACTCAAATCGATTACAGTTTTCTGATAGTGTTATTGGTTCCTTACGGCAGCGTGGAAGCGACACTCTATGTTTTCCTACTATCTTGTTTAAACGAGATAGTTAAGTTGTTTAAACGAGATACCTAAGTCGTTTAAACGAGATAGCTAAGTCGTTTAAACGAGATAGCTATCTCGTTTAAACGAGATAGCTAAGTCGTTTAAACGAGATAGCTATCTCATTTAAACGAGATAGCTAAGTCGTTTAAACGAGATAGCTAAGTCGTTTAAACGAGATAGCTATCTCGTTTAAACGACTTGGCTATCTCGTTTAAGCAACTTAACTATCTCGTTTAAACAAGATAGTAGGAAAACATAGAGTGTCGCTTCCACGCTGCCGTAGTTCTTATTCTTTTCACAAAGTTTGAAGTTTTCCCTTTCCGTTCAGCTGTCAGGGGAAGCCACAACGTTCGGATAGCTGAACTAGCTCTTCTCTCACTTAGACGAATCTTCGCTTTCTACTCTGAATCTTAGTTTGCGTTGAATTTCCTGTACATCTCTCTTCTTTTTCCTCTTTATCCAACCAGTAGTTACTTATTGCCTTCATCAATACATCATCATACAGAAACGAGACTCCAAACCACTCCATAATGCCTGGTAAGGCCAATTTCTCCGACTGGGTTCGCCGAAAAACTGTGAAGATTTCTGTGTAAACGAATTTGCTGCGCCTAGTAACACATCAAGCGAGACAATTCTAGCCTTGGTCATATCAGCCGAGATCGGCGTCATAATAGATGGGTTTGAAGCCATATCATCCCAGTTTGATAATGAGGATTTCAGGAAAAGAAAATCCAATATTTCAAATAACATCGGTGAGATCGTTAAACCAAAAGAATTCGAAAATGTTCTATCATATCAGGGGCTTACCTAGTAAGTAGCCAGTGTAAATTTGACTCCCATAATTCTGAGTTGGCTCCTAAATCTTAAATATGGGCTTCCAAGTAGGTTTGTAACCATAAGACCTGATTCCTCCATTGGTCACTTAGGCAGATAAGACTTGACTAGAATCTATTTCGAAAATGAATGGTTGTTGTGGTGTAATAAAAATATGTTTCAATCATTTGAGGAACATCTTTAATTATACCACAAAGAATGTAATTAAATGCACAGATCTATGTCCTACATAGTTGAAAGCTTTCAACAAGAATATCCTTGACAAAAAGTAATATAACTACAGTTAAACTGATAGGGTGCTTGAAGCCCATATTCTGGCTTTATGCTGGTGTGAAGGATTACAACTTAAAGACTTCATGTTCTGAAAATGTATGTCATATTATCTTTCAAGTAAAACTACATCATCTTCGTGTATTTGCCTTGTTACAATTTATGGGAGAGTGCCTCTAGGCACTCTCCCATTCATTGAAACAAGGCAAAATATATGAACAAAATTTGATAATCAAAAATAATTTTACACTCTACCAGTTAAAAAGTAAATCTGGCTTCTGGATTTCAAAAGTAGTCTCCAAGTCTGGCTCTTATTTTTGAATGGTCAGGTTAGTCCCTGCTGGGGATTATACACAATTATATATCTTTTCCCTGTTAAATTTATTCATGCAATATAATATAAAACTAGCGTATGTGGGTTGCTCTCTTTATAGTTACAATTCCTACAGGTTACAGAACATATTGTACAAAAATACTGCGAGAAAAAAAGCATACTCGTAGATATTTTTCAACCACTCCCTCGTAGACCAAAAATATATTAAAGACAGAAGAGAGAATTTTAATCACACGACACCAGAGAGAGAGATATTTCTGAGGACTGATAGCTCTATACCAAAAGAAATCATTGCAAAAAGGTTCTCAGATCTGTTACAGTTTTCTGTTGGTGTTATTGCTTCTCATACTTTTCGTAAGGTCCGAAGCTTCCTCTTCTCCCACCAGTTCAGCTGCTCTTTTCGGATAGCCACGGAATACGCAACCATCGGATAGTTGGACTATCTCTTCTCCTACTTCGACGAATATCCGCTTACAACTATTGAATTTTAGTTTGCGTTGAATTCTGTACATCTCACTGTCTTCTATTCCTTCACCTAATCCCCACTCTTTGTCGGGATTAATTCCTCGTCATTCAAATACTCCGTTTCAGTCTACTCCAATGTACGCGGTAACACCAGTTTTCCTGACTGCGTTCGACGAGCAATGGTTAAAGGCTTTGGTGTAACAATTTACTTACGCCTAGTTACCACGGATCAAACGGAACAACACTGGTTTGTTCATATCTGCCGAGATCGGCGTCATATAAGCCGAGTTTGATGTCATGGGTAATTCTGGGAAAGAAAATCATATATAATAAATAAGTGGAGGTTATTACTTGGTAAGTTTCATATGCTCCCGGGGTAACTTCATACTAGCCTGAGAGCGAGTCTAGAAGGCTGATGTGAAGTTATTAAGGGCTGATATGTCGGCCGATATGAAAGTAACCAAGTAATAGCCTCTTTATTTAGTAAAAGTAGTAAAAGTAAAACAAATAATTACAAAATAAACTCAAATCGATTACAGTTTTCTGATAGTGTTATTGGTTCTTTACGGCAGCGTGGAAGCGACACTCTATGTTTTCCTACTATCTTGTTTAAACGAGATACTTAAGTTGTTTAAACGAGATACCTAAGTCGTTTAAACGAGATAGCTAAGTCGTTTAAACGAGATAGCTATCTCGTTTAAACGAGATAGCTAAGTCGTTTAAACGAGATAGCTATCTCATTTAAACGAGATAGCTAAGTCGTTTAAACGAGATAGCTAAGTCGTTTAAACGAGATAGCTATCTCGTTTAAACGACTTAGCTATCTCGTTTAAGCAACTTAACTGTCTCGTTTAAACAAGATAGTAGGAAAACATAGAGTGTCGCTTCCACGCTGCCGTAGTTCTTATTCTTTTCACAAAGTTTGAAGTTTTCCCTTTCCGTTCATCTGTCAGGGGAAGCCACAACGTTCGGATAGCTGAACTAGCTCTTCTCTCACTTAGACGAATCTTCGCTTTCTACTCTGAATCTTAGTTTGCGTTGAATTTCCTGTACATCTCTCTTCTTTTTCCTCTTTATCCAACCAGTAGTTACTTATTGCCTTCATCAATACATCATCATACAGAAACGAGACTCCAAACCACTCCATAATGCCTGGTAAGGCCAATTTCTCCGACTGGGTTCGCCGAAAAACTGTGAAGATTTCTGTGTAAACGAATTTGCTGCGCCTAGTAACACATCAAGCGAGACAATTCTAGCCTTGGTCATATCAGCCGAGATCGGCGTCATAATAGATGGGTTTGAAGCCATATCATCCCAGTTTGATAATGAGGATTTCAGGAAAAGAAAATCCAATATTTCAAATAACATCGGTGAGATCGTTAAACCAAAAGAATTCGAAAATGTTCTATCATATCAGGGGCTTACCTAGTAAGTAGCCAGTGTAAATTTGACTCCCATAATTCTGAGTTGGCTCCTAAATCTTAAATATGGGCTTCCAAGTAGGTGTGTAACCATAAGACCTGATTCCTCCATTGGTCACTTGGGCAGATAAGACTTGACTAGAATCTATTTCGAAAATGAATGGTTGTTGTGGTGTAATAAAAATATGTTTCAATCATTTGAGGAACATCTTTAATTATACCACAAAGAATGTAATTAAATGCACAGATCTATGTCCTACATAGTTGAAAGCTTTCAACAAGAATATCCTTGACAAAAAGTAATATAACTACAGTTAAACTGATAGGGTGCTTGAAGCCCATATTCTGGCTTTATGCTGGTGTGAAGGATTACAACTTAAAGACTTCATGTTCTGAAAATGTATGTCATATTATCTTTCAAGTAAAACTACATCATCTTCGTGTATTTGCCTTGTTACAATTTATGGGAGAGTGCCTCTAGGCACTCTCCCATTCATTGAAACAAGGCAAAATATATGAACAAAATTTGATAATCAAAAATAATTTTACACTCTACCAGTTAAAAAGTAAATCTGGCTTCTGGATTTCAAAAGTAGTCTCCAAGTCTGGCTCTTATTTTTGAATGGTCAGGTTAGTCCCTGCTGGGGATTATACACAATTATATATCTTTTCCCTGTTAAATTTATTCATGCAATATAATATAACACTAGCGTATGTGGGTTGCTCTCTTTATAGTTACAATTCCTACAGGTTACAGAACATATTGTACAAAAATACTGCGAGAAAAAAAGCATACTCGTAGATATTTTTCAACCACTCCCTCGTAGACCAAAAATATATTAAAGACAGAAGAGAGAATTTTAATCACACGACACCAGAGAGAGAGATATTTCTGAGGACTGATAGCTCTATACCAAAAGAAATCATTGCAAAAAGGTTCTCAGATCTGTTACAGTTTTCTGATGGTGTTATTGCTTCTCATACTTTTCGTAAGGTCCGAAGCTTCCTCTTCTCCCACCAGTTCAGCTGCTCTTTTCGGATAGCCACGGAATACGCAACCATCGGATAGTTGGACTATCTCTTCTCCTACTTCGACGAATATCCGCTTACAACTATTGAATTTTAGTTTGCGTTGAATTCTGTACATCTCACTGTCTTCTATTCCTTCACCTAATCCCCACTCTTTGTCGGGATTAATTCCTCGTCATTCAAATACTCCGTTTCAGTCCACTCCAATGTACGCGGTAACACCAGTTTTCCTGACTGCGTTCGACGAGCAATGGTTAAAGGCTTTGGTGTAACAATTTACTTACGCCTAGTTACCACGGATCAAACGGAACAACACTGGTTTGTTCATATCTGCCGAGATCGGTGTCATATAAGCCGAGTTTGATGTCATGGGTAATTCTGGGAAAGAAAATCATATATAATAAATAAGTGGAGGTTATTACTTGGTAAGTTTCATATGCTCCCGGGGTAACTTCATACTAGCCTGAGAGCGAGTCTAGAAGGCTGATGTGAAGTTATTAAGGGCTGATATGTCGGCCGATATGAAAGTAACCAAGTAATAGCCTCTTTATTTAGTAAAAGTAGTAAAAGTAAAACAAATAATTACAAAATAAACTCAAATCGATTACAGTTTTCTGATAGTGTTATTGGTTCTTTACGGCAGCGTGGAAGCGACACTCTATGTTTTCCTACTATCTTGTTTAAACGAGATAGTTAAGTTGTTTAAACGAGTTACCTAAGTCGTTTAAACGAGATAGCTAAGTCGTTTAAACGAGATAGCTATCTCGTTTAAACGAGATAGCTAAGTCGTTTAAACGAGATAGCTATCTCATTTAAACGAGATAGCTAAGTCGTTTAAACGAGATAGCTAAGTCGTTTAAACGAGATAGCTATCTCGTTTAAACGACTTGGCTATCTCGTTTAAACAACTTAACTATCTCGTTTAAACAAGATAGTAGGAAAACATAGAGTGTCGCTTCCACGCTGCCGTAGTTCTTATTCTTTTCACAAAGTTTGAAGTTTTCCCTTTCCGTTCAGCTGTCAGGGGAAGCCACAACGTTCGGATAGCTGAACTAGCTCTTCTCTCACTTAGACGAATCTTCGCTTTCTGCTCTGAATCTTAGTTTGCGTTGAATTTCCTGTACATCTCTCTTCTTTTTCCTCTTTATCCAACCAGTAGTTACTTATTGCCTTCACCAATACATCATCATACAGAAACGAGACTCCAAACCACTCCATAATGCCTGGTAAGGCCAATTTCTCCGACTGGGTTCGCCGAAAAACTGTGAAGATTTCTGTGTAAACGAATTTGCTGCGCCTAGTAACACATCAAGCGAGACAATTCTAGCCTTGGTCATATCAGCCGAGATCGGCGTCATAATAGATGGGTTTGAAGCCATATCATCCCAGTTTGATAATGAGGATTTCAGGAAAAGAAAATCCAATATTTCAAATAACATCGGTGAGATCGTTAAACCAAAAGAATTCGAAAATGTTCTATCATATCAGGGGCTTACCTAGTAAGTAGCCAGTGTAAATTTGACTCCAATAATTCTGAGTTGGCTCCTAAATCTTAAATATGGGCTTCCAAGTAGGTTTGTAACCATAAGACCTGATTCCTCCATTGGTCACTTAGGCAGATAAGACTTGACTAGAATCTATTTCGAAAATGAATGGTTGTTGTGGTGTAATAAAAATATGTTTCAATCATTTGAGGAACATCTTTAATTATACCACAAAGAATGTAATTAAATGCACAGATCTATGTCCTACATAGTTGAAAGCTTTCAACAAGAATATCCTTGACAAAAAGTAATATAACTACAGTTAAACTGATAGGGTGCTTGAAGCCCATATTCTGGCTTTATGCTGGTGTGAAGGATTACAACTTAAAGACTTCATGTTCTGAAAATGTATGTCATGTTATCTTTCAAGTAAAACTACATCATCTTCGTGTATTTGCCTTGTTACAATTTATGGGAGAGTGCCTCTAGGCACTCTCCCATTCATTGAAACAAGGCAAAATATATGAACAAAATTTGATAATCAAAAATAATTTTACACTCTACCAGTTAAAAAGTAAATCTGGCTTCTGGATTTCAAAAGTAGTCTCCAAGTCTGGCTCTTATTTTTGAATGGTCAGGTTAGTCCCTGCTGGGGATTATACACAATTATATATCTTTTCCCTGTTAAATTTATTCATGCAATATAATATAAAACTAGCGTATGTGGGTTGCTCTCTTTATAGTTACAATTCCTACAGGTTACAGAACATATTGTACAAAAATACTGCGAGAAAAAAAGCATACTCGTAGATATTTTTCAACCACTCCCTCGTAGACCAAAAATATATTAAAGACAGAAGAGAGAATTTTAATCACACGACACCAGAGAGAGAGATATTTCTGAGGACTGATAGCTCTATACCAAAAGAAATCATTGCAAAAAGGTTCTCAGATCTGTTACAGTTTTCTGTTGGTGTTATTGCTTCTCATACTTTTCGTAAGGTCCGAAGCTTCCTCTTCTCCCACCAGTTCAGCTGCTCTTTTCGGATAGCCACGGAATACGCAACCATCGGATAGTTGGACTATCTCTTCTCCTACTTCGACGAATATCCGCTTACAACTATTGAATTTTAGTTTGCGTTGAATTCTGTACATCTCACTGTCTTCTATTCCTTCACCTAATCCCCACTCTTTGTCGGGATTAATTCCTCGTCATTCAAATACTCCGTTTCAGTCTACTCCAATGTACGCGGTAACACCAGTTTTCCTGACTGCGTTCGACGAGCAATGGTTAAAGGCTTTGGTGTAACAATTTACTTACGCCTAGTTACCACGGATCAAACGGAACAACACTGGTTTGTTCATATCTGCCGAGATCGGCGTCATATAAGCCGAGTTTGATGTCATGGGTAATTCTGGGAAAGAAAATCATATATAATAAATAAGTGGAGGTTATTACTTGGTAAGTTTCATATGCTCCCGGGGTAACTTCATACTAGCCTGAGAGCGAGTCTAGAAGGCTGATGTGAAGTTATTAAGGGCTGATATGTCGGCCGATATGAAAGTAACCAAGTAATAGCCTCTTTATTTAGTAAAAGTAGTAAAAGTAAAACAAATAATTACAAAATAAACTCAAATCGATTACAGTTTTCTGATAGTGTTATTGGTTCTTTACGGCAGCGTGGAAGCGACACTCTATGTTTTCCTACTATCTTGTTTAAACGAGATAGTTAAGTTGTTTAAACGAGATACCTAAGTCGTTTAAACGAGATAGCTAAGTCGTTTAAACGAGATAGCTATCTCGTTTAAACGAGATAGCTAAGTCGTTTAAACGAGATAGCTATCTCATTTAAACGAGATAGCTAAGTCGTTTAAACGAGATAGCTAAGTCGTTTAAACGAGATAGCTATCTCGTTTAAACGACTTAGCTATCTCGTTTAAGCAACTTAACTGTCTCGTTTAAACAAGATAGTAGGAAAACATAGAGTGTCGCTTCCACGCTGCCGTAGTTCTTATTCTTTTCACAAAGTTTGAAGTTTTCCCTTTCCGTTCATCTGTCAGGGGAAGCCACAACGTTCGGATAGCTGAACTAGCTCTTCTCTCACTTAGACGAATCTTCGCTTTCTACTCTGAATCTTAGTTTGCGTTGAATTTCCTGTACATCTCTCTTCTTTTTCCTCTTTAACCAACCAGTAGTTACTTATTGCCTTCATCAATACATCATCATACAGAAACGAGACTCCAAACCACTCCATAATGCCTGGTAAGGCCAATTTCTCCGACTGGGTTCGCCGAAAAACTGTGAAGATTTCTGTGTAAACGAATTTGCTGCGCCTAGTAACACATCAAGCGAGACAATTCTAGCCTTGGTCATATCAGCCGAGATCGGCGTCATAATAGATGGGTTTGAAGCCATATCATCCCAGTTTGATAATGAGGATTTCAGGAAAAGAAAATCCAATATTTCAAATAACATCGGTGAGATCGTTAAACCAAAAGAATTCGAAAATGTTCTATCATATCAGGGGCTTACCTAGTAAGTAGCCAGTGTAAATTTGACTCCCATAATTCTGAGTTGGCTCCTATATCTTAAATATGGGCTTCCAAGTAGGTGTGTAACCATAAGACCTGATTCCTCCATTGGTCACTTGGGCAGATAAGACTTGACTAGAATCTATTTCGAAAATGAATGGTTGTTGTGGTGTAATAAAAATATGTTTCAATCATTTGAGGAACATCTTTAATTATACCACAAAGAATGTAATTAAATGCACAGATCTATGTCCTACATAGTTGAAAGCTTTCAACAAGAATATCCTTGACAAAAAGTAATATAACTACAGTTAAGCTGATAGGGTGCTTGAAGCCCATATTCTGGCTTTATGCTGGTGTGAAGGATTACAACTTAAAGACTTCATGTTCTGAAAATGTATGTCATATTATCTTTCAAGTAAAACTACATCATCTTCGTGTATTTGCCTTGTTACAATTTATGGGAGAGTGCCTCTAGGCACTCTCCCATTCATTGAAACAAGGCAAAATATATGAACAAAATTTGATAATCAAAAATAATTTTACACTCTACCAGTTAAAAAGTAAATCTGGCTTCTGGATTTCAAAAGTAGTCTCCAAGTCTGGCTCTTATTTTTGAATGGTCAGGTTAGTCCCTGCTGGGGATTATACACAATTATATATCTTTTCCCTGTTAAATTTATTCATGCAATATAATATAACACTAGCGTATGTGGGTTGCTCTCTTTATAGTTACAATTCCTACAGGTTACAGAACATATTGTACAAAAATACTGCGAGAAAAAAAGCATACTCGTAGATATTTTTCAACCACTCCCTCGTAGACCAAAAATATATTAAAGACAGAAGAGAGAATTTTAATCACACGACACCAGAGAGAGAGATATCTCTGAGGACTGATAGCTCTATACCAAAAGAAATCATTGCAAAAAGGTTCTCAGATCTGTTACAGTTTTCTGATGGTGTTATTGCTTCTCATACTTTTCGTAAGGTCCGAAGCTTCCTCTTCTCCCACCAGTTCAGCTGCTCTTTTCGGATAGCCACGGAATACGCAACCATCGGATAGTTGGACTATCTCTTCTCCTACTTCGACGAATATCCGCTTACAACTATTGAATTTTAGTTTGCGTTGAATTCTGTACATCTCACTGTCTTCTATTCCTTCACCTAATCCCCACTCTTTGTCGGGATTAATTCCTCGTCATTCAAATACTCCGTTTCAGTCCACTCCAATGTACGCGGTAACACCAGTTTTCCTGACTGCGTTCGACGAGCAATGGTTAAAGGCTTTGGTGTAACAATTTACTTACGCCTAGTTACCACGGATCAAACGGAACAACACTGGTTTGTTCATATCTGCCGAGATCGGTGTCATATAAGCCGAGTTTGATGTCATGGGTAATTCTGGGAAAGAAAATCATATATAATAAATAAGTGGAGGTTATTACTTGGTAAGTTTCATATGCTCCCGGGGTAACTTCATACTAGCCTGAGAGCGAGTCTAGAAGGCTGATGTGAAGTTATTAAGGGCTGATATGTCGGCCGATATGAAAGTAACCAAGTAATAGCCTCTTTATTTAGTAAAAGTAGTAAAAGTAAAACAAATAATTACAAAATAAACTCAAATCGATTACAGTTTTCTGATAGTGTTATTGGTTCTTTACGGCAGCGTGGAAGCGACACTCTATGTTTTCCTACTATCTTGTTTAAACGAGATAGTTAAGTTGTTTAAACGAGTTACCTAAGTCGTTTAAACGAGATAGCTAAGTCGTTTAAACGAGATAGCTATCTCGTTTAAACGAGATAGCTAAGTCGTTTAAACGAGATAGCTATCTCATTTAAACGAGATAGCTAAGTCGTTTAAACGAGATAGCTAAGTCGTTTAAACGAGATAGCTATCTCGTTTAAACGACTTGGCTATCTCGTTTAAACAACTTAACTATCTCGTTTAAACAAGATAGTAGGAAAACATAGAGTGTCGCTTCCACGCTGCCGTAGTTCTTATTCTTTTCACAAAGTTTGAAGTTTTCCCTTTCCGTTCAGCTGTCAGGGGAAGCCACAACGTTCGGATAGCTGAACTAGCTCTTCTCTCACTTAGACGAATCTTCGCTTTCTGCTCTGAATCTTAGTTTGCGTTGAATTTCCTGTACATCTCTCTTCTTTTTCCTCTTTATCCAACGAGTAGTTACTTATTGCCTTCACCAATACATCATCATACAGAAACGAGACTCCAAACCACTCCATAATGCCTGGTAAGGCCAATTTCTCCGACTGGGTTCGCCGAAAAACTGTGAAGATTTCTGTGTAAACGAATTTGCTGCGCCTAGTAACACATCAAGCGAGACAATTCTAGCCTTGGTCATATCAGCCGAGATCGGCGTCATAATAGATGGGTTTGAAGCCATATCATCCCAGTTTGATAATGAGGATTTCAGGAAAAGAAAATCCAATATTTCAAATAACATCGGTGAGATCGTTAAACCAAAAGAATTCGAAAATGTTCTATCATATCAGGGGCTTACCTAGTAAGTAGCCAGTGTAAATTTGACTCCCATAATTCTGAGTTGGCTCCTAAATCTTAAATATGGGCTTCCAAGTAGGTTTGTAACCATAAGACCTGATTCCTCCATTGGTCACTTAGGCAGATAAGACTTGACTAGAATCTATTTCGAAAATGAATGGTTGTTGTGGTGTAATAAAAATATGTTTCAATCATTTGAGGAACATCTTTAATTATACCACAAAGAATGTAATTAAATGCACAGATCTATGTCCTACATAGTTGAAAGCTTTCAACAAGAATATCCTTGACAAAAAGTAATATAACTACAGTTAAACTGATAGGGTGCTTGAAGCCCATATTCTGGCTTTATGCTGGTGTGAAGGATTACAACTTAAAGACTTCATGTTCTGAAAATGTATGTCATGTTATCTTTCAAGTAAAACTACATCATCTTCGTGTATTTGCCTTGTTACAATTTATGGGAGAGTGCCTGTAGGCACTCTCCCATTCATTGAAACAAGGCAAAATATATGAACAAAATTTGATAATCAAAAATAATTTTACACTCTACCAGTTAAAAAAGTAAATCTGTCTTCTGGATTTCAAAAGTAGTCTCCAAGCCTGGCTCTTATTTTTGAATGGTCAGGTTAGTCCCTGCTGGGGATACACACAATTATATATCTTTTCCCTGTTAAATTTATTCATGCAATATAATATAACACTAGCGTATGTGGGTTGCTCTCTTTATAGTTACAATTCCTACAGGTTACAGAACATATTGTACAAAAATACTGCGAGAAAAAAGCATACTCGTAGATATTTTTCAACCACTCCCTCGTAGACCAAAAATATATTAAAGACAGAAGAGAGAATTTTAATCACACGACACCAGAGAGAGAGAGAGAGAGAGAGAGAGAGAGAGAGATATTGAAACGTAAGGAAGCAGATAAAGCGTTACGCGGGTAATATAAGGCCTGTTTATTGGTGTGTGGCAGTGAAAACAACAGACTGATGAAAATATTCTATGTTTTTCTTTTCTTCCGTTATGAAGGTTTTCCACTCTCATCTTGATACATTCAAATTCGCCCTTTCAAGTATTTGTTCCTCAGCGTCACTGTTCAATGGGTTAACTCATTTTCATTTGTAGGAAGGCTCGGTATTAATTTAATTCTACAGCCCCATGGGCTGTAGGATTAAATCTCTACTGGTAATTCCGATTTGATATTAATTGTGTCGTCTGCTCGTCGAATGCCAATGTTTCCTTCAAGAAAACATTTATGCATATCGGATTGGGTAGGATTAATGCATTGCGATGGAAAACATTCTTGACAAAGAGGACTGTATGGGAGTGATGTTTTCAAGAACAAACATTAGTGAACTAACTTTTGTTTTCAGAAAGAAGTCGTTCGGAAAATTATCGTCAGACGTGAATGAAAATGTTTCCAATCAGAAAGAAGCTGTGGCGCTGACTCACATTAAAACATCTGGAATGGAAAATGGTTGTTATCGCAATGACGACGGAGAGGTTGTGAGGCATTTTTGAACATGTAGCATTGGTTGACAAACTTATCAAAAAATTGCCTGATTTGATTAGACCAAACATTGTCTTTTTGTTTAGACAAACACATTATTTTCCATTTCATATTGACTTCATCAGCTGTTTTAAGAACGTCAGAATTTCATTAACAATCTTTACTGTTGAAATGAGAGATTTTATACATGTATTGTTTTTGTCCATTTGTTTTGGTTTTTATACTCCCGAACAAAGATGAAAATATAGTGGCAAGATCATGTCACACTTAAGAGTGTCATTTTCACATAGGTGGGATTACAGGCGCTCCTGAGGTGTGGTTACTTAGCATTTTACACCAAGAGGAAGATATTGCCAATTTAAGGAAATAAACGCAGAAATGGCGAAAGAAAGAATGGTTCCACATGGGTATTTTTTGTTAATATATTGGTTTCTCTTTGAAAATATTATTCGGTGTATCCAAACTGCAGAAACTGATCTCACTTTCTGACAGACATTTTGACCTTTATTTAGGCCATTGTGTTTTGTTGACAAAAATTACCAAACCATCACAGTTTTGCCAGAAAGGGCAACGGCATATCAACAGGCATGTAAATGAGCCTATTTTCTTAAATTAAACTCATCAAACACCAGTTATAGGACTTTTTGCCAGAGAATACACACGCTAAAATCGGTTGGGTTAAAAACAACCTCATTGGGTTCATATTCACCCAAACCAGTTGATTTGGGTTGATTTTTAACTCAACTGATTTGAGAGTGCGATGTGGCACATGCGATGAACAAACAACATTTCTCCCCCACTGTATGTGTAACATACGTCTGTCCAGGGTGAGATAGCAGGGCGAGACAGATGCCCCCCCCCCCCCCCCACTGCATGTGTAACATACGTCTGTCCAGGGTGAGATAGCAGGGAGAGACAGATGTATCCCACCCCACCCACGTGACGTTATACATTTATAACGTTATTATGACGCTATGCATAGTTTTTGGCTACCAACTAATTCATATTGACGTCGTCAGAATGCCGTGTGTTCAAAGTTTGATGCTGTAAAACTCTTTAAACCCCAAGATGCCACCGTTCCTAATTAATTTCGTGGTATATACCTTTGGTATATACATAACTTTTGCATGGTCTTTCCGATGGTGTCATTAGTTTTTCAAAACAACGAATACCAAATGAGTTGATTATATCAGCACGTGACCGCCGATTACCTCTGGCTAACGTAACCGCTGTATGGTGGGGGAGAAAAATAATCCCTGATGGGTACGGGTGTGGGATGGGAAAATCTCACCCTCGGGACAAGATATTTGGTCTAGACACTCGGCAAGCCTCGTGTCTGGCCCAAATATCTTGCCCTCGGGTGAGATTTTCCCATCCCACACCCGTACCCATCAGGGATTAAAATAATCCGCCCCTGCGCAGTCAAAGGTGACTGAGAGTGATTAAAAAGTACACCATCTTTAACAAGTCGTATCTGACGGAGTTACGAAATCGAACTGTTTCCACAAAATGCTTCGTTTTCATTGTGTTTGACACAGAAAGATTTCAAACAAACCAGCTTTTCAACTATTAAATTATCACTATTACTGAAATAGGTGCCAGTTTTTACTCTGGTACTGAAGGGAAAAAAATATATTGACGTGACCGCTGCTCTGCCTTCATTAGCCTCCAAATCGATTCCCAGCTGGATAATTATGAAGTACAGATAGTGTAATCAAACTTGATCATTTGGCGTATATGAACAGGACGTTTTATGAATAAACAACATCAGTGGCGAAAATGTTTGATGCTTGTTACGTTACGAAATTGATGACACAAATCGTAGATATTCATTCTTGGAAACCTATTTTGAAAGGTTGTAGGTTAGGCCCTAATCTGTTCCATCTGCGTTATGTCATTCGTCAAGACTCTTAATCTTAATTGCCCAAATCTGAGCACGATGCCACAGCGTACAGAGCCGCAAAGCACCGCGTCGGTAGTCTTTGGGCCAGGTTATTGAGTTGAGGAGGGGGCGCGGTGGCTCAGTTGGTAGAGGTGCTGGCTGCAAGCTGAGAGGTTCTCGGTTCGAATCCCACCTGCGGCAACCGCGTTGTGTCCTTGGGCAAGACACTTCACCCCAATTGCCTTCATGGGGGCACGATGACGTTGTGTACTGAGGCGTACTACACGTCGATGGTGCGCATGTCTTCAACCAATCTAACCCTGCCTGTGCTGCGGTGCAGAGTTCAGAGTTACGATGTTGGAGAGCTGACAGCTGCTCGTCGTTGCTCGGTGGTTCTCTCCGGGTACTCCGGCTTCCTCCACCCGTAAAACTGTCACGGTCACGATTAGCCATTGTGCATAAGTATGTGACCTTAAACACCAATAAATAAATAAATAATTGAGTTGAGGAATTATTTACCCCTATTCGGCGGGTTCCCACAAGTACTCGTGCTTCCGGTGCCCGTAAAATGTCCCAACAAAGTGTCGTTATATCTCAAGAGCAAAAAACATATTACCCCATTATATAGTATAACAGGATGCTGATTACTATTGGCTCTATATCTGCAAGAACGGTTTTATGTAACTTTCAAGCGCTGCCATTTTCTGTGAAAAAATTATAAGAAGCCCTGTGTATCTCAATCTTCGAGTCGAATTGAATCAGGCAGAGGATTACGAATAGGAATTTCGTAGGTCCAAAGTCGTAAATATTGCACATTCTTACAATCGTAAATATTACAAGTCTTCACTCTAGCATTTTCTTCAACGTCGACTAATCTGTTTGGTAAAGTCGAGCAAAAAGCGGAATATTCCAGAAATTACTCAAAGCGGAACTTCCTTGAAATTTGCTGACTCTTCTTCTATCATCGTAGCAGTTTGAGAACATCCCGATGATTAGAAAATATTTGAATCAATGTGACTCGAATAGAATCGTACCGAATGATCAGGACGATTTCCAATCAAAACGAATTGAGAAGTTTCGCAGAGCCTTACACATGGGTCATGAAGAGTTTCACGATTTGGTTCGATTCAATATCGTTGTTAGGAGTTGATTCGAGTAGCGTAGATTCACCTTTCGTACCCTGGGATTTAAAACATACCATCACTTATTACACCGTTGACGTGAGAAATATAATAAGTGATGGTATATTTCAATCCTACATTGATCTTGGTGTACAAGTAGACGGGTGTCTTTCTTGGTGCATTCCACTTACATATTGTCTTTGCTCAACAGCAAGGCATTACAATGTATCGACATTCCATAATGAGAACGAAGACTGTTGAGAATAAAGTTCGTTAATTATTACTTGTTTCGGCGTTCACAACCCTCGCATTGCGTCCATGGTGTAACAGCCTTTATTTAATAACGACCCCGGGAACACAGGGAAGAAACTAAACAAATACATTCAAGAAAGTTTCGGAATTTTCATTGATCTCGAAGTCTATAATAGACTCTATCTACAGGCAACTTGAGGTTCGATATTGGATTCGATTCTATGTCTCTTTCACGATTCGATTGGAGATGTTATTATAGCCCGCAACTGAAATTCGTGCTGCCCTATTAATCATGTGCACATCACCTATAAACACAGCTCGCTTGAAACCCAAATAATCATGTGTGTTATGCATTATATAAATTCAAGTCTGGCGCCTATTTTGGTTCGAAAACATATTTGGGGTTGTTTTCTAATCGTAAACACTTTGACCGTATTCAGTGGCGTAACAGTAATATTGGGGGTCCTTAGGCCACATACTGTAATTATTCAGTACATTATAATGTTATATTCTAGCACCCTGACTGGGTACAAACATTCTATTCAGTATAATATCCATCCGGTCTTGACTAGCTTAATAAGTTCGAGTGATGGTTAAAGGTTATGGAATGGCCGTCGTGGACTGGTCAATTTCCACAAGTGGGCAATATTTCCGCGGACGCAATAATATTAGATTCTAAGCATTAATTATGTGCTAATTATAGGAATAATGGTCAAAAAGTTAATTAATGAAGCGTCAGGTACAACCCGGTGCTTCATTAATTAATTTTTTTGTCGATGGTGATTTTCGTTTAACCTTTTGTTCGTTTCTGTGTTCGGTCTTTCGTTAGTTGGTCAGCACCTTAATCGAGGTATCATGTTGGCATTGGTTGGCTTCGGATACTGCTTTGATGTAACAACTTTTACAGAATGCATCAGCTTTTGTGAATGAATTAAAATTAAAACTGTTTCGCCATTTGAACTACAATCTCATGTTGTCATGTGCCACATACAGAACCCCGTAATTGGTTTCAGAGAATATCGCCCAGCAAGTTGGTACTGAAGCATCCAACCTCAATTCTTCAACTACAACACTGTTTTGAGACTCTATAATGATTTTTCCAAAAATGTTGGAATTGTTGGGGATCCTAAAAACGTGCAACTGGCCCTTAGGAGACGCCCCAATCTCGTTGTTTGGACATTATGCAATTAACAGTATTGGTGGCGTCCAACTAGATGCAAATCGGCCAGAGGAAACCGCTTTCTGACACTCTTCAATCCCAACACACAATATGCAACTACACACAAACAACTACACACAAACAATATGAAGAATTTTTTTCGAAGCAAATCAAAACCAAAAAAAAAAATTCTTTAGCACCAAGAATGTACAATTTTCTAAGCATGATGAGATTTTTCTAGTATTCCAGTGAACAAACAGTTACGTTATACTCTGTTGAAACCAACTCAGAATACTTTTTTCAGCAGTGTTCCTCATAACTGTATTTCGATGACTTTCAACAACCAAAGCAGCCCATTCATTCTTCGTAACATAGTTAAGGTGTTGCACAACGCATATTTTACACTCATTTCTGTCATCCACTGAACAGATATCTGTTAATACTCTCATTTGCCAATCCAGTAAAAACTGCACAAACCAATAAGCAAATATGCAGTCCATGAAAACAGTAACCCTTACCAAAGGAAAAAGGCAGTCTCGGTCGCGTATTATGCATGTCTAGCTCGTTCCACTAACGGGGTCACATGATATGGTTTTGTTGATATTTGTGAAAAATATGAAAAAAATGATATTTAAAATGGGGGCCTTCGAACACTTTAGGGGAGTGGGAGCTCACCCAGCACCCCCCCCCCCCCCCCCCCCCCCATCTCCTCTCTTAGCTACGCCATAGTATTCAAATTATGTTAACATATCTCTGGAAATCAAAATTGAATAAAAAAAAATCAGAGAAAAATAACTGAGAGTACACTTTAAATTATGGGGTTAGACCGCTTTCCCTTTTCCCGAACTCTCTGGATCTTCCCATGAATTTATAAAGATTTATAGAAGATATGTCAGCTGTTTTTTTAACATTCTAACAAAGAGTACGTCAAAGAACTTTGAATTCGATACATATTTCTTAGTTATTCTGTAGCCATTATTCTGCTGAGTAAAACTGTTTCAAGAGTTTATAGCTAAAAACGATTTCTTTATATGAACGAATCGGCATCAAAGACTAATATCTGGATGTTTTGCCGATTTTATTTTGTAACATCTACAAATGTAGTTTATGAACCCTTTGAAACCGAGAGGCCCCTTTGACGTCCAGGAACATGATACTTCATAATTTCATTAAATAGCATGAATGCTAAGTGCATGTGTGTGGTAGACCAATAATTTTTTTTCAACGTGCGGCCCTAAGGCTGCACGTTGAAAACATTAATTGGTCTACCCCTAAATAATGAACATGGGCGCTTCCAGTTGCTGTCATGAAGATACCGTCAGTGTTCAATGGGTTAAGCTAATACTTAAAAAACAGTAAAATAAAATACTAATATTTGAACAATGTTTGCATTTTTCCAGTTCTTTCTGTCTTTGTTTTCGTTTTCATGCGACATATGGGAGCCGAATTTATATGAGTAAATTCGATGTTAAGCAGGAGGTCTTGGTTTCGGAAAAAGTGAAAGTCTTCACTTGCCTGTTTGTTCGGTAGAAAGGTTAGAATGGAATTGGACGGTGTAGGGTGTAGTGGTTTGATCCCGGAAGCACGTATTTTGGCTGTATCATTGGTTGTTCTTGGTATTAAAAGTCGATGCGAGTCACAGTTAGTAGGAGTAAAAGAAATAACCAAGATGAACTCCGGTAAAAAACCAAATCAAACCCAAGGTGGCTCACTTAAAGACGCGCAGTAGACACAAATATGACTGTTGAGATGAAGCTAATGTAAAGGCGGACAATGATTGACACACTATTTATTTATTTACCATTTATTTATTGGTGTTTAAGGTCACATATTTCTGCACAATGGCAAATCATGACCACGACAGTTTTACGGGTGGAGAAATCCGGAGTGCCCGGAGAGAACCATCGAGCAACTGTCAGCTGCCCAACATACTAACTCCACACAAGCAGGGTTAGCATTGGTTGAATACCATTGATGTACAGTACGCCTTAGTAGAGAACGTCACCGAGCCCCCGCGTGGGCAATGGGGGCGAAGTGTCTTACCAAAGGACACAACGCGGTTGCCGCAGGTAGGATTCGAACCGAGGACCTCTCGGCTTCCAGCCGGCCCCTCTACCTACTGAGCCACCGCGCCCCGATTGACAATAAGAAATAATAATGAAAAAACTGTCTGAATATTTTTAATAACAAAAGTTTATGAATTTCTTATATCAGTAGATCATTCCTCATAGTTATGTGTACTTGATATAAAGTGGATAGCTTATTATGATCTTACTTTTTGCCGAATCAACATGATGAACAAGGACCCAATGAGAGTGTGCACTTATACACTATGCTACCTTTTTTATTTTGCAGTATACATATCAGATACAAACAGGGGTAAATGTTATATAATTCCACGTTTGTGAAATGGCACAGGGTAAAAGGCTGCCTTACGCTGAAACCACTGAATGTAATGATGTCAGCAAAGGAGAATTTTAGCCAGTCTCCCGTCACTCCCATGTTTGCCTAATATATATATATAGAACAAAAGTTTGTCCACACATGTATATCATATATGAAAATGATTCTAAAAAATACCAGTTTCAAACAATTCTTTATATTTCTGTATTATTCACTGTAATCCACATTTACAAAGAATACAAACATCTTTGGTCATTTTTGCACTCACTGTCTGTGTACAAAAAATTCGGTAAGTACTTTGGACACTTAAAGTCTCACCAGACCGACATTTTAAATTGGAAGGTGGGCTACTTGTAGACAATTACGAATCAACACAGAAAACAATTCGTACTATTCAGTAATTGTCAATTCTCGAATATCGGTCTCGTGGCGAGTTATAAATGTAAACTAACATACTGGTTGAGTCAATTGCAACCTCTTTTGGGGTTATCGTTGGCCCAGTTGGTATTGTGGCAGAGCATTTATAGCAAGGGTTTTTGTGTCGTAGACTCGGGATCGACTATATATATATAGTATGGGTTTGATAAATAAGACCTTTTAGACCTTACAGCTTTCGACTAATCATAGTCTTTATCAAGTGACAAACACAGTACAAACTGATCAGAGAAAAATATGTAACACAGTTGGAGACGTACGGAAACGTAGCGTGACATCTGACGTTGGGAATGTACAAAAAAGTCTCAGGGATATTCACACGAAATGTGGGCATCAGTATGGAAGTCTCAGGAGAAATAAAATTATTATAAATCTTGCATCTCTGTTAAGTCCGGTATTAAGGCTATCAAAAGATGAAATATATTTTTGTTCAATTATTCTTCTCCGGTGCGTATCTTGTAGATGGCTTTCTAATACTGGAACGCTAATGTCTTTTGCCGAATGGTTGTTTGACGTGAAGTGATTAGCTACCGATTAATCATTGTGATTGTTAATGTTTGGTCGGTGTCCTGTGATTCGCCTGCATAACGCCTGTGATGTTTCGCCGATATAGTGTACACCGGGGCACCGCGCACATGTTATAAGGTACACAATATCGCTCCTACACCATTTAAATTGTCCTCTAGGGGTGAAGATGTTACCGTCTGCTGTAGTATTTTGGGGGTCTAACGACACAATCAACAGACAGGATCATACAGTTGAGCACAGATTTATGGATGGGAAGCTGGAGTATCCGGAGAGGCATATTGAGTAACGGCGAAATACTGCCCGACTCTCGAAATTACTATTTTGCCAGGGAGTAGTAGAAGTGGTTGTGGTTATACACTCTAAAATCAATAGGGTTAAAACTCAACCCAAATCAACAGAGTTGAGTGAATATGAACCCAATTTAATTCACTTTTTGTAATAGTTACATTACCCAATTGTGTTAATATTCACTCCACCCAGTTGATTTGGGTTGATTTTAAACCTAACTTATTTTAAAGCATAGTAGTAAAAATAATGGATGCAGTGATTCTGATAGGAGTAGGGAGATTAAAGATGATACTGGCGATGGGAGCGGTATAAAGCCGATGACTGCAGAATTCGGCAACATTTTGAATGCAAAATACATTTAATACTCTCAGCATATCACCATCAAAAAGTACTCTACATGTAAGTACCTCATTGAAGGCGACAAAAAATGTTAGTTCACAGGAATTATCTGACCCGCTTATACTATTGTTTTGATTCGTGTCCCGGTGTAAAAGGAATGGAAGTCCGTAGGAACGTTAGTCCCTCTGTACTATTATTCCGCGGAATTATAGTCCTAGGTCTAACATTTCTAGGAATAGTAGTCAGCCGGACTACTATTCCTAGAAATGTTAGACCTAGGACTATAATTCCGCGGAATAATAGTCCAGAGGGACTGATTTTCCTACGGACTTCCATTCCTGTTACACCGGGAAGCCTATGAAAGTGTGCACCACCCTCACATGGCCCTCCAGTTCCAATATCTCGATTAAACTTCACTTCTCTATAATAGTTACATGATCATTTGAAATAAAGAACATTTTATGTTAGCAAGCTTTTGAGCATCAACGCTGTAATCTGACGGCGTGCAAGAAGTTGTCCAGTAACCATGCAGGCATTTTACTCGTTTATCAATCATGGTATCATTCAAAGACAACAACCAGTGAATGTTCGCAGCTACAACGATATCTTAATTTCAGTGTCTACAGCACAGACTCTATTCTGCTTAAAAACACTTCAGTGAAGGTAGAAAAATAAAAGAACGGTGTTTGCAGTACAGCTGTCGTGAACTGGTCGTAATCCATGCGTGGAAGTGATGTCCACATATTCTTTTACCAAGTAATAAAAATCATCAGTGGCAAAATTCTAATTATTGAAGCACTTGTAATCCTTTGATTGAAAAATATATATATCGGACATTCTCAGCTCACCGTTTACAATGAAGACCTCGTTTAAGCTTCCCATGAAAACAATACATTCACAGGATGTGTTTATTTCTGAGTAGATATTATGTCATTTTCTATGTGCTCGGAAGTCAAAAAACAGAATTGTCGTAGCGAAATGCTTCGTTTTCTTTCCCCGTGATATGGATATCTTTCAAAACGACTGGTTCCCTGGTTTTCAAATGGTTGCTTGTCTGGAAAATGTCACCATTTGTCACTGAAGCACTGTAAACGAGATAATGTTGATTAGTTTGTAATTCGGTAACACTAAAGAATCTGAGGTTGTTATTGTTAAAATTGATCGACACTACTTAAGGTTCGATTTTCGTTCAATTGTTATTCTCCAGCGGAAATAATGTAAGAATCCTATTGATGAATAATAAGCATGCACAAGTTGAACTAGTTTCCCGTTGTATTTATCAACGTTTCATGAAAAATATCATTCCTGTTTTAGCGTAATTGTGTAGCTTAGCGATCTAAATGTACTGAATATCTAAGAGCAATAAGAATGTGTAAGTATGATACAATTAGGTATATACTTATACTGGGGATATACGCTTTTCTTGCACATGTATGTCATTTTCATTCGTGAAAAAGTAATAATATAAAGCAATGTAATAATGGCAATGACGAAATATAAAATATTCACAAGACATCTCTGGAAAGCGATGAGTAATCTGGAGGGTTTACGCAGTTTTAACTGCTAAACATTTGGCACTTGAGAATCGTTATAGTTGCGTAGCACCAAGATAGGTTTTACAATTTATAAGTGCAGTTGTTGCGTGTACAGTCATTCTTTCTTTTCAATCTACAGTCTTTTGGCCACCTGATGAACATGATAATCTGCATAGTGTAATACGTACTGACTCACCCAAATGACCTGGACACTTGTAATACCGCCTCATAAACATGACATGAACACTTGTTGAACTCCAACACAACATCTCCACTCCCATCAGTATGCATTCATGAACTCCCCAATATACTCACCCTACCACCCTCACCATTACAGCTGTATAAAAAAAAACTTTACACATACGCACACCCTAACTACCCCTCACAAGCCCACTTATACATCCACACACAAAACCCACTGATACATTTCATCAAATGATTACGCATCCCACAAAACCATAAACCTAATACACATTATAGATCGTAAACAATCCCCATAAAACAAATTTGACTATCATAAGAGACAAAAGTGTTTTGTAAAACTGTGCATTCTTGACTATCTGATAAACCTCCTAAGAATCCGGTGGTCGAAATTTATACTAACAATATTTTGGAGGTTAGTATCCATACAAGATGGGCGCAATAAGTAAGGGAGCTAAAGGGCAACTCAGAAAAGTTAGCCTCCCTTAATTTTCTGAATTTGTCAGTAAAGTTAACACTAAGGGCATAAGAATTACATATAGAAATTGAAATTTCGAAATGTTAGCGAAGTTGTATCATCGACATGCACATCGTTTTACAAACTTCAGGCATCGTCCCACAGAGGAGTATAAAAATAACAGAAGCTGTTTTTTTACAATTTCCCGCCTGTCAGTTTTTACGTTTGACGATTATTCTCTGTTTAAACCCATTTAAGAAAACGGCCATTTCACCATCTTTCGATGTTCTGTATCTTTTTTCTGTTCATTATATCACCAGTGTGTACATCATGACATATATTACAGACACCATCCTGTTCATTAATATAAACGTCTAGGATGTAAGATTTCCACATTTGTTTCCTGCGAAGAATAAACACTTGCAAATTACTGCAAAACACACTCGCTAAAGATAGATCCAAAGTGATCAGCTACTTGGTTGCTTCTAATTAGTTTGCCATAAAAAGCCAAGTTTCCTCTTATAACTTTTAAGAAACGAGAACAACAGGCAGCTCTGAGAGCTGTCTGTTGTTTTCGCTTTTTAAAAGTAACAATTGTCAACTTCGTTTTATTTTCGATGGATGTCATAGGTGTTTTCTCCATAATTCCATACTTCTTAATCCGCCATTTCTCCCCAGTCTAATCATTTCAGGAGAGATGACTTTATCTAAAGTCGATTTTCATGACGAGATAAGGCAGGGATTAATATGGCGTTTCTTTGGGGGAAATGTTCTTGGATGAAAATAATCTAAAGGAGGAAGTGTAATAATAAGAGGGGAGCTGGGATTCGAGAAAGTTCAAAATGACACGTTTTCGGCAAGGGATGGGTTGGTCCTTCACTGCTATTCATGCACAGATTAATCTCATTGAAACTTAGTAAAAGTTAAAGGGCAGATCATTTCCAGTGTTAACGCGGGAAATAGATATTGTGGGACGAAACGTATGTATACCAAGAGAATCAAAACATTGAATGGAATTCCAAATTAGATTAAACCACAACTAGTAAACATTCTGTGATGTGATTGATGATTACGTGACGTATTTCAAGCAACTCAACAATTATTTAATTTTTAACTGAAATATCTATTGTCCTTCCACATTCAATCTCAATCTGCCTTTATTCAATAATTACTCCACTATCATTTATAAGACAACTTTGAACCCGTTTATATATGCATGTACACCAGAATTGACTCAGTTTCGTAACATTATCATTGTTATTTTTCGCAGATCCATCCTACTGCCAAAAAGAAAGTTCTCAAGTCTAGATTTCCCAAACTAGTGTATCAACCTTCACGCATTTACCCTACTTCGAGCAGACTGTTTGAAAACAATGGTGGTTTTACCTAGCCAATAAGGGATGTATAGAAGTTGAGCTGCAGTAAAATGCGAGACATCTCACCGAATAGTTAATTGTAATAGGACAGATTACAGCGAGGGTGTAATACGAGGGATTGGAATCAACAACCTGAGTTGGAGTATTTTTCTGCATTTAACCGAAGAGTCATTGATTTCTGTCCTATGTACTCTACCGGAGCTGGATTCGGTATTTATACTACGACTGAACTTGAATTAAGTGGAAGAAAGTGTTATTTTTCAAGAAAAATATCACCTTCGCAGGCGTATTTTCTTTCTTGTGTGACACTGTTTTGTGTCGAAGCAGTTCGTGCACGTCATAACGCCACTCAGATGCGTAATGGCCAATCAGATGAGTTCTTACATGACATTCTTACCCAAAGGTCGAATTTCATGCGCTTTTCACAATAGGGGTATAAAACCGTGGATTACACAGCTATCATCTACCAAAAGAAAAAAATATGCATTGATCGTAGGGTGATGGATTATTTTCCCAAGTTTTTCATCTCCTCGGTAGTTTAGAAGTTGCGCGCATCCAAGAGGGGAGGAAGGATATTGTGTGCAAGTCCCAAATGTCTTGCTCGAGAATACAACGCAAATGCTTCAAAACATTGACCTCCATACAGCTGGAGGAAAGATTTTGGGTGAAAGTCCAGAGTGTCTTCGCACGAGAATACAACGCAAATGTTTCAAAACATTGACGTCCACACAATTGGAGGAAGAATACTGGGTGAAAGTCCCGAGTGTCTTGCTCGAGAATTTAACGCAAATGCTTCAAAACATTGCCGTCCATACAACTGGAGGAAGGATATTGGGTGAAAGTCCTGAGTCTCTTGCTCGAGAATACAACGTACATGCTTTAAAACATTGACCTCCATACAACTAGATTGTTGGAACGCTTATTTATATTATTTATTTATTGGTGTTTAAGGTCACATACTTATGCAACGCTGGAACGCATATTGGTTGCATATAGAACAGTGTCTCGTCTGCCGCCATGCTTGGAGAACAATTGTTGCTATTAATAGACAATGCAGAACACAAATTTCGAAGAGTTTCAATTTACAGACGCATCGATATTTAAATAAGATACTTTGATGCATGTCACAAATGAATATTTTAATGATGAGTACATTTTTCGCGGAACTAATAACTGAATAATTGCAACACAATTAGATATTATAGACAAAATATTAAGTGCCGAGATAGAATAGTTGACACCGTGTTAACAGTTTTCGTGTCGAAAGTGTCGTTAAACTCAATAAATAAAGTAAATAACTAAATAAATAAATAAATAAATAAATAAGCAGTTTTCGAGCAAGGAGCAGAGTATAAATGCCGATTCTAGCACAGCATAACTGATATTTTTACTTAAATTTTTATTAGGAAATGTCTTGCGATTTTTGAGCTTATTTTCTTTAGACTTCTCGCAAAATGTGCTAGTATGCCACAAGACGGTACGCGCATTTTCGAGTTAGAAATCCGATAGGAAATCGAATCGCCGAGAGAGAGTTTACGAGAATTTATCCCTATTTGTCGATCGAATTTCGGAGATTGAGCGATATATAAATCTTAGATAATCTGCGAAAATCTTAGAAAATTTCGAGATCGTCCAGTTCTGGCACAGACGGTAAATTCATGGCATGTTTTCACATGATGACAGTGGATATAAGCGAAAACTTCCGAAGCCGAAATGAAAAGGACAAAGCACACCACAAAATCAACTTTGGGCCGAAAGAGTCGCTTGTCGTCTCGTGACATATTAGTCCAATTTGGCGAGAAATCTAAAGTGGTTGGTGCGAACGCCACACTCGTCAACATGTGAAAACATGTAATTTTTGTAGGTTTTTTTAAGTGCCTCATCGACGGATTTCGTCCTTTCTGCGTGATCTCTCATATGGGAAGCATTACAAATAATCGAGAAAATGCAAACACGTGCATTTTGCCGTCGATGTTTTGCAGTGTCTCTTTGACGGATGTGATCGATTCGTCGAAAATGAGAGACATTTGAAACCTAGCAACCTAGGTTTTTATAGTGTCTCATCGACGGATGTGGTCGATTCGGCGAGATCTCTTGGATGAGATGCGGCATGGCGAATACTTGGTACCGCGTTCAAAAGGAGAGAGAGAGAGAGAGAGAGAGAGAGAGAGAGAGAATCCAAATGAGATGAGAGAAAGTATTATGATACATAAGTCTGTCTCCTCGTGTATTCTCTCAAGAAAAACCTAAACCACAAACCCAACGTCTTCATGAATACATTTTTAGGAAGCTGCACATCAAAAAGCATTCGAACACAGCTATTTTACTTGTTCACCAGAAGCTCAACACTACTCAGTGTGTTTCTCGGGATGTTTTCATTAAAGGACAATTGATCTTTCCAAAACACCGATTTCTCTATATTATACTGCACACCAGTAGAAAAATTGAAAAAAATATGAATTATTTATTTTCGTCAATCATTATAGTGAATAACTACTGTGTGCATGTTTGGCCCATATTGATTGAATTTTTATATTGGCCAGGCGCGAGGGTTGTGTGAATTTTATCGAAAGAGACATATATTAGTCGTTTGGACGCAACGCGCTCAGTGTCTCGTGATCGTTTATGAAAGGTGGTTGAGAGGCTCCGCCCAGCGAACTAGAATACAACACTGCATATGTCTGAGACTGTTCGCCATGGTAGAAAGATCAAATTAAAAGATGATAATGATCTTATAGTCTGCTTCCATCACGTTTCATCAACGGTTAAAAAAAGCTAAATTATATTTTAAAACATTCACTCTGGTGACTAATATAAAAGTTGTACATCAAAAGATACTCCCTGTGCAGTTTTCCATCTTCGATGTTAACACTTGCAGGTGTGTCAGGTGCACTGTAGTTTATCTCATGTTGCTCGCGTGTGTGTTTGTTAAGTTTTCTGTGGTGGTAGTCGGATCTCTGTCTCAGAATATTCACGATGCTCTTGTCGAAAGTGTGTCATGTTTCATTCTACAGAAATATGGTAGTAGTCGGATCTATGTCTCAGTATGTTCCCGAATCGATTGCTGAAAATTTGTCACGTTCCACACTCCTTAAAGGAGGTAGTAATAGTAGTAATATCTCTGCTCTGTCACAGTACATTTTAGAATCTCTTGCCGAAAGTTTGTCATGTTCCATTCTCCCAAAATGTGGAAGTAGTAGTGGTTAGATCTCTGGTATGTTACTGTATGTTCACGAATCTCTTGTGGAAAGTTTGTCATGTTTCAATCTTCCAAAATGTGGTAGTAGCAGCAGTCAGATCTCTGTCTCAGTATGTTTAAGAATCTCTTTTCGAAAGTTTGCCACGTTCCACTCTCTCACAATGTCGACGTAGTAGTAGTCAGATCTCTGCTCCTCTGTCGCAGAATGTCCACAAATCTCTTGTGGAAAGTTTGTCATGTGTCAATCTTTCAAAATGTGCTAGTAGTAGCAGCAGTTAGATCTCTGTCTCCGTATGTTCACAAATCTCTTGTCGAAAGTTTGTCATGTTCCACTCTCTCGTAATGATGTGGTGGTAGTAATAAGATCTCTGTCTCAGTATGTCACGAATCTCTTATCGAATTTTTGTCACGTTCTACTCTCCAGAAAAGTGGTAGTAGGCGGATTTCTGTCTCAGCATGTTCACGAATCTCTTACCGAAAGTTTGGCATGTTCCACTCTCCAGAAATGTGATAGTAATCGTAATCATATCTCTACTCTGTCACAGTACGTTCACGAATCTCTTGTCTGAAAGTTTATCATGTTCCACTGTCCTGACATGCGGTAGTAACAGTAGTCAAATCTCTAATCTATCACAATACATTCACGAATCTCTTACCGGAAAGTTTGTCATGTTTCACTCTCCTGAAATGGGGTAGTAATAGTAGTCATATCTCAACACTGTCACAGTACGTTCACGAGTCTCTTGCCGAAAGTTTGTCATGTTCCACTCTCCAAACATGTATACTTAGTAGTTAGTAGTCAGTTCTCTGTCACAGTACCTTCACGAATTTCTTGCCCGAAAGTTTGTCATGTTCTACTCTCCTGAATGTCGTAATGGTAGTAGTTAGATCTCTCTATCTCAGTATGTTCACGAATCTCTCTTGTCGAAAGTTATTGCTCTTTAACCGACTCGTAAAATCAATATTATATTCAAAAGTTAATGAGTTCTGAGAGTACTGTTCAGCTTCTGGTCAACGAGTAAAATAGCTGTGTGCGATTCTTTGTTGGTGTGTAGCTTCCTCAAAATGTATTCACGAAGACGCTGAGTTAATGTTTTGTTTTGTTTTTCTCGAAAGGATACATCAGACAGCCTAATGAATCATAATACTTTCACTCATCTAATTGGGATTCTCTCTCTCTCTCTCTCTTTCTTTGAACCGGGTACCAAGTATTCGCCATTCCAGATGTCGTGCGGTTGAAAATCTCTCTCACCCTAGAGGTCACCGCCGAATCGACCACATCCGTCAAAGAGACACTTCAAAAACAGTATTCTTCTGACAGAGACTGACAAGAAAAAAACAAGATGTCACGTGGTTGCAAATGTCTTTCATCTGAAAGAGTCACCGAATATATCAAATCCATCGAAAAAAGACACTGCAAAACACCGACGGAAAAATACAGGTTTTTGCATTTTTCCGATGATTTGCGATGTTTCACATAGGAGAGGTCACGCGGCATCGACGACATCCGTCGATGAGGCGCTTAAAGAAAACTTACAAAACATTACACATTTCAAACATTTTCACATGTTCACGAGTGTGGTGTTCGCATGACACACTTTAAATTTCTCGCCAAAGTGGACTAATATGTCGAGATGACACACGACTCCTTCCACCCAAAGTTGATTTTAAATGTAAAAATGTGTAATTGTCATCTCGGATTCCTAAAGGAAAAAATGCGATGAATTCTGCGACTGTACCAGAACTGGACGATCTGGAAATTTTCTAAGATGTCGAAGTTGTCTAAAATTTTCTTAGGTTTTCTAAGATTTTTATATCGCTCAATTTCCGAGATTCGATCGACAAGACGGAGCAAATCCTCGTAATCTCTCTCTCTCTCTCTCTCTCTCTCTCTCTCGGCGATGCGATTTCCATCTGATTGCTAACTCAAAAAAGTCGTGCGTCGTCTTGTTGCATAGAAGCACTTTTTGCGAGAAATCTAAAGTGTGCCAGTATCCGATTTATTCTAGTTCTCTAGAAAATAAGCTCGAAAATTGCGAGAAATTACCTAAAAACAATTTTAAGTAAAAAAATACTTCTGTTGTTCTAGAATCGGCAATTATACTCTACTGCTAGGATTTCTATTGATTTTGATGAAGTGAATGCTGTTATGCTTTGGCTACCGTTTTGAATAATCTGACGCGACATTGAAGGGGGTGTGGGGAGGGGAGGGGGATGAGTTGCGACGTTTTTCGCTGGCGTTCCAGTAATTCAGCTGTGTAGATATCGGCGCCTTAAAAAACACAAATGCAAACGTGCTAACCACTGAGCCATAGGGACCCCCTGGCATACGTTTACAAAAGTCGGAGGATGTTGTAACACTAAAGCTCCCGTGAGGTCAAATTTATTCCCACATGATACATATTATTCTTACAAACGCGAAAAACACAAAATAAGTTCCAGGCAGCATATCGGCTTGTCGTACACTGACGTCAATTGGCTGAAAATCTACTCATGACTAGTATGTATTTTCACAGAATTTAAGTATTGTTGTTTTAATGAAAATACTACTAGACGATTTCTTTAAAATAATTCCTCAAATTTGCCAATGGGCCAGAACAATTCCGCACCAAGGGTTACACAGTAGTCGGAGGGTGTATTATCAAAGAGGCGCCTGCAGTTCACCTGATTGTACAAAGATATTCAGTGGCTGAAACTTTTCCAGCGTGTGATCCTGTTTACAGAATTTAAGTAATATTGCATAAATGGAAATAGTGCCGGACGATTTTGTCGAAAAAAGTCACGGTACTATATATATACTTTTGGGGTGTAGGGTTTTGTTACGATTTGAAGTAATAAGTCCAATTTGTTTGTAGAAATTGGGGTAAATCATTTGGAAATAACATTTGAGTTTATTAAAATTTTCATGGTGTTCCTCAGCGCCAGCTCATGGACAGACCGCACCGATAATAAATAATATTTCGATTAATTTGCATTCAACTCAGAAATAATATTTTATACGCATAACCAGAACGATATTGACACCATTTTGTTTTAGTGTACTCTCATCTGTAACAACCAACAGAAGAACAATGCTGCGGAGCTTCCAACAGGCACAACACATCAACAACCTAAAGACGTGTCATTGCTATTATTAGTCCCTGTAAGCTTCTGTCCCATCCAAGCATTTGATCGTTATACACTGCCCAAATTAAACAGGAGCCCCATTCTGAGAGCGTAGTGCATTTCTGTTATCGTTTTACACAACTCTCTGAACACTGATGTCGACATATCGAAATTTCCGCCTGCAAATTACCTCTTATTGCAACAGGAATTTACCCATTGCACTTTTCTTTGACAAAGCTCGCAGTTGCATTATTGGAAAACTTTACCGATTAAAATTTCGGTATTTTGATTTCAGTGTTCTGAGAGTTAACTGTTTGAATCCGAGAGAACATTTTCCGCCCAGGAACATGATACGTCATAATTTCATTAAGTGGGATGGCTACTGAGTGAATGTGTGTGGGATAGATCAATTAATATTTTTTAACGTGCAGCCCCAAGGTTGCACTGTGCAAATATTAATTTATCTACCCAAAAATGAGCATGGACTGTGCCAATTGCTGCTGTTGAACAGACACGGAAATTACAACCAGGGTTCAGTGGGTTAATAGACAACGCATCAGTATGGATAAGAGAAAAGACGCGTACCTTCTGTAATTAACGGCATCCTCTATTGTATCTGGGAGTTTTCTCTTCATTGTCTCTGGAAGGGTCAACACTAGAAGCCCTGCAGTAATACTAGCACCGCCAAATATAAGCAAAGGTAGTATACTCCCGTAGTCTCCTCCAATAAGCACCCCCTACAAAACACATGGAATCTTTTAAATAAAATTTCACTGACTGATGTATCAGAGATATAATGGAAACTTTTCTCGTAAACAGAACCCTGAAAACAACTTCTGTAGTTTCTGGGCCCATTCAAAATTTGATTTCACTCAAGAAATGTTTAAGTTTAGAAAATCGCCGAGGTGTGTAAAAATACAAACGAGAGGATTAAATAACCAAAACGCCATACAATAACCAATCAGGCATCTCTAATGACAAGAGCCGGGTTAATTGAGTAAATAACCATTAAATCATACAGTAACCAACCAGCAATCTCTAATGACAAGAGCAGGGATAATTAAGTAAATAACCAATAAGTCATACAATAACCAATCAGCCATCTCTAATGACAAGAGCAGGGTTAATTGAGTAAATAACCATAAGCCATGCAATAACCAATAAGACATCTCTAATGACAAGAGCAGGGTTAATTGAGTAAATAACCAATAAGTCATACAATAACCAATAAGGCATCTCTAATGACATGAACAGGGTTAATTGGGTAAATAACCAATAAGTCATTCAATAACCAATCAGCCATCTCTAATGGGACAAATTAGGGTTAATAGAGTAAACATCAATAAGTCTACAATAACCAATAAGGCATCTCTAATGGGAAGAGCAGGGTTAATTGGGTAAATAACCAATAAGTCATACAATAACCAATCATCCATCTCTAATGGGAAGATCGGGGTTAATTAAGAAAATAACCAATCAGCCATACAATAACCAATCAGCCATCTCTAATGGAAAGATCTGGGTTAATTGAGTAAATTACCAATAAGTCATACTAAAACCAATCAGCCATCTCCAATAAGTCACGATTTGATATGATATTTGTGATCCGAGTTCAATAAAATCGACCAGAGCCGAGATTTATCTAGGCTGAGGTTTTTACAGGCATATAACTGCAAAAACGCATTCGCTAAACAAAGAGCCAAAGTGGACGCTTTGTGTTTTGAGGTGTGATACTGGTAGATGTTTCTCAATGACGAATTGTCTGTGAACCAGTTGTTTCATATTAACTTGCCATAAAAGCCAAATTTAGTTTTGTCACATTTAATCGAAAAAAAACAGACTGATTCTTCTTTTTGTCACATTTAATCGAAAAAACCCAGACTGATTCTAGAGCTAACTATTATATTTGTTTATGAAAAGTAAAATAAGCAATCTTGGCTTTTTATTTTTTACTGATGTTTCTCCAACAATTACTTTCTGACACAAGGTGCCTGGCTATAGAAAGTGTAAAAGAAACCGTAATTAAGCATATCTATCAGTATCATCTCCCTACACTAAGTGCCCACTTCAGCATTTTGTCCAGTGCATGTGTTTTTACAGTAATTTTCAAGTTTTAATTCTTCCCATTTAAACAAATAATAAATCTCATCTCCTAGACTTTTACATTAATGGAAAGGACAGTGTCTGTATTATATGCCACGATGAACACACTGTTGATATAACGGCCAGAAACAAGTTATAGAACATCAAAAGACGGTGTAAACGGGGATTTTGTATTTTTAAAAGGGGTTTCAACGGAGAATAATAGTCAAAAGTTCAAACTGACTGGGAGACAAATGTTAAAAACCAGCTTTCGTATTTTTATACTATTCTAGAGGAAAATAACTGAACTTTTTAAAATGGTGCGCACATCGATGATACAAATTCGCTAATATTTCGAAAGTTCAACCTTTATATGAAATTTCCATAGTCTTAGCGCTAATTATACTGACAGTTTTAGGAAATTAAGGGGAGCTAACTTTCCCGTAAATATCTTCCAATGTCAAATATATCAGTTACGTTATTTTTCTTTTATTTGTTTTACCGTATGTACCATTTTAATGTTATAAGAGAATAAACGAAGTTACAGTTAACTAAATCCATCCCAAAAGACACGAATAGACCCCTCGAAAATGATTTATTGGCATCACGATTAAGCCCAGAGATCCCTTTTGCCGAAACACCGCTTGTGTTCCTGAATCTGAATCTGAATATTGTCACTGTTTTAGGACGCGTAGTCGCGTATTATAACACAGGTTCCCTTTGCTTGTTCGCAGAACATGAGTTATTGGTTGCTTGAATTCCCATTACATGAGATTTAGCGGGAATCCACATTCTCTTTTGAATAAACAACAGTTTGGCCATAAACGCGGAGAGAGAATATTGGTCGGATCGCGACACATTCAGGATCGGGTGGGAATTTTCTGTCCGCTTTCCTCCACACAACACTGTAGAAGCTTACCTGTTAAAAATTAAAAAAGAAACGTGAGAACATTGAATTCCAGATGTAATTTTCTTTTGATTTCCCCGATGCCATCTTGATCCCGCGGTGTTTTTTTATTCAGAAGATCTCGACTGACTAGTGTGAGTGTGTCGCAAAGAGACAGTTTTTCCAATTAAAGTATTCTATTGCTGTTTTAAAAATTGTCTTTTTACGTGCAGGCTGTGATATAAATACGATAAACTTAGCGGTACGTTTTTTTCATCATCTCTTATTTAAATGAGGAGTATAATTCCATCCAGCCGGAAATTCAAGCTTTGATTATCTCCGTGATGTGCAATGCAACTGGACATTTTACGTCGCGCGGGTGGGTGTACTCTCTCCTGGGACGGCTCGACCCGCTGGTATTGTATGATGAAGGATATCCCCAATACGTGCAATATAAATTATTTCCTGCTTCGCTTGATTCACTTCCATCAAAACTTTCGATTCTGTTTTTGTCCATGTTTGATAAGCCTGTGGGTAGTATAGCATGCCGAGATCTGCCCCGGTTACCAGGACCTCGAAGTAAGACCATGACCGAGGTCATTGACCTCGACGCCCAGATCCGTTAGGTCCAGCCTCCCCCTCCTCTCCACACTAGACCTAGGCTATTTGTAGGCGCCTCCTCTCCCTTTCCGCCCTGTATGCACCCTATTTTTAGGCTATCCCTCAAAGCCCATGTCTGCCCAACCTCAAAGCCTCTCCAAAGGGGTCCAGGCTATGTATAGCCTAAGGTGTATTTCCCCACATTGTTTTGGCTTTCCCTGTATGTGATTCCCCTCCCCAAAGCCCAGTGTATGGGCTGTTCCTCCCCTTTCCAAGGCTGGTCCAAAGCTGGGGGACTTCCAAACTGCGGCGTCCAATGAGTACTAACTAACAAAGAGTTCCCCCCTACCCTTCCCCACGTAAATATCAAGCTCTGTTGGTGTATCTCTAAGGTAAATGTTGTCAATGACATGTACATGTACATGTAAATACATACAAACATAAAGATTTACCTGGAGTGACTAAACAGTTAGGTAAGAAGATTATGTGAAGCCCATACTGGAACATCTCATGTTATGTACATACAAAAGTCTTTGTTAAAAAGAAGATATGGCAGTGTCACGCTGTATAGTTATGCAAATAGATAAGGGATAACTGGTATATTGATTATGTTATAGATAAAGGTATTATGATAAAGGTCCCCTTTGTTTAAAGAAGCTTAATATTATAAAGACCATGTACTCTGTTTGATTATGTCATAGATAAGATGATGTCACGTCGCAGATGCTTGATTACGTAATAGATGAGAGGATTATAATAAGAACCATCTGGCATGTTTGATTATGTCATAGATAAGATGGTGTCACGTCGCAGGTGTTTGATAACCCAGTAAGATCGGGGCAGTGTATGATTGGTCAATACAAGTATCCAATGAGAGCAAGGCGGTGTCTGATTGGTCGAACAGTTGTCCAATCAGATCATACCACACGGCGGTATTTTCCATGGAACCAATAGATAAGCGTGTTGTAGTATACCACTATAGCATGCTCAATTCATAAGTGAGCTGAAAAGGAATTAACAACTCTGAATGTTCTCTCTATGAAATTACAAAAATCATAAAAATCAGTTTTTACAAGTAATTTTGGAATATTACAATAGGTTTTTTTTTTTAAAAATTATACAAAAGAAATGTCACAATGATACAAAAAATAATTTTACAATCATACAATAAATATATTTGAATACTCAGTAACTTCTTTTGGCACAGAGGACACTGACTTTGTCATCAACCGGATGTAGTCTGAACTTCAATATCGATTCCTGGCCATGAAAAGGGTCGGGGGTTTTTTGTTGGTCTGGGATACTCTCTAGTCATCCTTTCAATTTGGCAGCACATCCAGAAACGAGATTTTTTTATTAATGGTTCCAAAAGGTATTTTCGTTTCTCAATTGCAAATTGTTCGATTTCTTTCGGCCCATAAGCTCCCTCGTCCCGAAGTCGTTTAGCAGTTTCCTTGATTTTCCTATAGACCGGGTGTAGTCTAATATTCCGTGCGCGAGTCCAGTCGTTGAAAAATCTCCTAAAGAAGAAAGCTCTCACGCTGTCATGAAGAGAGGAGTACCTGACCGCTTCGAGGATGTCGCCGCCGGGTAATCCACTTTCCATATATGTTGCTTGCAACTCCTGAAGTTTTGCTGAAATTTGGGCAAATTATCCCTATATGCATTTGCGATTATAGTGTCTATTTCGTCAGATTCCTCTTCTGAATATTCGCTTTCAGGGGTTGTATCGCTATCGTGTGACTCTAAATATTCACTCTCCTGAGAATAAGACAAGATGTCATCTTCTTTTGACTGAATACATTCACCTTGCATCCCAAGCCTCTCGAGACAATAACCATCTTCGAGTCTTTCAGCATTCTTCATCCATTGGTTTCTACGCAAAGCCAATATATTTAGATTTACATTGTCATCTGCTGTTGTTCTCAATTGGTCATCTGGGAAATATTCTAGATTCCATTTGCTAACTTTGTTGAAGGTTGTATTTAATGAGGATTTTCTTTCATGACCATTATGATGGTTTCTCTCATGATTCTTCAGATTGTCTTTTTCGACTAAATGTCTTTGAGCAGTAAACACAACAAAAAAGTTCTTTGATGAACAGTTCTTTTATGTCGAAGTAAACTTCTTTCATGACTGAAAAACCTCCTACACACATCGCAGGCATGACCTTGTTCCATGGTTATTCAGATACAAGTAAAAAAAACAAGTAGTGATCACATATTTATACCAATAATTCATTTTCCCTAACCCACTTACACCCCAATGTTTTATACGGCCGCCTACCATATAACCTAATTACATCCAATTTCGTATTCCTTCATCGTCCTGTTAGCGCCTTTTTCATAAAACTGTTTAACGGCACAGCTGTTGAAGTCTGAGGAGGCAATTTGTACTGTTTCACACAAACATCCTTGACGAAGTCGTTGCACATCCTAATTTGTTTTGCAAGGGACAAAGTGCGGAATCACATAGCTGACAATTTTCATTGCAACTGATTTACCGGAAAGTTAGTTCCCCTTAATTTCCCAAAGCTATCAGTAAATTTAACACTAAGGGCATGGGAATCTCATATAAAAATTGAAATTTCGAAATGATATCGAATTTCAAGCATAGATATGCTCATCACTTCATAAACTTCAGGTATTTTCCTTCAGAGTAGTACTTATTTATGTATTTATTTATTGGTGTTTAATAATGTTTATTTCTGCTCAATGGCTAATCATGGCCATTACAGTTTTACAGGTAGTGGAAGCCGGAGTACCCGGTGAGAACCACCGAGCAACGGCGAGCAACTGTCAGTTCCCCAACATACTAACTTCACACAAGCAGGGTTAGCATTGGTTGAAAACAGGTGCACCATCGACGTGCAGTACGCCTTAGTATATAACGTCACCGTGCCCACACGTAGGCAATGGGGTGAAGTGTCTTGCCCAAGGACACAACGCGGTTGCCAAAGGCAGGACTCGAACCGAGGACTTCTCGGCTTGCTGTCTGCACCTCTCCCTACTGAGCCACCGCGCCCCTCTCAGAGCAGTATAAAGATACAGAAGCTGACTTTTTACAAATTGTCCCATTCAGTTTTAACCTTTGACTATTATTCTCTGTTGACACCCAATTGAAAATAAGAAAACGGCCTTTTCGGCCTTTTCACCGTCTGTTGATACTCTATAACTTTTTTCTTTGCATCGTGATATATATTGCAAATTACTGTAAAACGCATATTACTACTTTTAATACACGAAAACAACAGACAGCTGTCTGTGTATTAAAAGTAACAAGAGGCAACTTAGCTTTATTGTCCATTGCCATTTTCTTAACAATCACTTGCATCTTAATTGGACCTTCCTCGCTCGATTAATAATTTCAAGAGAGACAGCTTTAAGGAAAGTCGATTTTCATGACGATACAAGTCAGGAATGAGAGTCTATCAAAACAAACTGCTGATCTTATAAAGAGATATCCTTTAACTTCTGAGGTTAAACCATTATGTTCAGGAATACGTGTAAATGAAAATTGCAATGTTGTCAACAATCGATATTATATGATTACATGATAGAGTTACTTACAGCATCTGCGACATATGGCGCAATCATTGCACCGATTCTTGCACAGAGGGAACTTATACCAATTGCTCCATTTCTTATGACAGTGGGGAAAATTTCGGCAGAATAGATATATACAATGCTGAATCCACCGGATGCACCGAGCTTTCCCACTAACGCCAGGGTGATGATTATTGGCTGTAGGCCTACAATAAATAACACAAACTTTTTGATACAGTCAGACGGAACAGACGGAAGGGATGTCAAGTTACGAAACTATGGGTGACAAGTATATTAATAATATAATAAAACTTTGGCCGGTTGCTGATTTGTCGCGGTTCTCAGATGAGAGGGCCTTAATTAACCCATTGCTCCCAAATGCCGCTCTATTGTCACACCTCGACTCTCTTCCCAACAAAGATAAACGAACAGTTTGAACATATTCCATACCCCATTCTTCCCATCCCCTCCAATAAACACTCTGACCCTCTCCTTTGTGTCACACACTACTCACATATACGTCATTCTTCCATCCCGCTTCCCATTATAATTTCCAGCGAATCTTATTCTGTTACACTGATATTTTGGACATTCTTGCAGAAAGTGTTAGCGTCTCCTCTGCTGCCAAATTACACTTTTCGCACCTCTTTTCACTATCTTTCCCAATTTTCCCCCTAAGCTCCAGCGACCACGACCTCACCTTAAACACGGTTACTCCAGTGGGGCTATCAAGGTACTCTTTAAAACCTGGCTTCCCTTTATCACACAGGCCACCTAAAGACCTTTTTGGTTTGAACCCCCTCTCGCCACATTTCGGTTGCATTCCTCCATGACACTTTCTCTGGCGATTTTTGTACCCTGGGTTGTGCCCACTTCAAAGTCAGAGATTTCCATTGAATAGTTCTTTATCAATTCCTTCCCTTGCTCAGTGCATCATGTCTTTATGTTTGAATTGCAAATATTCCGGAATATTAGTTTGCATCATCGTCTGTCGGTGAGAATTACCAACTAGTCAAGAGTTTCATTAAGTCTATTCTGTCCTTGATCCTCATCCACCCTAGCTCTCCCCTGATTGCTTCTAGTGCTGCGGCGCTACTCGACCCTGTTACCCATCGGCCTGTGTCATTCTGTGGAGTTTCCAGGCTCCTTACAATCGTTTGGTTTCGAGGTATCACTTCCGTACCATATGTTATACTACGTACACTTATTGAAGCTGCTCCTTCCTAAAAAATTCATTTGATTAGGAATTTGCTTCTCTTTCACTGTTAGTTTATTCGTGTGGCGTTGGTAGATGCCTCTTCCCGTGATGTTTATCTTTACACCCCCACCCCCACCCCCAAATGCTCGTTGTATCCTAAGACCCCCACATTAAGAAGTTTGCTTCTACTTTCCAGAATACAGAACTCACCCACACTACACCTTCGAGTTGGTTCCACTTTACCAAACGTGGATGTGACTTTGCTTTTGTTTTCATTTTGTTTGAGTCTCCGTTTGTTTCCATATCTCCCTCGTCGCTTTCTTACACTAGTACCATATCATCTGCGAAAAACAGCATTACGCCGTCGTCGCTATGCATAAGATCATCTCCTAAATCTTTGATGTGCAATGCAAAGGAAATTGGCGAGAGAAAATACCCCTGCTTTTGTGCCAGCCTCGACAGGCACACGTTTTGTTGTTATGTTACCGAGTCAAACTAAGTTCACCTTGCACATATTTTATACTGTGCTTTCATAATTCCAACAAACCCATCTCGCATGTCCAAGGCCTCAATCTTTGGCCAAATACCCTCCACCATACTCTATCTTATGTCCATTCAACGTCCAGAAATGCCACAAACATCTTTTTCTTTTTGGC
This sequence comes from Pictodentalium vernedei, assembly GCA_031216915.1. Taxonomy (NCBI): domain Eukaryota; kingdom Metazoa; phylum Mollusca; class Scaphopoda; order Dentaliida; family Dentaliidae; genus Pictodentalium; species Pictodentalium vernedei. The sequence continues at coordinate 734,282,511 of CM062296.1, read as the reverse complement.
TTTCGCAGATTCAATCATTTGGGATTGTGTGAAAAGATGATCAGTGACTCTACTTCCCTTTTTGAGGCCATTCTGGATCTTTCTCCCGCACACTCTTCGTTCCCAGTCTTTGATCACCCATACAGGACCTTACAGAAAACTTTTCCAATACTGGTACTAACAGAGATGGGGGCGCGGTGGCGTTGTGGTAACCGGTTAGTTTAAACATATTTTATTGTCATTAGATTGAAAACTGACAAAAGGATTGGAACACAAGTTATTAAACTTATATAAGTTCCTCTCCTAAAACATTCAATGACAGCTAACAAAAATATGCGAAAACAAACCAAACAAAAAAGAAAAAAAAAAAAAAAAAAAAAAAAACATTTTATATCTACAATACAATAAACATGCTTCAAACCAATTCAAAATAGCTGGAGAGAAGTGAAAGACACGACATGCAGGTATGGGATAAGATGGTATAAAGCAAAAGAAAGCAGAGGATAGTTGAGTGTTGTGTCCTTATTCTACGGATGCGGCCATCGCAAGTCATCATCGAGCTATAACTTGATGTTGGAGAGAAGGCACATCAAAAAGGAGAAAGGTTGAGCGTTAACTAAAACGATTGCTACCTGAAATAAAGGACTGTACTAACTTAAAAATCAGATTGTTTTCATTTTGTGATAAATTAGGTTTTCCGAAAAGAACATCGTCTGTGGAGGTAATGTTAAATTGAGAAAGTCGTCTAAAGAGGATTTCACGCTGGACTACGTAGTGAGGACATTCTAAGAAGTAATGAAAACTGTTTTCAAGTACGTGTCCACAACTACACCTGGATGTATCAGATATATAATTTGCATATTTATCACCGTCCTGTACGCTACAGCCATTCCTTAACCTACAATGTAGAATTTTCAGTTTCCTTGTTCCGGAGGAGAAATAAAGCGGAGATTTCACGACAGGATTTCATTTTAATAGCTTAATTTTAGTTTTAAACTCATTTACAGTTTCAGCTGATGACACGTATTGAGGTAAATTGTTCCAAGCCACTACCATGGATGGCAAGAAGGATCTTTTAAAATGTTCGGTTCGGGATGGATACATGGTAAAATGATCTGCGTTGCGTAGGCTGTAGGTTCCTCTGTCCCCAACACGCGGAGGTAATAAGTTACCTAAATAATCAGGGACCTTTTGATTTACTATTTGATACATTGTGCAGTGTTTGTGTATGTCACGACGCTGTACTAGACTACACCAGCCTAACTCCAAAAGAATATTCTCTGTAGAGGTTGATCTTGTTAGACCTGTGACAATGCGTCCTGCTTCCACATGTAATCTATCGAGTCGTTTGAGAAGGTAATTAGGCGCACAGTCCCAAACAACATCCCCATAGTCCATAAGAGGTAATATGTATGATAGGTACAACTTTCCCAAGGTTTTACGAGAAAGTTTTAATTTAAGTTTCCTTAACTGTGATAACCGGTTCACAACAGATCACCGAAGTTAAGCAACGTCGAGCCAGGTCAGTCCATGGATGACCGTCTGAGTGATCGATTCGGACTCCCTCATTGTGTCCTTGGGCAAGGCACTTAAACCCGATTGTCCACATGGGGCACGATGACGCCGTGTACTAAGGCGTACTGTACGTCGATGGTGTGCATGTCTTCAACCAATCTAACCCTGCCTGAGCTGCAATGCGGAGTTACGATGTTGGGGAGCTGGCAGCTGCTCGTAGTTGTTCAGTGGTTCTATCCGGGTACTCCGGATTCCCCCCCCCCCCCCCCCACCCCGTAAAACTGTCTCCGTCACGATATGACCTTGGCTGTTAAAGTGTCGTTAAACCTTAATAAATAAATAAATACTAACACAGATCACCGAATGGTTATCCAAAACTTCCTTATCTCTCTGTTTGTGAATAAATGTGACCTTGCTTTCTCTCCACTCTTTTGGAACCTCTTGTTTTTCTACTGTTAAGTTAAATAGGACCGTTAGGCATTTATTTAGTTCCTCTTCTCCCTTTTTAGTAACTCGTTAGGAATTTTATCCGTCCGTTTCGCTTTTCCGTTCCTTAATTTTGAGAACACTTTCCGGACCTCCTCCACTTTTATTTCGCTGCACACGAAGTTCGACAAATTTTTCTCGGACTCATTGTAGCAGTTCGCTGGGTTCCTAATGTCCCATCGCTTTACCTTTCCCAGTGCTTGACTAGTTCTGGTGTGATTTGGTCTTGATCGTCGGTATTTCCACTCTCACGTTTAATACTATGTGAATTACTTCCTCTGTTTCTATTATTCGCCCTTTTCCAAAATACGTTCGAATTCGACCCCCAGTCTTTCTTATCGTCCTAATAATATTGCTGTTCCGAAAACCCGCAATTAACAACTTTAATCTTATTTACTTTATTCCGCACTTGTTGGTATTCTTATTTTGCTTCCCTTGCCTCGTTATTTTCCATCCTCTTGAGTTGAGTTTAATACCATGCTCGCCTGTGTTACTTCCTGTGAAAAGCCTGTACGTTAAGTTTTAGCTTTTAACCCCGCTAAAGTTGGAAAGCTTCTACTGCGTTTAAAAAAAAATTACACTGATAGTCGGAAGTTCATCCAACTTGACCTTTGGCATGACGCAATTTGCCAACTTCGATACGTTCACGCTTCGCGATGTTTCATTCAAATATACGACTTTTTGCTGTACTATCTACTACTTGCAATGGCTTATTAAGTTTAAAATACCTACAATTAAATATTTAAAATAAAAAAATTGAAGAATTGTTAATAATAATTTGACTGAAAAAGCAAGATAAATTCAATCAACTTTGACGATGTGTTCAGCTGTCAGTCAAGCATTCACGGACAGTCGTTAGTACTTCCCACCGGCACAGATGTCAACAAAGCAAACCCATGCCATGTGTTTGCGATAGAAAGTGTCGTTTTTTCTGCATTTTAAGTGACAAAATCGATTATTTATTAAGAACATGGTATGAATAAAACAAATAGGTACCATGGCCGGTAATCATATTTAAACCACTCGTAGAATAAGGGTTTTAACCACTCGGCAGGCCGAGTGGCTAAAACCCTTATCCTATTCGTAGTTTAAATCTGATTGCCGACTCTAAACCACTGGTAGAATAAGGGTTTTAACCACTCGACAAGCCGAGTAGTTAAAACTCTTATCCTACTCGTAGTTTAAATCTGATTACCGGTGTGACAGGAATGATAGTCCGTAGGAACGTTAGTCCCTCTGGACTATTATTCCGCGGAATTATAGTCCTAGGTCTAACATTCCTAGGAATAGTAGTCCGGCGGACTACTATTCCTAGGAATGTTAGACCTAGGACTATAATTCCGCGGAATAATAGTCCAGAAGGACTAATTTTCCTACGGACTATCATTCCTGTCACACCGGCCCTAGTACCTATTTAATCTATATTTCCACTTCTCCTGTGAAAAGAACATTTGACATTTCTTCTCTTTATAGCCTTTTGCAATTCGTCATTCACTCTGTACCCAAGTTCCCGTGTTAGCACCCTAATCTTTCCATTATTTCACTTCCCTGCCTCCATGAGGCTGACAACAATGTCATGTGCTATTTCCTAAACATTGGCCTCCCTGTGTACATTCTCAACATTCTCCTTTCGGAGTTCCCCAAATCTCATTAAAGCTTCTGTTGCGTCTTGTTGGATGTTTGCCTCTGATCGTATCTGCAATCAAGTTGTGATCACTATCCAGCTCCCTTTACCCTCATCGTCCCCTTCTGTCTCTATCACCCCCTTCCATAAATCGGTACATGTAAGAATATAGTCGATTATCGTTCTTCTGTCGTTCCTCTTCCAGGTTCATTTACGCTTATATCTCGGATCCTGTTTGGAATCTTCAAACAGACCTTATTTGTGAGGTTTTCTTACTCCACGTCCCCGCCATGTATGCCTTCTTCCATATCATCCGTGTGTCCATTAAAGTCTGCCATCAGAATTGCACTGAGTCTCCTGTTTTCTAATTCCGTGATATTGGACCTAAGTGCTGAGTGTATTGAGTTATTCCACTCAGGTTTGCTTTCCTCTGCTGCACATTACACAGTCTCATTAGCGACGCTTTTGTTTTTTAGATTCAATTTTACCCACTCAATTTCTTCAGATACCACAGCCGAGGTACAGACACCTGCCAGATCTGTGATCAACGATGGTTTTAAATCCTCTTTGTTGTGCACCCCTTCTCCCTTTTTCTGACCGTCAGTTCGTCCAACACCTACCTATATGCACCTCTTTACTCCGTCTACCAGTTAATCATGCCATAACCACGTTTGGCTTAAGCCCATGAGATCAGCGCTCTTCCTCGATCAATGGAGCTATATTTCATTTACTTTCCTGTGGAGAGCCTATATGTTGATTAGGCTCAATCAACATATAGAGCAGAATCAACATATAGGCTCTGCTGTTGTTTCCTGGTAGTACCATTAGTATTCCACTAGTTCCCTCCCTCTTGTTCTGCCCCTCCCCCCCCCTTTTTTTGCTCCCTCTTGCTATAGCCACTGGCACCCATCCCATCTCCAAAAAAGGCTTTGGTATCAGCCGAATTTGTTTCTCCCAACACTTATGACCTCATCCCCCTAAGATGCAGTCCGTCTCGTCCGTACATGCTTCCCTTGCCCCAAAGTATACCCCAGTGGTCAGTAAAGTGTATTTGAAAATAACGCAGTAGTCCTGTAACTCTTAATTCAATGCCATAGTCCTCGAATTCCGTTAATCCTCACCTCCCAGAACCGGAAGAACAAGACGAAGAGGAAAAAACCCGATACCACTACCCGTTTATTCCTACTGAAAAGTTTACTGATTAAATTCCAGTATGACTCTACCAGCCATGCCGATTTCCTCTCCCGGATGTTGTTTGACCACACATGAGCCATCACTATCGGATTCTGACCCGCCATAATACTATCCACTCTACTCCTGAAGTCCTCTACCTTCGCACACGAAAGCACAAGACAGTCCGATTCGAGCTGTCAGGTCTACAAACCAAGTTAATTCCGCGAACAATGATGCCCACTGCTACACCCAACTATCTTTTATTCACCTTTCTTCTTCTCTCCCTAGGCCTAATATCACCTGGAATTTGCATCGTTTGACTAGCATCCGAAGTCTTCTTTCTCTTGACTGTTCTCCTTACCCTATCTGTTCTATCGACATCAGCATCAGCAACCACCTCTTCATTCTCATTCTCTCTCTCCAAGAGGCACCCGAATCTAAAACACTGGACCTATTTTCCAAACACCGCTTAGAAGCCTTACAATTGCCCTGGCCTCCTGACTCTACGCAGTCCTGTCCTGACTCCACTCCGAATTTCCTTACTGAAACTTTCCTCCTCAGTTGCATCCCCCGCATCAAGCTTCCCAGTTTCTTCTTTGAAACCACAACCACCTCCCATCCACTCTCCCCGAAAGTATCGTAAGTAACTTTCATCGAGGTAACCTCAGCCATACCAGCTCTCTATAGCCTCCCCTTCAGCTCCGCAATTTTCCGCTCAAACCCAGCAACTAATCTAATAACTGCAAGATATTCCTGCAATTCGCAAACGCCCCACTGCTGTCCATTGGCCGACTACCCCCATACCTCACATTACACTGATTGCAAGCTTCTGCCACCTCCACCTGCAAATGCCGTCTCACCCCAAACACTTTGACTCCTCTACTAACCATACTTACTTCCGCCTGGACACTGGTCGAGCGCCTATCATCCATGTTTGCAAAATATAATAAACAGCTAAAGTACACGAAAAAAGCAACGTATAATAAATCAGTTAAAACTCTCGAAAACCAATGGTTTAAATCTACTTACTTCACACTATAGTAATTCTCAAAACACCTACAAACTTAATATATAGTAAACCCTCCTGAAATAAAGCCATGTCATTAAAAAATAATTAACAGTTCTGTCAATAATTTTCTGACTTCTTTGTTCAGGAACTTCTCTCCTTGACAATGTTACTTAAATCGTTCGATCTTATTAAAAAAATTAGAACTCTGTGGACTTCGATAGCATCCGAATAACTGGTTTAAAAATTATCTTTCCCAAAGATGTCAATTGTTTTCACCCCAAAATGCTTATTCCGGTTTCGTTGGTATATCTACTTGTGTTCCGCGGGAGTCTAAACAAGATTCTTACCATATTGACAATGTTACAAATGCGAACGACTGGATGTAATGTGAACCGAACTATTTTTTGGCCCCCAGGGGTGTACCGTCAGCGTTTTGTGAATGAATGTCTCGGAGTCGGGCATATCTGAATGCCTCACTCAAGGGCACGTGGAACATATGTAAAAAGGAGCAGGAAAAGACTGACGCTGTATTCTGTATGCAGAATACAACTACGGAATATTGTTACGAATATTAAACGCCAGAACCATTTAGTTATGAGATCTCCAAAATACCGAACTCTCTTTGTCTCTGTAACCTTAATTGTTGAAGTCTTAATGCAAACTGGAAGCCCCTTCATAACCTAATATATAACCTTCTACACGAATCCAATTGTTGGTGTAAAAGAAAACATTACTTACTCACTTGATGGCTCCCATCCCTTGATCATTCGACAGTGACCTGACGACGACAACGGCATCGAAAGCTAAATGATGTATTAATCCTTTGAATCGTGATTGTATCTTCCATGTCAGTTCAACTGCACTAACTGGAAGAGTCTATATTCATTAATTGGGGTGGGTCAATTACCAGTTTCAACGTGCAGCCCCAAGACTGCACGTTGGAAATATTTATTGGTCCACCCCACACATTTCCGTAGCAGCCAACCTACTTGATGGAATTATGACGTATCATGTTCTCGGAATGGAAAGTGGCCTTTTGGATTCAAAGTATTAAAATATTATTCCATTTAAAATTTACGGAGATCTGTCTGTGTTTATCCCACACGTCATTGAATCTCTGTTCGTAGAGATCGTGTCGAAAGAAAAACATATTGCTGGAATTATTTATAAACCTAACACAGCCCCTAAAGCCGATCGTGATTTATTCCTGGAAATCTGTTGTACATACAGGACATCTTAGGAGACCTAAACAAAACTATTTATCTTATGGGTAACTATAATGTCGATCTACTGAGTTTTTGCTAGTTTAGTTCCAGTTTGTTTATTCTTTATCGCCAGTTTCCTGGTGTCAAAGATAATACATATATTATTTTTATACATTTGTCTATGTAATTGCATTGATTAGCGCAAGTTGGGCTCATAAAGCTACGGGAGGTCTCATTTACCCTCCACCCCCCCCCCCCCCCACCCACCCACCCCCCCCCCCCCCCCGTCCAACTTATCACATACTTAATCCTCTTATCTGTATATTTGCATTTTGCATCATTGTCGGTATCTGGGTCATATCGTAGTTCAACATAATGTATAAAGTCAAGTTTTGCCAATCGTTTATACTTATGTTGCTTACTTACTGGGGGATTTGTTTAATTGTTGGTGTTCAGTGTCATTGTCGGTATCAGCACCCGCGTTATACCATTACACGGCATACTGGGGGTTTTATTTACTAATTGGTGTTTAACAACACTGTCAGCACCTGAACTACACGATGGCACAGCGTATGTATAATGTCAAGTTTTGGCATCCGGGCCCATCACGACGCCATATAAGTATAATGCCAAGTCTTGCCAATCGTCTATGACCATGTTGCCCAATTGCTGCGGTGTTTATTTCTTTATAACCGTAAACGTCAAAGTCAGCATCTAGGTTATATCGTGACACAGCGTAAGCATAAAGTCAGGTTAGATCAATCGTCTATGCCCACTTTTTCCACTTACCATGGGATTTATCTATTTATTTGTGTTAAACATCATTGTCCACATCTGGATAACACCTCAGCACAACATAAGTATAAAGTAAAGTATTGCCAATCGTCCATGAGGGTGTACTTAATAAGGGCATTACAATTATACATCAGTCGACAAGATCAGCTTTATAAAGCCGTTGAACAGTTGGCTCATGGTATCTGGACATGTGTCGCTCGATGCCTTCGACTCTCGAGCCCCACATGTCCAGTCATCCGAAGCTAATCTATTATTATTCCCTTCTTACATGAAGTCTATGAATTACTTGGTGGTCTGAGTATTGCGCAGTTATCCGTGGTGGTTTAATTTTTTTTTTCTTCAACAATACCAATACAAATCGCCTTCTGTTTAGTTGCGGAATTATCACATTCAGTCATTATTTGCCGATTTCTTTTCAAGCAACTCGCCAAACAATCCTATTACAATATCAGTCCTAACTCTTCAACTTGCACGATTTGTACAGATTCTACGTTTCGTACAGTTACCGACTGTCGCACATGGTCAAATAAATATACATGTCAATTTCTACATTATTCAACTGTTATTTATTTTTTTGAAGTTTTAAACCGATAAATCTAATAAAATTTATGGTTTTAATTTGTGTTTGTAATTTAGCATTAAATAGTTCACATGTTTTAAAATTATTGGGGTTTGTATAATAGTAGGGAGCAATATATCGTTGACGAGCGTCCTGCAATTCTGCAATTCTGGGCTTTCCAGGGTCACATGATACTCGTCACCGATCGCAATGCTACAAAATGGGCATTTTCTATCGCTGTACTCGGTATTATACCAGTCTCCGGTTTCAACCGGAAGACGATGATTACGAGTCCGAAATTTTATAAGAGTTTTAATTTGTATCGAGCTTAATTTACTGAGGTACTCTTCTCGTGTAAATGATTTTTTAATGTTCCTGTAGAAGCAGTACTTTACTGAAATGTTTAAAGTTGCAAACCATTCCTGTATATACAGATCCTGCATTTTGTGTTTAGTTATTGTTTTAAACCACGAAAAAGAAGGTATCGATTGTGCATCCCAGATAAAAGGCATACCACGTTCTATTAATAACCTACGAACATTTTTAAGCCAAGCATTTTCTGTACCCCCAGTTATGTAATTATCATACAAACAACTGTACAGTAAGCGTACTTTTCATGTTTCCCATTTATTATTTGTGCCCAGTGGTTCAGAATTCTCATCTTAATTTGAACACCGATAGGGTAAATACCGGTTTCTCCATAGATAAAAACACTGGGTGTGGATTTCTTCAAGTTCAACAAATACTTAAGAAACCAACGTTCCGTTTTTCAATACTGTTGTTGTTTCCGAAACCCCATACTTCACAGCAGTATATAAGTATTGGTTCAATCGACTTCTCATAAATTTCCAGAGCCGTATCTATGGATAGTTTGTACTTTCGAAGTTTCTGGATTAGCGCGTACATGGCGTGTTTAGCTCTCTTACGCCTTTCATTTTTCTCTCTTACAAATGTACCTGTTTTGAAAAATGTTAAGCCAAGATACCTATAGGTCTTTACAACCTCCAGTAAGTTATTTTCAGATAGTATTGTGTTTCTGTTACTTTTTTATTGCCAAAACAATAATTTTGGTTTTTGCTGTATTCACGTGTAATTTCCAGTTATCACAAAATTCAGCAAAACTGTCAAGTAATTTCTGTAGTCCGGACGATGAGTCGGAAAACAGTATTGTATCATCGGCGTATAGTAGAACTAATAGTTTAATCAATGTGTATACGACATTTTTGTTCGCGATTGATAGGGGCGAGCAATCTCCATTGTGGTCAAGTAAAAAACTTTTTAAGTCGTTCATAAAAAGGGAAAATAATATTGGCGACAAATTTTCGTCTTGCCGGACACCCTCATAGCTCGGGAAAAGAGCTGACTGAAGACCATTCATCATTACGCAACTTTTGATATCATTATACATATTTTTAATAATGTCCAGTACTTTTCCTTTAATATTTAATAAACACACTTAAACTGACTGGATTAAGCTTGTTATCACGAGACCAACGGCAATCACGGATCACTCCTCCACTATCATTGATAATATATTCTGCAACAAATTCAAGTCACAGACCTCTGGAATAATTATCACTAATGTAAACAACCGTGTTACAATATTGGATATTAATGAATCAACCAAAAACTCCAAAATGATCATTTAAGAAAGAAAACATTAATCAGTGCAAGTCCCTATTGTCTGCAAGTGATCTCTCCAATGTATTGATCATGTACCATCATGTACCAGTGAAGCCAACAATATTCAACTTGAAGTTATTCATGCTGCCTTAGATCAAGCTTTTCCATTTCCCACAAAATTTCTGAAGCGCGAACAGTGGATGCATCGGATTTTTTAAGTCTTCATTTGATAGAAAAAAAACTGTATATGTAAAATAACTAAAAACCCTTACCATGCAAAACAATTTGACGCACAAAACATACTGCACTATTTACAACAGGGTAAATCGGGCTCGCAAAACAAATTATTGTGAAACGTGAAAATAAACACTATTTGACAAAAATGTTGGAAATATTGAAGAAAGCAATGCATTAACGAAACTCTGCCTTCACTTTCCCGTCGATATTTGTCGATGATAATGTTGAAATAGCGGACAAATTTTACTCATACTTTGTTCATACTTGTACAAAACGTAATGAGGCGGTATCTCATTTTTGTCGTCATGTTTCCGATTATATTGAGGGAAACAACGCATAAACATTATTTTAATCTGCTCCACTCGAAGTAATTCAGTGCACTGAAAAACTAAACTAAAAATCAAACAAGAGACATTGACAATATGTCCTTCAAAATGGTAAATTTCATTTCATTTATTGGTATTAAAGGTCACATATTTCTGCACAATGGCTAAATATAATCACGACAGTTTTACGGACGGAGAAAGCCGTAGTATCCGGAGAGAACCACCTATTATTACCACAAATTATTACAGGTCCTCGCTTAAGATGTTTTGCTCTTTATATCGTCTGCTCTTGCTAAATTATTACCAGGTCTCGCTTCAGAATGTATGCTCCTTATATCGGCTACTCATCCACTACCATTTTTTTCTTCACGCAAAAATGTAAGCATACCGGGTTGAAAGGGTTAACCTTTCATTCTCAACTGGCTTTGTCCCCAAGAAAATGAAAATAGCTAAACTAATTCCCGTCTTCAAATCTGTCGATCAACATCTATTCAACAATTATAGACCATTAGCATCCCACCGACATTCTCTAAAGAATTAACAGAAAAATGTATTCTAGGTTAATAATTTTTATGGAGGATAATGAGGTAATTTAGCACCATCAATTTGTTTTTAGAAAGGTACACTCAACGACACATCCGATACTACATTTCGTAATTAGTATCGCCGGATTGAATGATTAGGCGACAAAAGGCTGTACATTAGCTTTTTGAGATTTTGAACAGGGACGCGAGGTGTAATGGGAAATGGACCTGGGAGAGGAACGACAGAAAATCAATAATCGACTACATCCTCACAGATTTTAATTTATGGAGGGAGGTGATAGGGGTAGAAGTGGATGTTGAGGGTAAAATGGAGGTGGATAGTGATCACAACTTGATTACATTGACGATCAGGGCCAAAACTCTAGTAAAAAGCAAAGGAAGCTCTAAGGAGATTTGGGAACTCACAAAAGATGCTGACTGGGCGAAGTTCAATGAAAAACTGAAACCAAAGCTTGCAACCGTACCCGTAGGGGCAGTGTCCAGAAGATGGCCGACGTCTTAGCTGCGAGTCTGGTGGAGGCAGGAAAGGAAAGTGTAGGAAAGGTCAGGGTGCCAACACGGGAACTTAGGTACAGAGTGAACGAAGAACTGAAAAAGGGCCATAAAGGGAAGAAAAGCTAAATGTGCTGCATACAGGAGAAGTAGAAAACTTAAGTGGGCGGAAAGCAATGAGGCCACAGTAGCAAAGGAAGAATACCACCAAGCACGAAATAAAGTAAATAAGATTAAAGACGATAATCGGAGAGTACGAAATAGCAGTCTTATTAGGACGATAAGAACGACAGGGGGGTCGAGTTCGAACGTATTTTGGAAATGGGTGAATAAACGTAACAAAGGAAGTAACCCACAGAGTATTAAAGTAGATGGCAGATTTACAGTCACATCAGAACTAGTCAAGCACTGGGAAAAGGTAAACGATAAGCGATGGGGCATGGGGAGCCCACCAGAGTGTCCGAATCAGGTCGAGGAAAACCTATCGAGCTTCGTGTGCAGCGAAATTAAAACGGAGGAGGTGCGAAAGGTGATATCAAAATTAAGGGATGGAAAAGCGGGAGGAGTGGATGAAATTCCTAACGAGTTTATCAAAAAAGGGGGAGAGGAACTCGTGAAAAGCCTAACTGCCCTATTCAATCTAGCCATAGAAAATCAAGAGGTCCCAAAGGAGTGGAGAGAAAGTAAAGTGACATTTATTCACAAAAAGGGGGAAAAAGACGTTTTGGATAACTATCGAGGGATCTCTGTCAGTAGCAACATTGGAAAGGTTTTCTGTAAAGTCCTGTATGGGAGACTAGAGGAGGTGATTGAGGAGAAGGGTTTTTTGGGAGAAATCCAGAATGGCTTCAGGAAGGGAATGAGAGTTACTGACCATCTTTTCACACTATCCCAAATGATAGAATCCGTGAAAGCAAAAAAGAAAAAGATGTTTATGGCCTTTTTGGATATCAAAAAGGCATACGATAGAGTATGGAGGGAAGGTATGTGGCGCAAGCTGGAGGCTACAGGCTTAGGAGGCGAGTTTGTTGGAATTATGAAAGCATTATATAAAGATGTACAGAGTGAACGTAGCCTGGGAAACATTACAACGAAACGTGTGCCTATGGAGATAGGCCTAAAATAGGGGTGTATCCTTTCGCCGATTCTGTTTGCATTGTACATCAAAGGTTTAGGAGATGAACTCCTGCGTAGCGGGGAGGGGGTAGCAGTTGGGGACTTGAAGATCCCAGGGCTATTTTTTGCAGACGATATGGTTCTAGTGTCAGAAAGCGAAGAGGGGCTAACGAAAATGCTGGGAATTGTTGGGAAATATGGGAGCAAATGGAAACTCGAACTTAATGAAAGCAAGAGCAAAATTATAGCTGTGGGCCGCAAAGTGGACCCCACTCGAAGGTAGAGAGTGGGTGAGTTCTGCATTCCGGAAGGGAGCAGCAAACTTCTCAGTGTGGGAGAGACAGGTGATTACGAGTATTTGGGGGTAAATATAAACATTACAGGAAGAGGCATCTACCGGAACCACACAAATAAATTGATTCTGAAGGGGAAGCGAATCCTTAACCAAATAAAACTTATAGGGAGAAACAGTTTCAATAAGGTTTTCGTGGGGAAAACCATTTTGGAAATGGTGAGGCTGCCAAGTATAGCATACGGTACGGAAGTGGTACCCCTAAACCAGACGGCCGTAAAGAGCTTGGAAATCCTGCAGAACGATGCAGGCCGATGGATAACGGGGTCGAGTAATGCCGCAGCGCTAGAAGCAATCAGGGGTGAGCTTGGGTGGATGAGGATCAAGGACAGGATAGACCTGTTGAAGCTCGGTTATCTTAATTATTTGGTAAATCTCCCCGACAGCCGATGGTGTAAAGTAATGTTCCTGAGAATTTTCAACTCAAATATCAAAACGGGGTGGATGGTCCAAGTGAGGGATCTAGTAGAGAACTACTCATTGGAGATCTCGGACCTGGACGTTGGGGCTAACCAGGGTAAAAAATCGTCAGAGAAAGGGTCATGGAGGATTGTAACCGTAATTGGCGAGAGGGGGTCAAACCAAAGAGGTCTTTGGGTGGCCTGCGTGATAAAGAGAAGCCTGGTTTTGAAGAGTACCTTGATTGCACCTTTGGGGGGGGGGGGGTCACTGTTGTTCAAGCTGAGGTCGCGATCCCTGGAGCTGAGGGGAAAATTGGGAAAGACGGTGAAAGGGAGTGCCAGATGTATAACTTGGACATGGTGGAGACCCTGGAACACTTTCTTCTAGAATGCCCAAAGTATCAGCCTAAAAGAATGAGATTCACCGGGAGTATAATGGGGAAGTGGGATGGGAGAATGAAGGACATGTGGTTAGGGGGAGACTCAAAGGCGAGGGTTAATATGCTAATCGGAGAGATTGGGAAGAATGGGACAAGAGATATCATCAAGCAGTTCGTCTCCGAGTGTTGGGAGGAGAGGAGAAGCGTGGGAATAGGGAGGCAGTTGGGAATACAGGGGTAACCATGGCCTTCTCGTCCGAGAACCGCGACAAATCAGCGGCTGGCCAAAGTGTTATTATTATTAGCTCTTTTTTGTGATTTTTCCGAAGCATTTGATATCTTAAATCGTTCGATCTTATTAAAAAAGTTGGAACTCTATGAAATTCGAAAGCATACGAATACCTGGTTTAAAACTTATCTCGCAAAAATATGTCAATCGGTATCACTCCAAAGTGCTTGTTCCAGTTTCGTGGGTATGTCTACCTCGAGTTCCGCAGGGGTTTAACCTTGATCATCTTCCCTTCATTATATATATTAACGATATATCAATGATATTATAAATTCCACGCTGATGCCGATGACCCTACTGCCATACGACTGGCAATAACTTACAAACAACTAACTATTCAATTGGCGTATGGCAAATAAACTTGCACTCAATGAGAGCAAGGCAAATTTATTATTTTTGGTCATCAAGTGATATATACTCTATTGATTGCATAGGAATTGTGCTTAACAATTCAACCATCTCTTTTATCACAGATAATAAAGAGAAAAAAATTATAAAATTCTTAGGGATTTACGTGGATAACAATTTGAACATCAGGCACCATATTTCGGTTGTTTGCTCTAAGATTTGTAGCGCTGTTCATGTTATAAATTGGGTGAAAAGGATTCTGCCGAGAGAATGCTCGAAACTTTATATTACTCTCTAATCCTCAGTTATATGCTGTGCGGTATCCACATCTGGGGGCACTCGCTTTCCACAAGTGTAATCACTGGGCTGCAAAAGAAAGTCACCCGAAGCATATCCAACAAGCATTCCGTGCATACACCGATACCCTATTTAGAAACCACCACATTTTAAAATTCACAGATTTGTATGAACTTCACGTTATGTTGTTTATGTATGATTGGCATGACACAATGTTGCTTCAATGATTTGAGAATACCTTTAACCCTTTACCTAACCTGAAAAGCAGACGACACTTGCAAAAATAATTCTTGAATAACTAATTTTTTTCATTTTTTGTCTCAAAAACATAAGTTTTGACCCCTCGTTGGAACGAGCTCGTCGAGCTCGTTCCAACGAGGAGTCATAACCTATGTTTTTGAGACAAAAAATGAAAAAAATAATGAAAATTAATTGGCGATTTTTGAGAATAGCGCTGGCCGGTTTTGGCCGTTACGTTAGGTAAAGGGTTAAAATATACCCACTCCGGCATGGACACCAGACAGTCGAGTAAATTGCGCACACTTAAACCGACAACCTACTTCTCTGCTGTCCTCCCTATGTACACTTTCGACTGGGCGTGGGAGAATATTGAACCCTCCGTTAACAATTATCCAAGGTGACTATTCAAAACTACTCTAACTGGTAAATATTTAAACTCGCGCGTTCTACATGTCAACTGTAACAATCCAGCATGCCCCAACTTTGGCCATAGCCCTGTTATCTTATCGCTATCTCTTTATTCAAGTCAAACCTTTTCACTTGCTAGAAACCATCGAATAGATTTCGGATATGACGGAAAGTACAAAGCCCACTCTTCCAGAAAAATGTCAGCCTCACATGCTATTCATACCCCAAGTCCACGAAACTGCTATATGGACTCTCCTTCTAACATTTCATTTTTGTTATAATTATGCTCTCAATCTCTGAATATTTAATCCTCAGAAAGAAGTACTGCACGTCGATGGTGCACTTGTCTTCAGCCGGTGGTAACGCTGCTCGGATGGAGTTAGTACACTGGGGAGTAAGGTAGTTGCTCGCCGTGGTTCGATGGTTCTCTCCGAGTATTCCGACTTCCTCCATCTGTAAAACTGTCCGACACGAAGTGATCCAATTGTAAAAAGTGTCGTTGAACCCCAATAAATAAATAAATAAATAAAAACCATTCAAAAATTACTCCCGAGTGTGCCAAATATCGTGAACAATTCAATTTTCTCTAACAATAACCCTTGGCATTAACCTATAGGTGATTTATTTATTGGTGTTTTATGTCACATATTTCTGCAAAATGTCAAAGCATGATCGAACATGGATATAAAGTCAAGTTCAGCTAATCGTTTATACCCATGTTGGCAAGGTTAGAGGACTTCCACCACAGCAACTGGTAACCGGGTCCTACTGTACAGTAAAACAGAGCTTGTTTACTGCAGTTAACAAGCACTGCTTCACTTCTCGTGGGACCTATGGCAGAGGGGCGGTCTAACCCAGCACAGGATAAAATGAAGTAGTTGGAAATATTTGCCCACACACATACATAATAATAATAACACATACACATCACTTCATTTCGCTAGGGTACGCCGCAGCCCCACAGGTAAGGCTTGAGCAATATTATACCGAATTAAATGTTTATTGCTAATCAAACAGTGTCCCAGAATTTGACATCCACTAATTCATATTGATATAAGAAGGTTCGGTGATAATCTACAGGGCCTTGGGATTTAATACAGAACACAACGAGGGTGCAGTGCAGGGACTGGAATCAATGAACCGAGATGAGTGTGCTTGTATATCACGTGCGCCGAGGGCGCGCGTGATACACACGAAAAACTCCAAGAAGGGTCGTTGATTCATGTTACCCGAGTTGCGGTCTGTCTTTATACCGAGATTAAGCTTGAATTGGGTTAATGAAGCTGATATTTATCATTTAGAACAGGTCATATTTCGATCTGTGGCTTCTATCTTTGTTGAGGACTGTTTGCGTGACCGACAATTTTCGTGGGAGCGCGGTGGCGTTGCGGTAACCGACGGTAACCGGTTCTCGTCAGATCACCGAAGTTAAGTCAACGGTTAGTCCACGGATGGGTGACCTTCTGAGCGATCGATTCGGACTCCCACGTTATGTCCTTGGACAAGGCACCAAACCCCGATTGTCCACATGGGGGCACGATGACGCCGTGTACTAAGGCGTACTACACGTCGATGGTGCGGACGTCTTCAATCAATCTAACCCTACCTTTGCCGAAGTGCGGAGTTACGATGTTGGGGAGCTGGCAGCTGCTCGTCGTTGCTCGGTACTTCTCTCCGAGTACTCCGGCTTCCCCCACCCGTAAAACTGTCACGGTCATGATTAGCCACTGTGCATAAGTATGTGATAATCTTAAACACCAATAATTAAATAAATAAATATGTCAGTGTTCGTCATTGGAAGTGATTTACAGGAAAGTTTACTCCTCTTAATTTCCGAAAAATGTCAGTCAATTTTACACTAAGTGTATGGGAATTTCGTATAAAAATTGAAATTTCGGAATGTTAACGAATTTGTATTATCAATTCCATGTGCACATCGTCGTGGAGTAGTATAAAAGTACAGAATATTTACTTTTTTTCCCAATAAGTGTGAACATTTGACTATTATTCTCTGTTGAAATGCATTTAAAAAATAGAAAACGGAGCTACCCAATTTTGATTTTCTGTAACTTTTTTCACCAACATATCAACAGTGTGAGAATCGTGGCATATAATACAAACTCTGTCTTTTCCATAAATTTAAATGTCCAGGAGGAGTAATTTGCTCATTTTATTATTTTATTTATTTATTTATTTATTTATTTATTTATTTATTTATTTGGGTTTTACGACACCTTCGACAGCCAGGATCACCTCGTGTCAGACAGTTTTATGGATGTAGGAAAACGGAGTACTCGGAGAGAACTACCGAGTAACGGCGAGCAACTGTCAGACTCTCCAACATACTAACTTCACACAAGCAGGATTAACATTGGATAAAGACAAGTGCGCCATCGGCGTGTAGTACGCCTTAGTACACAATGCCACTGTGTCCCTACGTGGGCATTGGGGAAGAAGTGTCTTGTCGAAGGACACGACTCGGTTGCCGCAGGTGGGATTCGAACCGAGGACCTCTCGGCTGGGAGTCTGCACATCTACCTACTGAACCACCGCGCCCCCAGTTGCTTCTAATCAGCTTGCCATAAAAAAGCTAGGTTTCCTTGTGTGACTTTTAATAAACGAAAACAACAGATAGCTCGGAGAGCTATCTGTTGTTTTTCGTTTATTAAACATAAAAAGGGAAACTTAGTGTCATTTTTTACTGATGCCATGGTTGTTTTCTGAACAGTTACTCCCTTCTCGATTGGACCTCATTCGCTCGACTAATAATTTCAAGAGAGGTACCTTTATCGAAGTCTATTTTCATGACGATTTAGGTCAGGGGTGGATTAGGTTGTATAAGAAAAATAGCAGACATGCAGAACTTCACCTAATTCACAGGATGAGCGCTGTAATCACATTGTTTGCCTTAATTCTGATGTCCAGGCGCCACAACTTGAATGCTCCATATTCTGTGTATGTGCTTCATATTATCTGTGAAGTGATATCATTTGGACTCAATGGATTTGCATTGTTATAATTTAGGTGAGAGTGCCCCCAGGCTTTCTCTAATAACTTGTAACAAGACAAAGACATGCGAACAAATTTTTACAACCCAAAATAATTTAGCACTCGACAGTTTAGGTAAACAACCCCTGACTCATCAAAGAACACAAAATGGTAAATTTTAAAAATCCTTAATTTCAGTTAACTGGTTGAGTGCTAGATTATTTTTGGAAGTTGGAATTTGTTCATATAGATTTGCATTATTGAAAATTATTGGAGAGTGCCTTAAGGCACTCTCCAATATTTTTTAATAATGCAAATCTATATGAACACAGTTGTATTTGCTTATGACTGAATAGGAAATTTGTGTAAAGAATATGAAGACTTTAGTATGGTACTCTCATGTTTCTTGAAAGCCATGATAGTGGCTTCCAGCACTCAACCAGTTAAGCCATACGTACTTATTTCTCCGTTTGATTGTGGTCGACCGATAACATTTTTAAGCGTCTCCTTTTAAAATATAAACAAGACATCCAGAAATGAGCAGTAACAGTATTTGGGCGAGTTCCGTCAGTGTGATCAGGTCGAAAGAAACACTCGGATACTTCCAAGTAGCTAGGAATTATGGGGAGAGGGGCCGCGGGTCGCTATATGGTGATGGACAACGGATAAAAATTATTATCAAAAGGTGCTCTGTGGTAGTATCCGGCAAAATATTATGTGAAATTTAGTATCTATAAAGCACTTTTGTAATATAGTACGTGATAAATTACATACAAAATAGATCGATAAAGTTGATAGGCATATTTTATTTTATTACACGCCGTTTCTATGAAATCCCCATATACAGAAACACTACCATGCGGAAATGAAAATCTGTTCCACGTCCCCTGAGTTCCAATGTGTTCTGTGTACCATTATGCACTTATAACAGATTGGAATTCGCGGACGAAATAGTAACACTGGTTCCCCTGCAAATTTGGTTGGCGATAAAATGTGTTCTTTTTGTTGATAGTTGTCAAATGAATTGCTGAGTGTCCTTTTAATAATTGCTTTTTTACCTAAAGGTATAATAAACACAAAAAGACACGCGTGTGTGAATGGGGTAATCGATATGGCACCTGTGCCATCGTGGAAGGATAAAACTCGAGGCCTGCGGCCTCTCGTTCTATCCTTTCGCGCTGGTACTCGTGACATATCGATTAATCCATTCACAGACGTGTGTCGTCCTGTGTCTGTTCCTATTTAATTATTTAATTCTGTTGATGTGTGAATCTGGCAGAAATTAAACAGCGATAAATTCGATGAAATATACAGGGTTAATAACACCAGGACCACGCAATTAGTTTCTGCGAAATGCCGAAGCACTTTGATTCTTTTTATAAGGGCGACTATAAAAAAGTATCAAAAGTAGTGCCCAGGCGTTTCACAGAAACTACATACAAACGAGTATATTTATGTTTTAAAACAACTTACCCCGATATATTGTACTCTCTGTCACTAAGCCGCAGAGAGTATGATGTGTGGGGGTAAGTGAGATCATCCCTTTTTATTAAAAGTTTCAAATCACAAATGAGAGATAGGTCCTAAAGTGGAACTCCACTTTTGATAGGAGGTGTGTTCGCATCCGTCGACCCACCTCTGGCCACGCGCCTGCACATACTCACTGTCGTTGATGATGAAGATTCTAAAAAGTGTAGAGATGCAGGCAGAGCCACCCAGAATCATGCAGAAAGCGAGAAGACGTCTTCTTCCTACTCTCTCCAAAAGGAATAAACACATCACATGGGCAGCTATTTCCATAAAACCACTTAAGCAGAAGGTGATGAAAATGTTTCCTCCAAGGTTCCCGGTGTTCAGAGAAAGACCGTAAAATGCCATACTTATCACAGCCCTAGTAAAAAAAATAAAAGGAGTAAAAAACGAAATCGGCAATAAACAACACAGACATTTTTAAAGAGTTTTTGGTAACCTTTTCATCTGCCTTAGTAGGCATGTATGAGATTCACAATTGTTGGCATGAAACTCTATGAGAAAAATTCATGAAAGTCAAAAGTTTACAAGAACTTAATTTCTTTACGGTTGGAAAAAACGTTCGTCAATTAGGAAACACGATCTTTCTTGTGGACTATGCGTATTTATCTTATATCAGCTGTTGGGAACTTCCTTTTCTGTTTTAAAAATTTGATTATCGAAATGGGTGCGCCTTTACTCCCAAACGTAATTTGACATCTTATGGAGATGACATTTGGAATCGCAATGAGCGATATGGATTCATGAAATTGGTCTGCATGAATCCTTGCGCTCAAAATAAGCAAAAACACCCCTCCCCCCACCCCCAAGGCAACAAATGTTGAAAATTGTTTGTCATTTTATCTGTCAGTCTGAAATCCCTTTGGACATGAGAGGTCGACTTTTCGGCTCAAGATACGTCATGATTTCATCAAGTAGGTGTGCCGCTCATTGAATATGTTGGGTTGACCAATCAATATTTTCAACGTGCAGCCAGGAGACTAAATGGTCTATCCCCAATTAACGACTATGGATTCTTCCAAACGATGTTATTGAACCGACCTAGTAAATACCATCAGGGTTTCAATTAGGGCTGTCACGATTAATCTATTAATCGACTGTTGATCGGTCATGGCGAAATCGATTAGTATTTTTCGTTGTCGAATAATCGGTAAATTGTATCCCGTTCTAGACGTTTAATAATTAAAAGAAAATTTGATGAAAAAACTATTGTTTCTAAAGGTAAAGAGTTAAGAACATCGATGTTAAACCCCAAGACGCTGTTGGAAGCAATAGTCTTCCAGGTACATTCGTCGGAGCTTTGATGTTCTGAACTTTTGAACCGTCAGTGTAATAATCAAGACCGGTCGGCAGTTGCGAAGTTCGCAACTGCCGACCGGTCTTGATTATTACACTGACGGTTCAAAAGTTCAGAACATCAAAGCTTTGAATGCACCTAAAAAGGATCGTCTTCGTTGTTTCCTTGAGGTAGGTCAACTGACTTGAACTTCATTTTTATCGACTTCAAAGAGAGGGAGAGGATGGGGGGGGGTCATTTAGGTACGATTAATCGTCGATTATTTGCGACGATTAATCGATTCCTAAATTAAAAAATCGTGACAGCCCTAGTTTCAATGGGTTAAACAATCTAACTGTAGTATACTCATCCAACAATACAATGCTTAAACCCAAGTCGGTAGCTCGGTGCTGTGGTTTATTTATGTCCAGGCAGGTCTAATTATGGTTTAATGCACAACTGGCATGCTCTTCATCCCTAGCACTATGGTAATGCGACCGATTCTTCTTCACTCACTCTGTTTGTCTCTTGTTTAACTCTGAATTTAACCAAACATACCTTGTTTGACAGAATCCATTGAGCTCTGTGGAACAGGGTTTATGTTTGATTAAATATCAAATTGCATTACGGGAAATATTTGCTGCTGAAAACTTTGCCAATTTGACGTCAGTGTGCAGTGGGTGAAATATTGGATGTAGACAAGTGCGCCATCGGCGGTTTTAGACGATTCATTGTACATTGCAATTTTTATTTATTTATTAGTTTTAAGATGACATATTTCTGCACAATGGCTAATCATGACCGCAACATGGAGATAAACTCGAGTTTAATCAATTGTTTATACTCACGTTGCACATTTGGAGGACTTCCACCCAAATATTGGTGACTGGGTCCTATCCACTAAAAGAGAGTTTGTTTACCGCAGTTAAAAAACACAACTTCACGTCCCTGGGACCCCACGGGGCTTAACGATTTTTATATCAAGCGACCTCCTTTAATCTTTTTGAGATCCTAACTATCATACGACATCAAAATTAGTATTCCGATCATTACATTTCCAATTAGGTATTAACTCTTCACCCGCTGAGTATTTTTAAAATATTTTTTATCAAATATGGCCATGGCTGCCAACAAGCAGCCATGACAGTATTTCATGAAAAATTCATCTAAATTTAATTCGCGAAATTATTGGTCAAAAAGTCCATTAACCCTTTACCTAACGTAACGGCCAAAACCGGTCAGCGCTATTCTCAAAAATCGCCAATTAATTTTCATTATTTTTTTCATTTTTTGTCTCAAAAACATAGGTTATGACCCCTCGTTGGAACGAGCTCGTCGAGCTCGTTCCAACGAGGGGTCATAACCTATATTTTTGAGACAAAAAATGAAAAAAAATAGTTATTCAAGAATTATTTTTGCAAGTGTCGTTCGCTTTTCAGATTAGGTAAAGGGTTAAATTTACAAGAGCAAAATTTGATCAAATGTGGCTAAATTGTATTAATTTTGTGGCAAGAGATTTCGTGTCCTGGGCAGGAATATCCACCGGCAGCATGCAAGAAGTTAATAAGCCTGCGATGTTGCAATTTCTAATTCGGGATCGAGCCATAACTCTACAAAACCTCATGGCTATTAATACAACGTTCGAAATGTTTCGATAACTTTCAAATTAAATTGTTGAATTGAAAGAGAAATTTAATAATAAAAAAAAAAACAACATGTTGTTCAAGCTAAACCATTTCAGCAACATGATAATCTGTATTTTTTCGCGTTTCACAAAATGTAGAGACACCTTTGTCTTGTTGGTTTTAGTTTTTAAGGTAAAATCATCGAAGTTAGTTCGACAACGTGCACGTATGTCTTGTGCTGCAGGAAATCGTTTGGTTTGGGCGTTACGCTCCTTTACACACGCTGCAATGGTTTTTATATTAGTTAACAACATAGTTTTCTGCCGTGCGGGTATGCACAGTGTTCGTGATTTTCTCGTTAATTGTTTTAAAAATTGATTGAATTTCTGAAAAGTCTGTTTCAAGCGTTTGTGTCTACTATTTAAAAACGCCCGCAAAACACAAGCCGTTCATGTCCGTACGAAAACAATCGACTCTCGTTTTGCAAATGCAATTGTCTTGCAGACACAATCGGACTTGTAGGCCTGTCATCCCTGATGTATATCGTCATGGAAATTATATCCTTGCAATTATTAGTCGAGTGAGGAAAGTCTAATTTGAAAGCACCCAATTGTTGAGAAACCGCCTATGACATTATTAGAAAATAAGTCCAAGTTTCCTTTTGTTACTTTTAATAGAAGAAAACAACAGACAGCTCCAGGAGCTGTCTGTTGTTTTCGTTTATTAAAATCAATAAAAGGAGACTTGGCTTTACGTGGAAAACTAATTAGAAGTAACGAGTTCACGGATAATCTGCCATTAAGAATATCAATCAGTTTCACACTTACCATCGCTAATAGACACGTACGAAAGGTCCAATTTAGAAGCAAATAATTGTTGAGAAAATCATTATGACAACAGCAGAATATAAACTCAAGTTTCCTTTTCTTACTTTTAATAAGCGAATAAGCGTTCATTACAAGTAACAAAATGAAAACTTGGCTTTTACTGCAGGCTAAGTAGGAAGTAGTTCACAGATAGCCCGTCTTCAAGAATATGTGTGTATCAGTATTTCACCAACCAACACTAAAGAGTTCACTTTGGCTCTTTGTTTAGCAAATGTGTCTTTACAGTAATTTACAAGATTTTATTCTTCTCAGGAAAAAAAGTAAGATAATGGTTGTGATATATTCACGATGTGCACACTTTTAATATAATAAGCAGAAAAAAAATTACAGAACATCAAAAGATGGTGAAAACGCTGTTTTCTTATTTTTAGCCCTTTACCCAACGTAACGACCAAAACCGGCCAGCGCTATTCTCAAAAATCGCCAATTAATTTTCATTATTTTTTTCATTTTTTGTCTCAAAAACATAGGTTATGACCCCTCGTTGGAACGAGCTCGTCGAGCTCGTTCCAACGAGGGGTCATAACCTATGTTTTTGAGACAAAAAATGAAAAAAATTAGTTATTCAAGAATTATTTTTGCAAGTGTCGTCTGCTTTTCAGGTTAGGTAAAGGGTCAAAAATGTCTGTGTTGGTTATTGTCGATTTTGTTTTCTACTCCTTTTATTTTTTTCTATTAGGGCTGTGATAAGTATGGCATTTTACGGCCTGTCTCTGAACACCGGGAACCTTGAAGGAAACATTTTCATCACCTTCTGCTTAAGTGGTTTTATGGAAATAGCTGCCCATGTGATGTGTTTATTCCTATTGGAGAGAGTAGGAAGAAGACGTCTTCTCGCTTTCTGCATGATTCTGGGTGGCTCTGCCTGCATCTCTACACTTTTTAGAATCTTCATCATCAAAGACAGTGAGTATGTGCAGGCGCGTGGCCAGAGGAGGGGCGCCGGATGCGAACACACCTCCAATCAAAAGTGGAGTTCCACTTTAGGACCTATCTCTCATTTGTGATTTGAAACTTTTAATAAAAAGGGATGATCTCACTTACCCCCACACATCATACTCTCTGTGGCCAATGGTACAAATTCGCTAATATTTCGAATTTTAATTTTTATATGGAATTTCAATACCCCGAGTGTTAAATTTACTAACAGATTTAGGAAATTAAGGGAAGCTAGCGCCCCTGAAACTTTCTTCCAATGGCGAAATTTGCCGGCCATGTCGGGTCCAAAGAAACATTCCATTAATCGTCTGCATACTGATGTCAAAAATACCAAAATTTCAAGTACCATTTTTGTCCCATAATCCAACTAGAAATTTTAACAATTGAATCCTGTTAGGCAGAGATTAACTCGAATAGCGCACGACACGTGCAAAACAAAAAAATTCTTGATTAAAAAATGGTTTTATTTTTTTGTCTCAAAAACAAAGTTTATTAACACCCCTCATTGGAACGAGTTTGTCGACGTCCTTCCGATGAAGGGTTTGCAGGTTTTGGTTGTTAATTTAGGTAACGTGCGAAAACGTCTGGGTTTTTTATTGCTGGTGAAAATGCTTGTGGCAACCAAATTTGTGGTTGAACTGTTTCAGTCGTAGCTGCGGTGGTTTGGGGTGGATGTGGGGGTGGGTGGGGTCTTGGTCCCCTAAAATTTTCGCCTACACTTAAAAAAAATTGCTCTCTGCGATCGTTGCCCTCTTCTCCCATTGCCTGATGGCAACGGCCGGAGGGTCCTACTCAAGACTAGTAGAATGGGGCTCCAAAACCGCACGCAATGGCCCTTCAAATATTATCTTTCCCCCACCGCCTAAAAACTGACTAGGGAACTCCCTTTTACAAAATCCTGGCTACGTGACTGAATTGTTTGGGATATAACTGGACATGGAAACTGGAAAATTGTGAAATCTTCAAGACAGACAAAGCTGAAAGACTCCTTGAGTAATTTCACGAAGGACTGACATACTTCGATTTCGATTACGGCATACAAGGAAGTGGTACTGTTAGATTAGTTTGCAATCATAGCAGTACAGTTTTGGTTTCGCTGCAGTAAATATTTGAATTAGAGTTGCCCACCTTGAAATGTTGCAATCTCTAAAAAATAAGCAGCCTTGGGAAAATATATCGTTCCAATAAACACGTGAAACATTCTAATGACATCTTGCATTATTGTCGAATATTCCAGATGAATAAAGAGGGTGATTAGATGACTTTTGGACTTAAAAAATACAATTGACTTTTGATGTAGTTTTGTTGAGAATTCCCTGAAAAATAGGTGCATGTGACCGGTATTTCCCTTCCGGTCAGGTTTTCTCTCTTATTTGTTGCATGACCCCCTCTTTTCGGGTCAAAGTTGTCTGAAGGGCTATACTTGACAAAGATATTTGAATGCCGAAATTAAAGTGAGGCGATCATAATTTTTTTCGCTCGAACGTTTCGCCTATGGGAAAATATTTACTGCTGTGATACCTTTAGTATAGAGACGTTGTAAGATTGAGAATAAAGAGTTTTTTTCCACTGAAGGGAAAGGCGCAGTATGGAAGGAAGAGAAATCCGTGGTCATTTTCTCTGAAATTCAAACTTTGTATATAAACGTTTCCAATGCTGGTTCCACCTGATCGGGGTCTACTTATGGAAGCTGGTGAATGCGCTTTCCGGTTCTACGCAACATTCTTATCGCCAGGCTGATTAAGCTCACCTAGTTTTCGGATACAATTTTTCTATATTTTCTTTTAGGATAGTTTTTTTTCTTCGGAGATACGCACAAGTAAAATATTCATACGGTGTCAGAAATATATATATTTTGGATAAATTTCTTTTTGTACTACCCGGACAAAGTGGGCGCCGCCGAGTTGTTGAATGGTTTTCGGTGTGGTTTCAAGTTGAATTATGTGGGATCACGCATCCCTACGGACGCAAATAATCTAAAATCAGCAAGAGGGAACCCTGCAATTGTACAGCAAAAAATTGATAAGGAAATCGAGTTGAGTCGAGTGACCGGTCCGTTCCCATCTCGCCCCATTGCAACACTTCGGGTGTCTCCGATTGGCCTTGTCCCAAAACAGCTTCCGGGTGAGTTCCGCCTAATTCACCATCTTTCATATTCGAATTCTTCCCTGAATTGTGTAGGGTTGTCTACACAAACTTTGACGAGGCAGTTGACATGATTCATTCTCTAGGGCCCGGTTGCCTTCTTGCTAAGGCCGACCTCAAATCGGCTTTTCGCATCTTACCAGTGCACCCACCGGATATAGAACAGCTAGGTTTTAATCCTTTACCCAACGAATCGCCCGCATCCGCCCGCGTAATATGCAAATTCAGCAGCAGAAAAAAATGTTATTTTTGGAAAAATTTCAACAAAACCATATCATGTGACCCCTCTTTGGAACGAGCTCGTCGAACTCGTTCCAAAGAGGGGTCACATGATATGGTTTTGTTGAGAATTTTTGAAAACATTTAAAAAATGATACTTCAAATTATAAATTTTGAAATCGTCTGCGTTGGGTAAAGGGTTAAGATTGGTGACCAATATTATGTAGATAAATGCCTACCGTTTGGGTGCAGTATTTCATGCGCCCATTTCGAGAAATTTTCGATCTTTCTTGAGCGGTTAATTAAAAATAGGACTGGTAATCACAACATTAAACATTACCCAGACGATTTTCTGTTTGGCTGTGGGGCGGCCTCCACCACCAGAGGACACACTCGCAGAGTTTTAGCGGACATGCGAACAACTCGGTATTCCGATTGCAAGCGACAAAACAACCGGCCCCACTTCTACATTGACTTACCTCGGCCCTGAACTTGACATTGCAAAAATGGTAATTCGTGTGCCCCCTCATAAGTTGTCCGAAATTTCAGAAAAATCAATCCTGCGTTATCCTCCAAAAAATTCAAGTTGAGGGATATGCAGTCGCTAATTGGCTCCTTGAATTTTGCGTGTAAGGCTGTTAGACCCGGCCGCCCTTTCTGTAGACGGCTAATTGATAGCATCTGTCATGCTAAAAATTTAGTCAAAATCACTGCATGCATGTGGGAGGACTTACGCATGTGGGGATTATTCTTTCAGCAGTTTAACGGGGTGTCAGTTTTTCAAAATCGTTTGTGGTCAAAGGATAGGGACCTAAATTTATTCACAGATGCACCCGGGTGTTCAGAAAACGGATTTTTGGGGCTTTTTTAAACGGGAAATGGACATATGGGGAGTGGCCCATTCACTGGCACAGTCAGGCCTAACTCGAAATTTGACATTTTTAGAGTTATTCCCAGTAGTCGTGGCAGTTACAGTATGGGGTCCATATTTAGCGAATCAAACAATACGTTTATATTGTGACAACCAGGCTGTGGTGCATTCAATCAACAAGCAAACTTCAAAAAGTAAGCCTGTGATGTGTTTAATACGTTTTGTGATTCTGAAACTTTCAAACTTCAACATATCATTGAAGCAAATTACTTGACATCCAAAATCAATTCACTCGTTGTTAGCATAGTTCGTTTTTAGTTCAAGAAATTTCACCAACTGGCACCTACAGCAAACCCCGAACCGGTCCTGCTGCCAGACGAGATATGACGGGTATACAACGGGAATTGAAGTATCTCGTAGAAGCATCGCTCCCAGTTAATACCCGCAGGGTATACACCCGTGCCTGGAACTCTTTCCAGGCATTGCGGGAGGAACATAAACTGAATACATCATTCCCGGTACAGGCAAACCACGTTGCTCACTTTGTAGCATACACGTTCTTGAACAGTTCGGCCGCGTCAACCATATCCTCTTATTTGGCTGGGATAGGATACTATCATAAATTGTTGAACAAAAATGATCCCACGCAAAATGATGCAAAACGGAGAATGGTCGAGGGTGTTCGGCGGGCACGTCCCTGCCGACCACTTCGCAATCCCATCAAAATAGAGTTGCTTCCAGGCCTCATCACTGCTTTACATACAGCGTGTTTATCGACATACGGAACCTAACTATTTTGGGCCGTTTACCTCGTTGCATTTTTTGTTTTTTTTCAGGGTAGGTGAACTCGCGGTAAATTCCGCCAGCCATGCGGTTGGCCACGCACTGCTGTTCCGGGATATTTCAGTTACTAGAGGGTCTTGTTCAATAAAGCTCAGACACACTAAGACCTATCAACGCCAAAATTCTGTACTGATACAAATCGACAACAAAGAACCAAAGGACATCTGTCCGGTTCAAGCCTTAAAGCGCATAGCTTTCGTATCGGTACCGCAACGCACGCCCATTTACAAGGGGTGGAAGGTGCAACGATCCAAGCATGGGGCAGGTGGTGCTCAAAAACTTTTAAAAGATATATTAGGGTATTCACTCCTAACTTATAGGCAATCTGTGTATTTCATTTGCCTTTTCTTTGTGTTCCTCATATATGTGACCTTCCGTTTCAGATGTGTGGTTGATTGGATCATCTAATGTGTATTGGGCAATGCGACGTGTGGACGTTCGTCCAACTGGTCGACAACTTCAGCTCCAAGACACTGGGGCACGAATCAGATGTCGAGGCGTCAGAGGTATGTGTTGGCGTGATCTCCTACCCCGTATTCGGCAGGATTTGCAGACCGCACCTCCACCGCAGCGCCTTGTGATCCAGCTCGGATCCAATGATCTCACGTCTGGGGGTTATGGCAAACTAAGATGGCAAATGAAACATGACATTGATTATCTTCACAAAAGCATGCCTGACTGTACCCTTGTTTGGTCTTTTATTCTACCGCGCCGCAATTGTCAAGGGGCGCGTGATTTCAAGGCCATTAAACGAAATACACAAATAGGGAGTTAGCAAAATTTGTCCTTGGCAGACGGGTAGGGTTATTAGACATACTGACCTTACATCAAACGTTACGGGCCTCTACCGCAGGGGTGGTTCCATCTTTCTGATACTGGTAATGACATTTATATCAAGACGCTTCAGAGGGCCTTGGAGGGCTTCCTAACGTCCGACTCGGTAACATTTGGGTGCGTAATTATATATTTTTAGTTTTAAAATCTTATTTTCATCGCTTGGTTTGAGAGAAATAATAGAGTGCTTTTTGGCGGTGGATGTGTATAGACACATCCATTTGGCCAGGCCTTGCAGGCTTGATATTCGTTTATCGTTAAACTACAGCTGTGTCGGTGCCTGCCGTAGTTTCAATCGTGGATTCAGATTGCATTTGCCTTCCATTGGTGGACTCTCCATTGGCTTTCCTAGTGGAGATTTTTCTTTGTGCCTTCCGCAGAGAAGCGTGATGCAGGGCTTATCTCCTGCAGTTGTGTGTTACCACTCTATGGTTAGTGGTTTGTGTGCGTCGGATATGGACGCCTGTTAGTTCGTCTGACTTAGATATTAATATGCAGGGCCTGGTCATCGTGTTTTGTGCATTCACTTAATTTGTTAATTACATGTATGTTTGTAGCCGTAAATAAAACTGTGGTCAAAATTCATCCAAAAATGCGTTTATCGTTTTTCGTGATAGGTATGGGGCGGGTTTTGTGATACTTTTCTCATCTTCCATAAAAGGGTTGTGTTTTTGCATTTTAAGCAGGGCTTCTTGGGATTCGCCTGTGTGTTTGAGTTATGAAGCATTATTTTATAAGGTAGAATTTTGTCATTGTTATTTTGTTTGAAAACTAATCTAAAGCTGGCCGAGTTCACCAAATTGTGGATAAAATACTTTTTCCATTAAAGATTAAACAATAGCATTTGGAAGAATGAAGGACTGTGGGTGTTTCAAACATCACTGAGTCTGTTGTTTTGAAGAACAGTTGTATGAACATATGGGTTTGGAGCACTGTTGAAACGGAGCACATTTATATCATACATTTACTCATCTACTTTGTCCTAATGACGGTAGCTTGCTTAGTGCGAATGATTACCAAGAATTGATTAACCTACCAGTTGAAAAATATGACAAGACTTCGTAACAACAAGATTCTGTGTGTAAACAACTTCCATAATTTCCCAGTGTTTGCTGGCTCATCTTTCGATTCTGTGAGTTCATTTAAATATCTTTCAGGTAAGGGTCTGTTGTTTACTTTAGCAATTTGTTTGAGTATTGCTTCGGTTTTCTTCTTTTTACCGCGACTGGATAACCATCTCGGGGATTCTGGTACTAAGCTGTTGGGGAATAAAGAAAAATAAACAAATTTCCATTGTATTTAAAATATTGGAAATTGATGATATGTACTAGATTTCAAAACACATGAAATATACCCGTGTTCCTTTCTAGGGACGTACATGTAGGAACTTGGGGCACATGAAGCAGAGAGAGAAAAAGAGGGAGAGAGAGAGAGAGCGAGAGAGAGAGAGAGAGAGGGGGCAGAGAGAGCCAGAGCCAGAGCCAGAGACAGAGAGAGACCATAATATTCACATTACAGCCTTATTAAAGATCGCCCCTGTATGACCTGCCCCAACCCCACCCCAACTCCAAACTACTAAGTCCACGTACCTTACAAATCGCTAACTGTGCCTTTTAAAATTGTTGCAGCTTATTTAAGTCGGTATGAAAACTTAGCTAAATGTAATTCGTTTTCGTAATTTATTGTAACAACACATGTAACTTGCTATAACGTGTACGCAACAAGTTTAATGCTCAAGGCTCGAAATAATTATTTGTCCAGTGCAGGTCAAAATGTCCTGCAACAAGTAGTAGGTACAGGTCATTTTAATTTGGTGCCGGTCGTTTTCAACACATTGCTTTACACATTGTAAATTGACATATGGTGACTACTAGATGAGGAAATCACTTGTTAACTTGCAATGGAATTAACTCTTTGAATACGAGAGGTCGCTTTACCCGCCCTGGGACATGGTAAGCCATACTTGCATTAAGTAGGATGCCTGCAAATTTAAGCTGCACTTTGAAAATATTGATTGGTCTACTCCCAAATAATGAATATGGACCATTCTAATTGTTGCATTTCAAGTGACATGGAAGATACCAACAGTTTTCAAAGAGTTAAGTTTATACCGAATTATTGGTGCTTTTTTAAACTCAGATTCTAAAAAATTGAGCAGAATTTTGCGTCGGTCAAAATGTACTATGGATTCCAAAGTGTGTAGGTCAAAGTAGGTTTCGTGTCGGCCATTGTCCTTGTCCCACAACTTATTTCGAGCCTTGAATTTAAAAGTCAAATGTCTTGGTGAAAACTATGAATTTAATAAACCATATCCAGCAAACATATTCATAATATCACGCTGATCTCCTCGCACTTACTTTTTTCGCTTTCAATTGACCTTTCTTTTTTAGACAGATATGGGGTAATATAGCCCATAAATAAATCATGGATATCAGGTTGTGATCATCACAGTTTGCATAAGGAATGATCGTTTCTTTCTGTCTATTTCTTGATTTATGTACCCCAAAAAACAAAGACCAAACTGCGTAAATGGGCGCAGCCCATGCACACTATGTTAGGCTAAGGCTGTCACGATTAATCTATTAATCGACTGTTGATCGGTCACGGCGAAATCGATTAGTATTTTTCGTTGTCGAATAATTGGTAAATTGTATCCCGTTCTAGACGTTTAATAATTAAAAGAAAATTTGATGAAAAAACTATTGTTCCTAAAGGTAAAGAGTTAAGAACATCGATGTTAAACCCCAAGACGCTGTTGGAAGCAATAGTCTTCCAGGTACATTCATCAAAGCTTTGATGTTCTGAACTTTTGAACCGTCAGTGTAATAATCAAGACCGGTCGGCAGTTGCGAAGTTCGCAACTGCCGACCGGTCTTGATTATTACACTGACGGTTCAAAAGTTCAGAACATCAAAGCTTTAAATGCACCTAAAAAGGATCGTCTTTGTTGTTTCCTTGAGGTAGGTCAACTGACTTGAACTTCATTTTTATCGACTTCAAAGAGAGGGAGAGGAGAGGGGGGGGGGGGTCATTTAGGTACGATTAATCGTCGATTATTTGCGACGATTAATCGATTCCTAAATTAAAAAATCGTGACAGCCCTATGTTAGGCTTTTGTTTTTTGGGGGATCATAACTCAAGAAATAGACAGAAATAAACGATCATTCCTTATAATTAAACATGAGGGGCAATACATTTAAACACTCTCTGTTTTGTTGGGTTAAAATAAAAACCAGGTCGCATCATGGTTGCTAGTGATAAATGAATAAAAACGGCATGGTTTTCAAAAATTGTGTTGGAAATAACGATACATTTCACTGAAATATGTTCTTGTGTCATTAAAGATTTTTCTGACCAATGAATTGCGCAAGTTAAAAGGAACATTATTGGCCACGCCCGCACAAAACGTCAATCGCGTTTTCCACTTGACGGGAGGATGCTGTCATTCAAAGCAATACTAAGTTACTTTTAATTCTAATTTTGACCATTTCCTGAGAATCTGAAAACATAGTTTGATGTTGAGTTCGATATAAACCCAGATGACATGACGTTGGTTGAACTTTGTCTCATAAAGTGTTCATTCAAACTATTTGAAAATTGGAAAGTTTTGCTCGCGAGTTTCGTTTATGGATTATTATGACCGGCCATTGTTCACCTTCGGGTTTGAGTAAAACGATGAACGCAGACGATCACCTATTTAGGGCTGTCACGATTTTTTAATTTAGGAATCGATTAATCGTCGCAAATAATCGACGATTAATCGTACCTAAATGACTCCCCCCCCCCCCCCCCCCTCCTCTCCCTCTCTTTGAAGTCGATAAAAATGAAGTTCAAGTCAGTTGACCTACCTCAAGGAAACAACGAAGACGATCCTTTTTAGGTGCATTCAAAGCTTTGATGTTCTGAACTTTTGAACCGTCAGTGTAATAATCAAGACTGGTCGGCAGTTGCGAACTTCGCAACTGCCGACCGGTCTTGATTATTACACTGACGGTTCAAAAGTTCAGAACATCAAAGCTTTGATGAATGTACCTGGAAGACTATTGCTTCCAACAGCGTCTTGGGGTTTAACATCGATGTTCTTAACTCTTTACCTTTAGAAACAATAGTTTTTTCATCAAATTTTCTTTTAATTATTAAACGTCTAGAACGGGATACAATTTACCGATTATTCGACAACGAAAAATACTAATCGATTTCGCCGTGACCGATCAGCAGTCGATTAATAGATTAATCGTGACAGCCCTACACCTATTGCGTGTAAACAAATTGAACACAGAATAAAAAGCATGATAAGGATCTCATTGTTTATTAAATTTTATTTTGAAAGTCTTTTTAATACGATGAGATAAATATTAATTACTTTTCGTGTTGAAATAGTATGAGCGTGCAGGGGTTCTTTTCCATTCACACTGTGCAAAGTAATTTTTCCAAGACAGATATTGGGGGCGTAGTTTTGGGCGGGCCTAAATGCATTTTGCCTGAAAATGCTCGAACAGAAAAAAGGTTTAATTATATATAAAACATAAGAATGATACAACAGCAAATAAGTAAGAAGACTGAAGAACTTTTAGTAAACCCGTCATAAAAACATCTGACGAAATGTTGTTTGTTTCAACATCATAAAAACATCTGACGGTATGTTGTTTGGCCCAGTGCGTTGGTTACTTCATCGAAATCTCGGTTGTCACTGTGCGAGCTCCATCCAGTTCAAAAGTTAAAGATCAAAATAATTAACCAACTTTTATTACAATAACGTCAAAAGCCATTTGACGAGAACCATGGATCCGTGATCTAAAAATAACAATAACACTGTTCGGCCGCTGATTTGTCGCGGTTCTCGGGTGATAAGGCCTTGGTTACTCCTGTTCTCCCAACGACCTCCCTATTCCCACGCTTCTTCTCTCCTCCCAACACTCGGAGATGAACTGCTTGATAACATCCCTTTCCCCATTCTTCCCAATTTCTCCGATTAGCATATTAACCCTCTCCTTTGAGTCACTCACTAATCACATGTCCTTCATTTTCCTATCCTACTTCCCCATTATACTTCCAGTGAGTCTTATTCTTTTAGACTGGTATTTTGGGCATTCTATGCGCATATTCTTTTTCTGTTGGGATGGAACATTTATTGTCGTCTGGTTCAATTTATTATACGCTAAACGATGGATTATCGAAAAATTGCGGAAAGATACAAATCGTATTCCCCACTGTGAAGATAGAGGCATTTTCACTTTCCCGGTATCAATCAAAACGGCGGTTTTCAAAGCATCACTTCAAGGTGAATACTAGTCAAATTATCACTGGAAACGATCAGTTTGTTCTAAAAACGTAAAATGAAAAGCAAATCTAGGGTTTTGAGTGGATAATTTAACACGTATTCACCTTGAATTGATGCATGAAAATCGCCAGCTGAATCAGATCGCAATACGCTACCTGTTCTGAGTATCGATCAAATCGCTTCCGCATATCAATGCGCATCAGCTGTTTATTTGCATCAATTCAAGGTTGAAAAGAGAGGAATTATAGATAGGAATGATCAGATTCTTATAAAAAGTGTATAATAAAAAGAACATCTACTGTTTTTGAGTGGATAGCTCAGGCGCTTGCGAAAAATAAGCATTGGTCACGGTCACTCATGAGATAATTTTCGGTATCAACTCAAAAGCAATAGATGTCCTCTGTTTATCATTGACTGCATTCCCAATTACTGTATTTTGTCCGAACCCACCAAAACATTCTTTTTTCATTCGTTCACCTCACAAGTACTGCAGACAATATTGCTTTTATATAACTAAAACTTTCCATTTTTTCCTTCCAAAACGTAGGTTATGATCCTTTACCGGAACGACCTCGAAGAGCTCGTTCCGATGAGGGATCATAAATTGTGTTCTTGGGGGCAAAAATTGAAACAGAATAAAATTTAAATGACGATTTTCGTAAACAGCGCCTGTTTTGTATGGTCCCCATGATGGGAAAGGGGTAGAACTGCAGCTTATCACCTCTGAATAGAACAGGGCATACTCTTTTTTCTTTCCGCTTGTATAGATATACTAGAGGAGGCGACACGACAGACGCCTCACCCGGGATATTTTTAGACTTTTCTTGCTCTGGTTAATTTTTTTATGGTAGCATCATGATCTGTTCACGCTAAAAATATAATTGTCTATCGGGAGATTGCATCATTCAGACATCTATTTTTCAAACATGTTCTATGTTAAGTAAGGTGATGCCTCCTCTTCCTACGAAGTCCGAGACTTGACATTCCGACAACAAATAAGCCATGCAATGCGTCGCGCGTGTTGTAAAGGTATTCTATATCGTTGTGATTTTTTTTTACAGATACATTAGACAGAGGGGGTTACATTATTTTATAAATATAATAAATCACCAGTATCCAATGGCTGGAGGCACTATAATTAGGATGGTAACCAACTGGAGAATCTTCCAATCTC
Source organism: Pictodentalium vernedei (assembly GCA_031216915.1). Lineage (NCBI taxonomy): Eukaryota > Metazoa > Mollusca > Scaphopoda > Dentaliida > Dentaliidae > Pictodentalium > Pictodentalium vernedei. The sequence continues at coordinate 734,246,500 of CM062296.1, read as the reverse complement.
GAATTAAGTAGGCCAGGCCCGATAACACCAGAGACCCTAGACCAAAGAATGCACCACTTATACCGTTAAAGAGGACTCTTTTAGATGGTCCAATCAATTCCATCGCTGTAAGAAAAGAGGACATCAACTAAATATTGTATCTTTAACGAATTGGATTAAATTCTAAAAATAGACTTCCGATTTGTGAGCTACTTGACCACGACTTCCAATTAGATATCAAGGACTCTACTGCCCACATTGGGAGAGTGGCCGGGGTCCATGTCTTTAGGACAATGTGCGTCATGGGGTTCTAATTGGGAATTTATTTTGGAGGAGAATAAGCATACAGCGACAGAACAGAGAGCATTACGACCGGTGCCTAAGCAACTTCCTGCATACAAAAAACACGTTTTACAACAAACAGTCACATGGAATAATGTTCACGGAGTGTCTGTGGTCTCTATTACACTGTTCTTATACCACTGACAAAAGTGTTTGTTATTTGCCTTTGGATTCAGACACTTTCTTCGTTTCGTAAGGTAAACAATTTAAATTTAAAGCGCAACTGGTGTTCAAAACTGGGTGGTGATAAGGCCTCAGAAACCTGGTTTTCTGAGGCGTTATGACCACCCACTCAGAACACTAATTGTGCATTAATGTTTTATGCTAGCAAGGATTGAGATTGAGAAATTTCGGGTTGAGAATTGGGAAAAGTTAAGCCTAAATACCATTAAGAAAAGGTCTCATATTCGATCCTGTAGATATCCAAAAGAATCCCTGCATGTGTATGGACATACAATACTTAATAATTGATTAGAAAGGAGGCGCATTCACAGCAAATCTTGCAATATGATAGAACAAGAGTTTTTGTTGTGGAGGGGTTCTTTTCTAGGGTGTATGTTATTTGACCCCGTTATTTGCAACTCTGGAATTCATGCAACATAAAAGAGGATGACGTTAATATGAGTTAATATAGAAGTGTTTGTAATAGAATTATTACGTCACAAAGCCATTCGACGAATGGGGGCACTTATTTTTTGAAAAACTATTTTATTGTTCAGAGAGAGCTAAACAAATTTTCACCCAAATATAGCTTACTGCCCCTCTTGTGAACGAGCTCATTAGATATGGCCATTATTTAGATAAAAACTTAATTGACGACCATCACCTGTGTGGCGACGAATGTCCAAGGCTCGGGATAACTAGTTTCCAGGATAGTTGTGCTATGGGTATCATTTTATTTACACGTGAGTATCATTTGTGGATACATATGATATGTTTCGCGAGACTTAATGCATGCCCTATCGAAATTATTGGGGGAGATAAAGCGAAAGTGTTGTTCTGATTCAACAGAACTAAATATTTGAATTAGAGTTACCCACCTTGAAAAGTAACAGTCGGAAATGAGGCAATCTCCGAAACTGAGCAGCCTTGAAAAAATATATAGATTTAAAAATATTTTGAAGCATTGTACTGAAATCTTTATTGCTGTTGAATATTCTGAGAGAGCAGAGGGGTAATTTGATGAATTTTGAGTTCTAAACTGACAATTGACTATTTGTATGTTTTGTTGGGAATTTCCGAAAAAATGTGCAAGTAGGCCGGTAATTCCCTTCCTGTCCATTTTATTCCCTTATTTGTTGCATGACTCCTAGTTCTGAGGATAGAATTTTTTTCTTATACCAGATAAAGATATCTGAATGCTCAAACTTAGAATGAGGCGATCTTTTTTCACACGGATGTAAAAATGGGAATATTTATGGGAAAATATTTGGTACAGTTACACCAAAACTTATAGCTTAATACCTTGCCACTTGAAAGCGATATGGAATGCACGTTTACCTGATGAGTAGGGTGTTCCGTTATTATGTTAATATTTTTATTATTTATTTAACGAGTTTGTGAAGTTTTTTATGATGTGCTTTATTTGTTAACACTCGGTCTGTTGTTGGTCGGTAATTAGTTGAAGGGGGTTGGATTAACTGATTAGTTTTTTTAGAATACTAGTGCTATCGGTGGGGGGGGGGGGGGGGGGGGGGGGTGGTCATGTGAGTCGCACAAATTGTATGCAAATGCATACTTGCATGATGCTTTTTTATCACACGAATGTTATAATGGGTGCTTGAAAGCGAGATAGATGCACGTTCACATGATAAGTAGGGTCTTCCATAATTATGGTAATTTCTTATTATATATTTAACGAATTTGTGAAGTTTTTTTTATCCTGTTGTTGGTCGGTAATTAGTTGGAGGGAGTTTGATTAACTGAATAGTTTTGGGTTTTTTTTTTTTAAAAATGCTATCTGGAGTTGGTCATTTGAGTTGCATAAATTGTATGCGAATTCAAGCTTGCATAATGTAGATTTGGTGGGCCAGTTGGCTGTATACCCAAATCTTCTTAAGATCTGATCCAATATATTGTTTTAACCGCCAGTGTGGGTGAGGTAGGGAGTCGCAAGAGTGTTCGGTGTATCTACCAGAATAAAGAGGAGGAGGTACTATTTATTTATTTATTGGGGTTTAATGTCACTTCCGACATCCAGGGTCACCTCGTGTTGGGGGGGGGGGGGTACTTTACTTACCTAATATGTTAGGTCTGGTTCCAAGAAAAACAATACAGCACCCTTTAAAATTGCTGGCTATATTTAGTTTATACAGTATAAAATCAGATGGGTTAAAAATTAAACCAAATCAACTGATTTGAGTTAATATGAACCCAGTTGGGTTCATATTCACTCAATCCAGTTGATTTGGATTAATTTTCAACCCAACTGATTTTAGAGTGTACTGATACATTTTGGGTATTGAGTGATAAGTTATATTCATCTGTTTGTTACAGTTTGTACGATGTGGTGAACAAGAAGAATAGAATCCCTATTCGACCACATCGAAAGGTTTCATAAACGTTCTTCTCAACTTAAGTAAACGGCAATTATATTTTCCCTCGAATAATTAAACAGTTTCGCTTTTTCTTCCAAAACATGGGTTTGGATCCCCAATAGAACGCACTGCAAGAACTTCTTCCAAAGAAAGGCTATCATAAGTTTTGTTCAAATTTTGAACACCGACTTTTGGTTTAGCACTGTTCGCATTTCTTTTCCTTTTGAAAGCCTCACGCGTACCTTTTTTCTTCGACGATGCTCTTGACTGAATTTCACGTTGTACCTTCAAAATCAAATAAATTTCCCCCCAGGTATATGGGCGCGGGAATAAAACGATACTGCGGCCGAGTCATATTCACTGTTGAGTATTTGCCAAAATCAAAAAAGGAAGGAAATATCTTGTTGAAGTATACCGAATTTAATTTATTTTATTTTTATAGTATACATAGTGTACAGTCGCCGTGGACTGGTCGTAATCCACGCGTGGGCAGTGATGTCTGTCCACGCATGTGTTTACCAGGTGATAAAAATTATCATCAGCAACATTTTAATTAATGAAGCACCAGGTTGTACCCGGTGCTTCATTAATTAAATATTTGTTAATTATTCTTACAATTAGTGTTTGGAATCTAATATTATTACGTCCGTGGAAATATTGCCCACCCGTGGAAAGTGGTCAGTCCACGCCGACCGCACTGTAATATGTGCACGAAATATACAAAAAAACGTGGGAGCCAGGAGGATGTTGAGATGGCGTTTCTCCCCATTATATTCGGGTCATGAAGTTTTTTTCGAACAGCTGTATTACATTATTCATCAGATAGTTGCATCTAAGCACTTAATTCTACGAACTGCACCTCAGAAGAAATCAGCGACAGTACTTGTCTTTCTCAAATTTCTCGGATGCCATTGAATTATGAAAGAACGCTGGTTTTGTTTACATTGGCATGGCGGGGGTTCGAACCCACGCTGAGAGAGTTTCCTTCGGCATCAACCGCCTAGGGTCTGTCGATGGCCGAGTGGTGTGCATGGTTCAGTATAGTTTCGCTAGGCGGTTGGTGCCGAAGGAAACTCTCTCGGCGTGGGTTCGAACCCCCGCCATGCCAATGTAAGCTGTATTACCAAGGCCAAACTCAGCATGAACATTTTCTGTCGTTTATGAAATGGAAGGTGTGTGCTGGGGACACTAAGCGGATGTCGCATCGCAGATCATCAAACTTGACATATTCTCGCGGAGGAACTCCAGTCAAAAGTAGTGAATCTTCGGCACAAAATGGTAATAATGAATGTATCCTACATTATCTCTTCCTTATCACAGGAAAATAGCAGGGCAGTTTTAATGATGAATAAAGTAAACAGGCATTTAAGTTTTGTTGTGCAACGTTTCTCTGAGATATCTTTGTTTCCGATACTCCTGTGCTGGAATCGTTGTGAAAATGATTAACACTCTGTACACTTATTTCAAAATTCAGGAAGTAAATGTTTCCAAAATTGAAGCTTAGAATTCAACCAGTTAAGTTTTGTTTGACAGAGCTCACTGACCAATTTGGAGTACTAGTGCGATAGGTGTTAATTAACCCTTTACCCAACGTAACTACCAAAACCGGCCAGCGCTATTCACAAAAATCGCCAATTAATTTTCAATTTATGTCTCAAAAACATAGGTTATGACCCCTCTTTGGAACGAGCTCGTCGAGCTCGTTCCAAAGAGGGGTCATAACCTATATTTTTGAGACATAAAATAAAAAAAATATAGTTAATCAAGAATATTATTTGCAAGTGTCGTCTGCTTTTCGTGTTAGGTAAAGGGTTAAATAAGATGTTGCGTCGCGTCTACTACATCTATATTTTATTTATCTACAAGTAAATTTCCAAGAAGTCTTGGGTATTTTAATTACAATCCCGTATGTCTGATATTCCAGCTACGTCATAAAGGCATGGCTTCGACGAAGGCATGCCTTGAAAATGCATTGTGTGTTTTATAAGTAAACACTGTAGCCAATACAGTCTGTATAATTCAGGTTTACAACCATCACCCCCACCCCATCACTTCATCTGCCATCTTGGCGACACTCCGAATGCGTTTTTGTCATACGATTTGCGTCGAATAGTAAAGAATATTTTACATTTCTCGTTGCATTTCAACGAATTACACGAGTGAACAGACGCATGCATTGAAAAGATACGGTTATGCAACTTTTTGACGTAGTTTGTTCATTTATTAGTCTACGTGTATGATAAATTCACTCACGAGCTCGAACTCGTCCCAGTGAAGGGTCATAAGATATATTTTCGAGGCAAAAATTGAAAAAAATAGTCAAATTTGATTAGAGGCTTTTGCGAATGACGCTGGTCAGTTTTGGCCATTAGTTGGATGAGGGATTACATTACACTTTATGTGATGAAAATGAATCTCAAATCGTTAAAACTGGTTATAAAAGCATTAACCTCGTTCGCTAAAATCCACCTGAGGCTCGGTAATCCTCGGTTCAGGTCGATTGTAGTGAACGAAGTTAAAAAATTCCCTAACAAATCGTGGCTCATTAGACATCTTCCACACTTTCAAACATAAATATAAACACATACACTGGCGGGAGGGTTATATGGGTAAACGTAATACTCTGTATGAAGGTGGGGGTGGGGAAGTGACATCAATTTTCTATCGGCACGTCTAGTAATATTAGTCATGTCACTTTTTCTTTCTTTTCATCTTTAACTGGTCTAATGACAGATTAACAAAATGTGTTCATATGGATTCGTTCTGTCCGAATTTATCAGATGATCTGACCCTTCTTCTGGTTATTTACACTTTACCCAGCGCAGACGATATCAAAATGTATTATTTTAAATATCTTTTTTTTTAATTTTTCAAAACATTTCAATCAAACCATATCATGTGACCTCTCATTGGAACGAGCTCGGCGAGCTCGTTCCAAAGAGGTGTCACATGATATGGTTTGGTTAAAATATTTTGAAAAATAATATTTTTAGAGCTGCTGAATTTGCATATTACGTGTTCATATGGATTCGTTCTGTCCGAATTTGTTATATGATCTGATCCTTCTTACGGTTATTAAACCCATTCATTAAAAATGGTAATACACGGTCCATTAAGCACCAGAGAATGATCCGTAGATTTAAACTCTGGGGACGAGAAATGATAAACCTGGTTGTTGTGATAGTATTTGATATTTATATCAAACTAATTTCTTTAGATTTATGTTATTAAATACGTCCTTATCTATTCTTTATCGGGGACTATTTCCTGATGCGGAAACTGTGGAAAAACAACGCATCTTAAGTTGTAACCCAATCGCAGGCCTTACAGAAGCCACTACTTGTTTCTTGTCCCGTTTAAGTGTCCTTTTGTTGGGGGGGGGGGGAGGAGTCATATAATAAATATAATTTTTAACTCGTCGCCAATTTATATACAAATTTACATAACTTGTCCAATGAAATAGATCTGGACCTCGCTATAGCTCCGTCCAGACCTCATTTAGTGAACACGTTTTGTAAATTTCGAAATAAACTGGGTACTCGTCCAAGATCCTCTGTTTAGTTATGGGTGGCTTTAGTCACTCATTAAATATTATAACAAGACAATTCTTAAGAAACGAAATAGCATTGCTTCTTTGGGTGTTTGAAGCACGCTCCTAGAAATAAATCCTCGTGGTTAAGGTGTCAGCAACTCTTGAGTGAACCTTATTATTTAGAGGTTATTACTTGGTTAGTTTCATATCGGTCGCGATATCAAGTCGAGGTAACGTCATATCAACCTGAGTTTGATTGTAAAAGGTTGATGTGAAGTTATACCGAGTAACTAACCAATTTATAATCTCTTTGTTTATTAAACCAAAAAACAATAAATAATTCTGTTTCAGTTTATAGACAGTGTTACTGTTTCTCGTTCTTTTCTCAAAGTCCGAACTTTCCCTTCCCCAACTACTAGCTCAGCTATCCGAACGTCCCGGCTTACCCGTTGGGGAAGCCGAGACGTTCGGATAGCAGAACTACTCCTTCTCCCACTTCTGCGAATCTCCGTTTACGACCCTGAATCTTAGTTTGCGATGAATTTTTGTATCACCGTCTTTCTTATTCTGTTCATCCACCTAATCATTACGTTTTGCCATCTTTACTCCCTCATCATAAATAACTCTGCTTCAAACCACTCCACCTGCCTGGCAACGCTATTTTTCTTGATTGCGTTCGACAAATGACTGAACATTTCTATGCAAACAAATTGTTTGGGCATAGTAACGCATCAAGGGTGACAACTCTAGCTTGCTTCATATCGGTAGAGTTTGAAGCCATATCAGCCGAGTTTAATAAAGGGCTTTTCTGGGAAAGGAAATCACATCTAATAAATAAGGTCTCTTATCACTTAGAAAACAAAAAATATTCCGATTTTACAATGTATTGTAATTTATTTACGGTTTCATTTGGAAACTGTCATTTTTGCGTACACTATAAAAAATACGGTTAGAAATGCGATAAAATAACTAACAACTGGTTGACAGCACATGAACTGGAAAATATTAAAATAAAATACCGTATTAAACTAATGCTGATCTGTTGTTTGTTCGATTTTGCAGCAAAACCGAGGAACTGATATTTGGTTTCTCATCATAACACGAGAAGGCTGTTGATTTGTCATTCATTAGAGACTGATAAATATCTTTAAACCTGCAGCGGGTAAAAGATATTAATTAGTCTACTTAAAAATAGACTCTTCTGAAACAGGGTAAGTTTCAACTGGACAATTCCATTTGCAAAAGCAGGTGATAAAGAGATTGAGGCGTTTGTTTTGAAAAAAACTTCGCTCCATTGTTCATGACTATATTAGTTTTCATATGATGACACTTCAAGTTGTAACAGTCACTTTTTTGTTATCATTGTTTTACAAAATATCCTTTCGCATAATACACACTGCTGTATCCGTGTTGACAACAATGTCTGATTTTTAAGTTAACTCTTTGAACCCTGGTGGTATCTCCCATGTCAGTTGAATGGCAACAACACCAATCTGTTCATGTCAAGAAAATAAGTAGTTTGGTTGGGCAGATAATCTCCGTGTCTATTGTTATTGGTAATGAGTCAAAGTTGATGACAAAAAGTTTGAGCGTTGATATTACAAAAACTTTTTCTTGAAACAGTTTGACTTCTCTTTCCAATGCTAGCATAGATCAAATTAAATTTTGGAAGCTTAACCTCAAATTTATAAATTTCTGAGAGTTGTCGTATAACTCCGTTTGTCCTAAAATAGTCTATTCTGATGCCAGTGACATTAGATATGGTGGTTATATTGTTGAATGTTCCAATGGAACTGCTCAGGGTGTTTGGGGGATGGATGAGGTGAGTCAGAGCGCAACGTGGACGGAGCTTATTGTAGTATTGAAAGTTTTACTGTCGCTGTCATTTCAGTTCAAACACAATAGGGCTAAGTGGTTTACTGATAATATAAATATTATGAATACTGAAGAGAATGGTAGCATTTACAGGTAATGTCTGTGGATATCTTTCGTTTGTGTCTTCAGGCAGTAATCAGTATTGAACTGGAATGGATTCCCAGAAGCTTCAGTAAGAAAGCTGATCATCTGAGCAGAGTGGCAGACAGTGATGACTAGGGCATATCTTCATTTGTGTTTGATGGTTTGAATGATGCAAAGGGCAGTGTGAAATAGACTGGTTTAGGTCACAGTTTAGGTCACAGTACAATGCAAAGTTGCCGATGTTCTTCAGCACACACTGGAATGAATCATGTAGTGGTGTCTATGCTTTCACTGAAAATTGGAGTGGTAAGTTTGGTTGGTTTGTGCCACCAATTTGTCTGGTTTCGCGGGTAATCACCCATATGTATTGGTGTAAAGCGTCTGGGATTCTAACTGTACATTTGTAGAAGTCGGCAAATGTTTGGCCATTACTTTGACGGGTCAACTTTGCCCCTAGAATCCTGGCACGACAAAAACAGTCCTATGCAGCGAGCAGATGTTCCAGTGCTTTCTTTGTTACGAAAGATTTGTTATTTGATATGACTGCTTTCAAAATTGTCAGTAATAATTAATAATAATCAAACATGCTTATAATCTTTATATCCCAGGCTTGAAGAGGCATGATAATACAAGGTTGGGGAACACTGATAATACCCGGTTGAAGAGTCACTATAATACGGGGGCTGAAAAGCCATGATAATACACGACTGTGTGGCCACGGTGTTATGGGCTAAGCTCCCTAAAAGTGTTAAGGCTAAATGCCATGGTTACGTGTTTTCGTTTATTTATAATGCTGATAAAATTTATTCATGTTATTTGATGAATGTTTCTCATCATTTTTTTATTTTCGCTTTTACATATGTTTTTTTCAGAGTAATAGTGCTGAAATGGAACACTTGCCAGGCGGTTTGTTAGAGGTTTGGGACAGAGTTCCGGGTGTCCTGTCGAGTTCACGAGCGGACAATATGGTTCAGACGTATTTTAGTGATCTTAAGCTGCAGAAAAATTGGGTCATCAGGATGGGACTGCCTTTGGAGATGATTTTGGCGGCATCTCCTTTTCATGTAGTTTTGTATTTGGTGACCCTAATGAAGCATAGTAATTCACCTTCACGTGTAACATGTGCGTTTTTATAGCCTCACAAGGGCCCATGTGATTGTCGGAAAAAGTCTTATATGACTGACTGTGTATTAGTAAAACATTTTAGAGGGGGGGGGGGGGGGGGCAAACGCATTTTAAATAAACCAGTTAACAAAAAGGAGTTACTGACTATTGATATTATAGAGAAATTTTATGATTCCCTGTTGCTTGTGACGTTTGAGGACTTCCGTTGAAGCAATGAGTTGCTGAGCATCAAGTCTTTAGACTATATGTTTTCAGAAAGTTATTTTTCTATTCAATTAGCCAGTAGCAAACTGATATTTATAGAGAAAGGTCAAGTATTCTAATATCTAAAGCTGGTTCCAAAATATGCCCGATTTCCAATTTGAAATGGTATTTGGAATGAGCGAGTATTCCAGATATTCAAATGAATTGAATTTCCGAAATGTTCTCTAAAAATTATTTTTATTGTTTGCGAAAGACAAATAAAATTATTACATACAGCATATTCCGTGAATTTTTCATAAAATGTTTGCGCCCTCTTGTGGATGATATCAGCAAGTTTAGCTTGCACAGTCTACGTACAGGTGATGCGCCGTTAGCGGCGAACCTAGACATTGCAGACAGGATTTTCAAACGCCATGGGGGGTGGAAATCAGAAACAACAAAAGATGGTTATATTAAAGACAATTTAGAACAACGCTTGTCAGTTTCTTAACCCTTTACCTAACATGAAAAGCAGACGACACTTGCAAAAAAAATTCTTGAATAATTAATTTTTTTTCATTTTTTGTCTCAAAAACATAGGTTATGACCCCTCGTTGGAACGAGCTCGACGAGCTCGTTCCAACGAAGGGTCATAACCTATGTTTTTGAGACAAAAAATGAAAATATTTTGATAATTAATTGGCGATTTTTGAGAATAGCGCTGGCCGGTTTTGAGCGTTACGTTGGGTAGAGGGTTAAATGTTAGGATTCTAATGGATGTGTTCGATCTTTCATGTACATATGTCGGCATTTTTTTTTTCTTCAAAAAACTTATTTTTCGCTTGTCCGCCCGTTCCTTGTCCCTTCAGTACTGCGAGCTATCGTGTGATATCACACTCAGCTGTTTTGTTGTTTATGATACTGCGATCAATTGTATTAAACGGAGAAATATATTTCTTGTCCGTTGACCGCAGGGAAGCAGGCTGGAAATATACTGACGGGAAAAAGAAACGCAAGTTCAGTTTTGGTAATATAATTTTTTATCCGTCGAACAACCATAATAAAATTTGACACATAGCTACTTCAGGGTACTGTCTAAAGAGTCTTTGGTTAAACTTCAGTCTACCTTGACCACGCGTATGCTGCATGCTTGCAACAGATTTTTCGACAAAACGTGCATCCGGGGCACTCCCACGTGCTATGGGCTTGCAAACCATACCAAATCGAAGTTTTGAACAGTACACGTCGATTGCACAACATTTCATTACACTCGATTGAAAAGCAAAATGCCGCGAATTTCTTAAATTGATAGGGGTAGGCCTATTGCACTAATTATGCAGGATCAATCGCAACACCTCGTCGTCCAGTAATTTGGGACCCATGAGTCAACGATAGCTCGTTTATTTTGGGCGTCTGAGTGCCACAGAAAGATTTGCTAACCGTCCCCAGACGTCCACGCGTTACGTCGCCACGTCAAGATAGAGCCATACGTCTCTTACCCCTCCGTAACCGATTTCAGACGGCGACGGAGATGGCGAGTCAGTTTGCAGGCACTTATGGTCGCCGGGTGTGTCCAAGATCAGTTAGGAGTTGGTTGCGGGAGTCCCTACGTTGGTCTGCAACTAACTACCAGGCGACGCCAACGTCGATTGCAATGGCTGCGAGCACATACAACAAATCGGTTTCACTTGGCCCACTGGAGACGTGTGTTATTCACTGATGAGTCAGGTTCACGCTTTACAGGACGACAACGTTTCTATCAACGTCGAGGTGAACGATATTCTGACGCGTCCGTAAAGGAAAACGACAAATTCGGGAGCGGGTATGTTATGGTTTGGGCGGGGGATTTCTCATGGCGTAAAAACACCTCTCGTGGTCCTCCAGGGCAATCTTACAGCCGTAAGATATCAGGATCAGGTCATCAAGCCCCACCTCTTTCCACTTATCCATACGCGTAAGTAGATAGAAAAAGCAGATTCGAGCTCATGAAAAATGCATTTCGAGCTCACAATGGGAATTCCCATTGAAACATTTTCGATCTCAGCTATTAACCGGATATAGTCGATTTTCACTTGAGTTCGTATTTCAGCTAAGGTTAATCCAATGGGGGAAAATAAAAAAGAAAATAAACTCAAAGTGAGTTCGAAGGAGACGATCTTTTCTCAATGAAAATTTGCATAGGAAATTGCAAAATTGTTTTGATCGTTAGCCTAGGATATTTGCGAAAACGACCTTTTTCTGCACATCACTCAGTGCAATTTTCTCAAAGGGAGCTCGAACAGACGAAGCTGAAAAAGGTCTCTTCAAGTGGAAAATTTCCATTGGAAATTGTAATGCGCGACCTTTTGGACACCGCCAGGACTGACGAGTTTGCACACTATAGGGTTTTGCGATTCACCTCTGACTTCTTTTTTTGTTTGTTTGGGAATGTAACGCCAGACAACAAACACACTTGATGTTATAAAAAAATAGAGTTAATATAATATTTAAGGAATAGTGTATGGCTTGGAGTTGACTACGCCCATATAGTGCCCAGTGAGGTGGTGTAGTTCCCGCCGCGAAGCGGGGGGAACTACACCACCTCACTGGGCATTATATGGGCGTAGTCAACGACAAGACATGCACTAATCCTTATATTATATCGAACACCCATCAAGGAAAGCATCTGTCCGATTTGTTAATCTGTTACCAAGGTAGCAGCCCTATCAACCAGCGTTATATAGAAAAAAATACCATGTAGTTTTTAAAAAACAGTTTCTTCATTCAAAACACGGCTAACTTGGATTATTGATAATAGCAGAAGACAGATTTTGAATCGGTCGGCACGGGTATACAAAACATTTCCCCCAAACGGAACTGTGTATTCTAGAATCGCGCAACTTGCGAATGAAAACTAAAATTTTCGAAATTTGACAACGCAGTTTGATAATTTCCACACATTTGTCACACATATACATTACCGAATGGGTCAGCACGGGATACAAACTCCGAGGATTCAATTGAATTCCATTATTTATTCGTTTACAGCCCAAAACATACAATTAAATTGCGAAATAATATGAGCAGGGAAACAAACGATTTTTCATATCCAGACGCGTTCTCATGAACGTTGGACCCAGGTATGGATCATTCTCTTCGAAACGAGATATGGATCATCTTCTCAAGGAATAAAATGAACGCCTCGGAAAATGTGACTTCAACAATGGAAAATCGATACATTTTTCCACAAAGATTTCTTTCCGTGTCGTTTGCAGATGTTGTGCCTCTGTGGATCGATTTTTAAATTTAGCATGATCAGTTTTATTCGCCCAGTATGAAAAGAAAACTGATATAGTAGTGTGCTAAAAATAGAAAACGTGTAGTGCCTGGGTGTAGTGCCTGGTCAGTTCTGTGGATGCAAACTACACGAAATAGAGTATCATCTTTCAGCCCATCAGAATGCAAGGAAGTCACGTGAGATATAATATTTGCAGTTGGTGTAAACATGCCGGTGTTGATCTGTTTATTTATTCTCAGAGTTATCGCTGACTCACAGTCCTGTTGGTTGTTATGGTCTCCTGAAATGTGGTAGTAGTAATAGTTAGATCCCTATCTCGGTATTTATCTCTTGCTCGAAAGTCGGTCATGTTCCAATCTCCTGAAATGTTGAAGTACTCTGATCTCTGTCACAGTACTTTCACGAATCTTTTACCGAATGTTTGTCATGTTCCATTCTCCTGTTATGGGGAAGTAATAGTAGTTAGAGCTCTGTTTCAGTCCATTCATGAATTTCTTGTCGTACTGTCACTCTGACGGGTATTGAAGTCGCGGCAATTTTACACACTCCCATGAGAAATGTGCATAAAAAGAGGTTTTCTTAATAGTTTGCTCTGTCGCAGTACATTCGGTAATCCCTTACCTGAAAGTGTGTCATTGTTTCACGCTCCTGAAATGGGGTGGACATGGCAGTCAAACCTCTACTTAGTCACAGTATATTCACAAGTCTCTTACAGGAGTGCTAATGTCATATTCCACTTTTCTGAAATGTCGTGGTGATAGTAGTCCGATCCCTTTATCTCAGTATTTTCACGAATCACTTGCTCGAAAGTTTGGTATGCTTCACTCTCCTGAAATGTTGTAGAAATAGCAGTTGGATCTCTCTATCACAGTTTCTTCACGAATCACTCGATCAAAAGTTTTGTCATATTCCACTCCCCTGAAATTTCGAGATGACAGCAGTTGGATCTCTCTATCACAGTATGTTCACGAATCACTTGCTCGAAAATTTTGTCATATTCCACTCCCCTGAAGCATCGAGGTGATAGCAGCTGGATCGCTCTATCACAGTATGTTCACGAATCACTTCTTCGAAAGTTTGGCATGTTTCACTCTCCCTAAATGTTGTAGTAATAGCAGTCGGACCTCTTTCTATCTCAGAACGGTCACAAATCATTTGCTCGAAAATTTTGTCATATTCCACTCCCCTGAATCGTCGAGGTGATAGCAGCTGGATCGCTCTACCACAGTATGTTCACGAATCACTTCTTCGAAAGTTTGGGATGTTTCACTCTCCCTAAATGTTGTAGTAATAGCAGTCGGACCTCTTTCTATCTCAGTACGGTCACAAATCATTTGCTCCTAAGTTTTGTCATATTCCACTCCCCTGAAATGTCGAGGTGATAACAGTAGATCGACTCGGAGGAGAAGCACTAAAGAATGTGAAAACGTTAACGAGCTATCATCCCACATCTACACAAAAATAGAGAGGGGAAAGTGGCAGTTCGCATACAGATAAAAGATGTGACGTTGTAAAAAAAAATAAAAGTTATTTTCATAAATAAATATTTATAATTTTTTAAATTTGTTTGTTTTCTTTAATTTATTATTATTTTGATTTGATTTTCTTTTTGATTTTTTTCTTTTGGAAATTTTTGTTTTACTTCTCTTCGTCTTCTTTTCACGAATTGGATAAAAAAATATTCCTTTCCCATTCTCCCCTCTTTCAGTAACTAATAAATGGATGTTATGACTATATTCAGTTATGCTAACACGCTTAGGCGAAGTCTCCGTAAATTCTTTTTCATCATGTTATTGAAATAGTTATATTTAAAATAATCCATTTTTTCAGTTTGTTTCTTGTTTTTTGAAAGTCTCACCATTTAAGTTCTTTTGAAATAGAGTCTCCGAAACTTATTTCCTCACCCTCATTCGGGACATCCATTTCTTGATTTACACCCTTTATCTTTCTATATTCAATCTCAAATTTGATATATTTTTTTTCTTCACCCAATTAGAACCAAACCGTGCCGATTTTTCAATTTCCATTTTTTTTCAAGTTTAGTCTTATTTTTGGGAAAAATCTTCTTTTTTTGTTGAAAATCATTTTTTTTGGCAATATTCGGAAATTTCTTTTTCAATGTCTTTTTGAATCAATTTTTTTTTAATTTAGTGATTTTTTTTTTCCTTCACAAAATCGAATATTCTCTGTCCAGTAAATAATGCAAAATGCAACCTCGATTTTCGATTGTGAGATGACTCGTTCTCAACTGAAAATCCGAACATTCTAATTCATTGGGTCTCGGTTCTCCTGTATGCAAGACCGTCTCCATCCAAATTCTCATCACGTCGCACTTGCTGACCATATTTAATACCGGCAAGAAACACATGATGACCGCGTCTTCGAAATCTGTGTCTTGACAGTCGTGACCTCGGTCCAATCCTAACTTGCAACTGCAATATCTTCTCTTCAATACTCTTGGAATGTTTTCAGTTACGACATGGACAAGCTTTTTGTAAAACATTCCTTGGATAAATCCGAGACGGTCTACTCCTTTTCGTCTTTTCATTTCACCTATGAATCTATCCATTTTTTTTTTATTTTGTTTTTGTTCAGAAATTAAAATTTATGTTATTTTCTTTTTCTAGATATAAGATAAAAAAATAAAGAAAACACCCTTGAAGATCGAGTTCCTATTTCTCAGGTCTCACCCTCGGCCCCTCCCCCACCGGGAGGGTCGGATACTTCATATTCGAAATATTCAAGTAGAGACCTTTAAAATGATGTATCATACGACGACCTTTCTAAAACTTAAGTTTTGAGGTCCCCACGCCTCGACCCCACCCTCGTGGAGGGTCGGATGCCTCATATTCGAAATATTCGAGTCGAGACCTTTGAAATGCTGTATCACACGACTACCTTTCTGAAACTTGAGTTTTGAGCCCCACCCCTTGGTCCCACCCCTCGGGGAGACACAAATACCAAATATTCGGCTACACGTGTCGAGACCTTTAAAATTATGTATTACATGACAACCTTTCTAAAACTTGCATTTTTGATGCCCCTCAGCCCCACCTCCCTCGGGGACGGACAAATATCAAATATCAGGATTACACGCATCTCACCTAACTTTCTAAAACTTGAGTTGTTGATGCCCCTCAGACCCACCCCCGAGAAGAGTCGCTCGTCCCACTTTACCTGTACTTGCTGAAGCCTTTCAATTGATAATAACTGCCTTCTAATACCTAAGATTTTTTTTCAGAACATCTGACAAAATTAATATTATTGAAAGGAAAAATAAATTAGAATTAAACAAAGAAAACATTTCAACGTAATCATTTCTCGATTTTTTTGCCATTGAAGAAGAGTGATATCACTCAAAACGCACCTATTATTTGTTCACCAATGAAAAGAAAAAAATAATGCAAGCACCCTTAAAGGTCGAGTTCCCATCTTTAAATTTCAGTCCGGCGATGAAACATCAATTGCAAATACAACAAAATCCCCATTGGGAATAACATGGAGCAAAACCCCATCGTGTGCAAACACGTCAGTCCTGGCGGTGTCCAAAAAGTCGCGCATTACAAATTCCAATGGGAATTTTCCACTGGAAGAGACCTTTTTCCGCTTCGTCTGATCGGGCTCATTTCTGGGATTGAGAACGAAGGGAGCTCATTACACATCCCTGTGAGTAAATTGCACTGAGTGATGTGCAGAAAAGGCCGTTTTCGCAAATATTCTAGGCCAGCTATCTTGACACTTTTGCAATTTCCTGTGGAAATTTATATTGAGAAAGTTCATCTCCTTCGAGCACACTTCGAGTTTATTTCCCCCATTGGATTAACCTTAGTCGAATACGAGCTCAAGTGAAAATTGACCCAGTCCGATTTTAGCTGAGCTCGAAAATTCCCATTGTGCTCGAAATGCATTTTTCATGAGCTCGAACCCGCTTTTTCTGTCTACTCTCACAACCTAAAGTTGCAGTAGGATAATGCGAGGACGCACTTGCTATGATGTGTTGTGATTTCCTCAACCAAAACAGTATCCCAGTTCTTGATTGACCGAGCGACAGTCCAGATTTGTCCTCGACCGAGCATTTGTGGGATGTGCTGGACAGGATGGTCGGGAAGGGCGTCAACGTCCCAAACAACGTCGCTCAGCCCACGCGGCCCTTCTTCGGGAGTGGAATAAGATTCCACAAAGGACCATAATCAACTTGATGTGGGTCAATTGTAAGGAGAGTTAGAGCAGCGACTTAAGCCCGGATGCGCACACCCGCTATTGATTTTGTTCAGGAAATGGTGTAGGGTACCCACGTTTGAACGTTATCCATGCAAACGCCGTCTATGTTAAGACAACAAAACTAGTCAAAATTTAATCAATGATGAACAAATCCAAACAATGAAATAATTATCCATAACACATTTGAAATATTTACCACAGAAAAAAACTTGCGTTTCTTTTTTCCGCTAGTATATTTTCTCGTTGCTTGAATGTTGTTGCTCACATTGTCCGTGAGTGAGGTGTAATTGTTAAGGACAATGTGTTGCCCGTGTGTTATCTGATTCAGTTATCAAGAACGATAGCACAATACAGTTTAGACGTGGGAGATCAGTTTTTAAATTTTGGGGTTAATATCTTGCTCGGTGTTTTCTTTCACTACCTGATTGTGGTAGGGCTTTAACCCTTTACTCAACGATCGGTAATATGCAAATTCAGCAGTTGAAAAAATATTATTTTTCAACAAAATTCAACAAAACCATATCATGTGAGCCCTCGTGGAACGAGCTCGCTGAGCTCGTTCCAAAGAGTGGCCACATGATATGTTTTTGTTGAAATTTTAAAAAAAAATTTATTTAAAATAATCAATTTTTATATCGACTGAGTTGGTTAAAGGGTTAAAATCAGGGATAGATCAAATAAGATATGAAACTATAAATTTATGTTCTCTTTGTGAATTTTTTTCTTGATTTATCACATAAAATAAATCCGTTTCGCGAGCTATCTGTGATATTCCACTCAGGTGTTGTGTTGTTTATGATAGTGGAAGCAATGGTATAGAACGGGAAACTTTAGTAACGAGTGAACACACATGTTCACGTGACTCGAAGAACGTAGTAGAAAATATTTGACACCTTACATGTATGTGTTGTACTTACATAGAACATATCCCGGAAGCATTATTCCCGTTATAGCTGCGCCTTCAATGAAACGAAGGAAGAGAAACCCAATGAATGTTGGTATCCAAGCGACTCCCACCCCATCCAGTATCAGTACAATGCAAGATCCAATTAATGTTGTCTTTCGGCCAATTCTGCAAAAAAAAAAATTCACATATACTGGTTGTTTGCCAAGCTTTGAAATGTTTCTCTATCCGTCTATCTCGGATAAGAAATTTTGCAATAAAAAATATTACAGGTCAAACACTGACAGAAATAATCATGGTAGACTGTGAAAAAAGTAAACTGAAAATTCACCAAATGGAGCTCACTATATTATTGTTTTTATTTTCAGGCCGGAAAGACGGTAAATCCTCGCATTTTTTAACGACCCAAGTAGTGTGTTGAAACGGGAGAATTTTATTAATGCCAAACCCACGAAGCCTTGCGCAGTCCTTCCCTTTGGGAGAAAAGTTTGATTTTCGAACGGAAAGTCGTCACATGTTGGCATCTGAAGCGTTGGTCGAGGTCCGAGTATTGTTGTAAAGAGATTATTACACAAAAACCTAGCCTCGGGATAAAATAAATACAAACACTCTCATTCTTACCAATTTGTTCTCCATATCATATCACGATTATTGTATGTATTCAACGTTAACCGATATAATACTATTTATTTATATAAACAGCCAGGGTCATCTCGTGTCGGACAGTTCTACGGGGGGGGGGGGGGGGAATCCGGAATACACGGAGAGAACCACCGAGCAACAGTGCTTACTTCAGACTCCCTAACGTACTTACCCACACAAGCAGGGTTAGCATTTTTTCAAGACAAGTGTACGCCTTAGTACATATCGCCACCGTGCCCCGACGTGGGCAATTGGGATGAAGTGCCTTGCCCAATGACACAACGCGGTTGCCGCAGGTGGGATTCGAACCGAGGACCTTTCGGGTTGCAGCATGCAGCTCTACCTACCGAGCCACTAGTCTCTCCCTATATAATACAGACGTTGGGAAATGTGCAAGGTACACCATGCGTGGAATCCGGCCTACGTATACGAACATCATGTACGAACGCATCTGATTGGTCGTTACGCATGTAAGTGATGTTGCAATATGTTCCAATAAGAGGAAAGTACTCGCCCTCTGATAAGATGAGAATTTGGCGTAGTTTCTTTTATGTTTACGGCTCCAGTAGCAAATGTTACCGTCTGGCGTCACCACGCGAAATATTTGAAATGACGTCACCCGCTTCGTAATTGCTTCATCAATGGAGTAACCAGTAAGCCGTAACACCACACAATTATCACAGGTTATACGTTTAGCTACCATAGCTTGTTTATATAGGGTTTGGTAAGACTGTGCCAAGTCATTTCCGACATATATTTTCCAAGGCCTTTCCATGACCTTTTCCACGAAAGTTCGATTCCCGACACTTTTAAGGGCGAGGGAATTCAGTTTTTAAATTTCAATACTTTTAAGAACTTCCGAGGAACTTGAAAGTGTTGCATTTTTATGTAAATTTGTTGATATTAACACTTTAAGCAGCATGAACAGGGAACGGCACTTGCAGAAAAAACTCGTGCAGATCTAAACATTTTCATTTTTGCCTCGAAAACATAGCTTATATAACCTCCCATTGGAATGAGTTCAACGAGCTGGTTCCACCGAGGAGGCATAAGCTTTGGTTTGGGGCGGAATCTAAAAAAAATAACATTTGAATCGCGATTGTTGTGGATAGGGTTAGTCGGCTGTTGGCCTTACTTTAGGTAAAGGGTTAAATCAAGAAATGCAGTTTAAAATGCTGCGGTGGATGCCGAAGTTTATGAATGAATATTTTTTATGTGTGAATATTTTATTTCGCAGCATAATAATATAATAGTTGCATGTATTAAACAAAATTGACTCTATAATACTTCGGGGAGACAGAATAGTCACAAGGACTGACTTCCTGTCGTTCTCACATAAAGGCTAGGTGTAATATTCGCAGCAGATTTCGCCTACGTTTTGATTCACCGAAGGAGACCAATATTCACCAGCATCTAGTAAGAAAAAACAAAGTAAGTCAATTTTGTACCTATTGAGAGCCCTCCCGAAAAGTACCCACAGTCCATCATGGCGCCGCCCCGCTGTACCCGATGGAGACCCCGGAGCAGCATCATGGTCCACTGTGTTACCCAATATTGAGGCATCTTAATTTAACACTGGGCGAGATAGCAGAACATTAATTACAAGCACGATAATTACTTCAGTCATTACTGCAATCCGTAATGCAGGATTACTACAGGCAACATTAAATTTAAAATGTCTCCACCAGCAATGATGATAATTCCATGAACATCGTGACATTGTTATTATTGTTAAGTAATTGTCTTCTGATGTTAAATATATGTAGTTCTTTTATACTCACAGATCTGATAAACTACCACAAATAAAGCTTCCTACCAGCAGCCCACCCATAAAAACCATTTGTGCATGTGAAGTCTTCAATCTGTTGTCGCACACTAGGTTCATCTGTAAAGACGTAAACCACACAGGATAGAAAATGCTCTTATGTTGTCGAAAGAACTCGTTCCTTGGTGAGTTAATGTACAGAACGGTCCCTTATCCAATAATCTTGTCACACATTGTCAGTTACATCGAATATCTTACTAAAACAATGATCCAGTCACACATAAAACACTGGCACTTTGCAGAAGGACTTAAATCATGTCTTGAAAATATAGACAGGGAGAGCAGTGGAAGTGTCAAAGGATGGGGTGTGTACAGGTGTTTTGTAGGCAAAATGATATGAAGGAAAAAAACTCAATCAACTGAAACTTCCAGGAAAGAATAGCTTTAATAAGGTCGTCCACTGAGTTCCAATGTGTCCCATGTGCCTACTTGCGACAGGGGACGAGGTGCCTGTGAAAACATTACTTCGGAAAGAGTGGGTGTACCAAATATTACTCATAGTACTAGCGTGATTCCACTGTACGTAACAAAGACGGAAACTATTCGGAGAGATGCAAGCAGGTGGAAAGCAGCATCGAGCAATGCCGCACATTGGAAGAAGTCAGTGACGAGCATGTCTCCTGGTTTTGTCAAGGCAGGATACATTTTGAGAAACTGTATTACCTTAACTACTTGATAAACAACTCCCCCCCCGCCTGCCCCCCCCCCCCCCACCCCCCCCCCCCCCCGCCCCTCCCTCTCCCCCCTCCCCTCCCCCAAAAAGCAGGTAATGCTAATGGACGTTTCAAAAAAGGTGGAACTCTAATATACGATGAGAATGGACATGACAGGTGAGAGATTTGATGAAGAACTACTTAATAAAGGTTTCAGCCGCAAAAAGTGTGAATGAATTTATCAGGGAGAGAGTCATGGGGATTGTATTCGAAAGTGGAGAGAAGCGGACAGAACAGAAAGGTCGTTGTACGAGTTGCGGAAGAAAGCAAAGCCAATATTCGAGGAGCACCTAGATCTGCTGTCCAAAGTGAGGTAAAGATCACTTGAGCTTAGGGGGAATTGGGAAGACATGGATAAGGATTGTCAAATGTGTGGCCTTTGAGTAATAGAGATCATAGAACATTTTCTCGTGGGATATAAAAGTGTAATGAAGAAATTGAATGAAGGACAGACGAGTAAGGGAAGGGGGAGGGGCGTGAAAGAGTGTCAGTATCTTGTCGACGAAATCAAGAGGGGAGACATATGTGATATCTTTAAACTGTTAGTTTCTGAATGCCGAGGGTATGAGAGCACACAGATAATGAATTCCTTCTCTTTTGAGAACCATAACAAAACAACAGCTGACGCGTCTATTTAGATATGCTTCTCGGTGTGCAACATTGTTCACTAGAAATGGTTGTATCTGTTGTTTTATTTTTCGACACCTCATCGTTAACTGTACTCCCCACTACCATCACCCCCCGCTCACAAACAAACACACCTCCGCCACACGGATGTAGAAATAACGTAATGCAACAGAGAAATTTAACCATCTTAGTCTTGTTTGACATAGTTTGGGGTTAAATTATCCAGATGTATTATGGAAAAGTTGATACTTGAAATTTCAGTATTTTCAAAATCGTTACGCAAAGGTCTAAATACACAAGATTAGAATATCTCTATTTATTTTTAAAAGTGTTGTTCATTGTTTTTTTGTTTGTTATATGTAGCTGAGTGGAATATCTGAAATAAATAAAATTACCAGGAAGGCTCGCGGTTAACACGACTTCACCCTCGTGGTGAACATTTGGTACATCAAGCCACTAGGGGTTTATTCTATATATGTACTATTTCATCGCACTAAAAATATTCCCCGTTTGCTGACTGGGCGACAACCTTTTCGTGTGTCGCTTAACGCAATACTGAGAGAAGACACGTGGCAATGGAAGCCAAATTTTAAGTTATACAGTACAGTCGCCAGTAATGTAATGCCTATCACGGGTACCTGTATTATCTGAATTTAACATTGTTAATAAACTATATATACTATACTATTAAACAAAAGTAGGGGATTTCCAAACTGATGTTCATATTTTCGTAAAATGGTATTGGATACACGTGATTGGACACATCAATATGTTACCAAGTTTAGTGTGGATCATGAATGTCACCGGCCCACAAAAACTTCGTGCAGGTTTTTCACGTAAATGTCTGTGGGGTACGTTTTGAATTTTCACTTGTACTGGACGGGCTTTTCCTGGTCGAAACATTAGCTTTTGAAGTGTGCGGAGACTAACACGTGACGAACATTTACGTGCCGCTGGCATGTTGGAAGCTGGCAACAGACATACTGCAGTGGCGAAAATTTTCAACGTTACTCAATCGGTAATTAGCAGGTTGTGGTCACCCTACCGTCAGACAGGCAATGTTGATGACATGCTAACAGGATCGTTTCATCCGAACCACAGCATTACGTAACCGCCATCAAAGTGCCTCCGAAATTGGACAGTAGCTGCACCGAGCGACAGAATGTGCGAGTCAGTGGTCAGACTATCTGAAATCTCCTACAAAGCTGGAATTTGTACGCTCGACAACTTTGAACAATTCCACGTTTGACTGGACGTCGCATCGCAGCAAGGCGTAATTGATGTAGAGCACGGCAGCGCTATGACAATCTTCAGTGGAGCAACGCCATGTTTTCCGATGAATTGAGGTTCACTCGCGACTTCCACGACAGGTGAAACAGAGTGTGGCGGCGGCGAAACGAACCATACCATGACGCAACCGTTAGACAACACGATCGTTTTGGTGGTGGATCGATTATGGTGTGGGGATGCATAACCATGATAATCAGAACAGTATTACACGTAATCCAAAGGCGTGCCACCAATATTCAGGAACTCGCCGCTGCCCTGCAGGAAGAATCAAATAACATCAGTCAAGCTGATATTGGACGTTTGGTGAGGAGTATGCCTCTCTGATCGGCGCTTGTCTCGCGAACCGATGAGCATTTAAAAGGTATTTAGGTATTGGACTGAATGTGCTACATTCTCTGACTGACCGTCTCTGTCTTCTACAGCTCAGTGTGCGGCTCCGTGCGTGGAATGTGTGCTTATCAGACACCCAACTATCGCTGAAATCATTCACCAGATGTTACAGCGCAATGCCTCAACTGTCTTTTTGATGAAAATATAAATATATTTCTTCATATATCTCACTTTTATCAAATATCCCCTACTTTTTTTAAATAGTATATTTCATCGCCACTAAAAATATTCCCCGTTGGCTGAGTGGGCGACAATCTTTTCGTTTGTCGCTTAACGCAATACCGAGAGAAGACACGTGTGAGTGGAAGTCAAATTTGAAGTTTTACTGTAAGTCGCCGTGAACTGGTCATAATCCACGAGTGGACAGTAATGTCAACGCATGCGTTTACCGGGTGATAAAAATCATCAGCAGCAAAACTTTAATTAATTGAGCACCGGGTTGGCGTTCCATCCTAAAACGCCTCTCGATGTTAAAGAACAAAAAAAACAAAAAAACAATGAAAGACAATATTCGCGAGACAAAACCCCGATACAGCTGCAGCTCCCAAATGTTCCACTCTGCAGTTTCGCGCCACTGCACAGGACACAGGGCTAAACATAGGGCATATGTTGAAACAAATGCCATGTAAATTGGAGATATATTTTTAGTATCAGATATTTGATTACATTATGCCTAGTGTTGGACAAGAGAATTTGAATTTTTGGTGACAGAGTTGGAGTCTGATGCAGAGGGGTAAATTACCAGAGGAATTATGGAAAACAGTGGCTTCGAAAAATTTACTGTTTTTTTGAAATGCTATTTTTACACGGAGTTGTTACCAGGCATGCAACTAGAAAATGAGACTGAAACGAATAATTTGTTGTCACATTTTAGAAACAGTTGGGGGGGGGGGGGGGGGGAGGGGTATATGCTCCGGGTTTAGGTAAATGGAGGTAGTGGGAAAGTTCTGCTTTTGAGACTGTTGGGTGCCTGAAAATGAATGGTATCGGCATTTTTTCACACACTTTTGTAGGTTGAAGCCTTGCATTTGACAATAAATAATTTCGCCCACATTCAGGTTGTTTATTTCTACTTTGTCAGATGGTGTTATATGTTTTTAATGGATTTGGAAAATATAAATAGAGGATCTCAAACTCGTGATGTTTGGATATAAGATTTTTTGAAACTCGTTTGATGAATTCGATTCACAACTCGCCTTTTAGGCGAGTTGTGAATCGAATTCATCAAACGAGTTTCAAAAAATCTTATATCCAAACATCACGAGTTAAAGATTTTGTATATCACATGAATTTTCGAATGTTTTTTACACTTTTTATTTAATTCATTGTCGCTAAATTCTCCTCAAACAACCGACAATCAGTTCGTTGGCTCAGACGCTTCACACCATGACGTCATGAATGCGATTTACTTGCACCTGTTGTCGTAATTGGCGTCATGTGAACTACGCACAAGAATACACGCGCCGATTAGACACTAGTTGATAATCAGGAAATAAGACATGGGTCGTTACGTCGAAATTAACGACGTTTCATGTGATATTACATGTTATGAGTTACATAACTAAGTTAAAGAATATTCGCATTTGAAGAGAATGTATGGCATGTCATTGTTTTTGGAAATGCCTGGAAAACTGTAGAGCGGAAGCAAAGTACACGGCCTTTTGTCTTTATTACATCCAAGGGGAGTGGTTAGAATATTTGACTTTAAACCGAAAGATCTGCGGTTCGATCCTGTCTAAGATCTAAGATCTAAGATATTTTATTCACCAGTGTACTAAGCAAATACAGAACTGACAAATGTGTACAAATTTACAATATCCAGTTTACAATAATAAGGCACATACACAATAAGAGATAATATTAATTTTTAAGGTGTATACTGGCAGGGAAAGGCATAGCCAGATTGGCTGTCTTCCTGCCTTTCCCTATAGGAAAACAAAACATAGAAGAGTAAGAGAGATCAAAGAAGATAAAGGCGGAGAGAAACAAGGCATGTACAACATTGTGCTTTCTCAGTATTGTTTAAATTAATTTTTCACCGTGTCTAATGTACCGACGTCAATTATAACATCTGAGTGTGTGCACGTGATGGTCGTACTTCAAGGACACCCAGGCGCCGCTGAAGTGGCCCCATTCAAACACAAACACAAAGGCTGATATAATCGTATATATGTTTGACAGGGGACCAAGTCATGA
Source organism: Pictodentalium vernedei (assembly GCA_031216915.1). Classification (NCBI taxonomy): domain Eukaryota; kingdom Metazoa; phylum Mollusca; class Scaphopoda; order Dentaliida; family Dentaliidae; genus Pictodentalium; species Pictodentalium vernedei. Next base: position 734,220,758 of record CM062296.1, on the reverse strand, counting down.
GGCTGCCTTGGACGAGCTCCAGACCAAGTTAGGGTGAGGACGATAATTCACAAAGGACAGTTTAACAACAAACGTCCACTATATATTACATCATAATTATCCACTAGGAAATAACAGACACTGGACAGGATCGCTGAGGCTACACCTAAAAATAAAGATAGGGCTAGACAGCACAGTCGGGACAATACGGATTTGAGCAGGAGATGTTATTCTCGTAAGAAGAAATAAGTTTATCTGTTAACTTACTTTTGAATTCTCTCCTGTTGTTAAGTTTCCGAAGGTCAGTGTCTAATTCGTTCCATAATTTGGGGAATGCAAAGATTGGGAAGGCATCAAGCGTTTTGGTTCTCGTTCTATGAGTACGAATCTGACCCGTTTGTCGAGTATTCATAAAAGGTTTCGTTATGCACTGTCGCCTGGTAAATGCGTGGTGTCATTGGGTACGACACTTACTCCCAGTTACTCATGAAGTGTTGTAAATCAAGGAGTATTGCATGTCGATGGTACACTTGCTTTCAACCGCAAATAACTCTACTTTGTAGCGTTGATATGTTGTAGAGTCTGACAGTTCCTCGGTGTAGCTCTGTGGTTCTCTCCAGGTACTCCGGCTTCCTCCACCCATAAAGCTGTCCGACGAGATGTGACCCTCGCTGTTGAAAATTTCGTTAAAACCCAATAAACAATAAACAAATATTTCAGCCAAATCGTGAACTCTGTTCGTAACGTTAGAGATTATTGAAAACTTCAGTCATGGAGGCGTCATACAGTACAGCCGTCGTGGATTGGTCGTCATCCACGCGTGTACAGTGATGTCGAATGAATTTTTCAGGTACAGTACGTGGAGAGTGGATTGTAACTAAATAACCCGCGGAATGGAATTATCACCCATGCTATAACTTTCCAATTTTGTACATATCGACAAAAACACAAGCAATGTTTCAGCCAATGGACCTTCGGGTTTAACCCGGAGGTCCATTGACTGAAACTTTGCTTGCACTGGTTATGCTTTGCAACAAATTTGCAATTTCAACGCGTGTACAGTGATGTTGAATGAATTTTTCAGGTACAGTACGTGGAGAGTGGATTGTAACTAAATAACCCGCGGAATGGAATTATCACCCAAGCTATAACTTTCAAATTTTGTACATATCGACAAAAACACAAGCAATGTTTCAGCCAATGGATCTTCGGGTTTAACCCGGAGGTCCATTGACTGAAACTTTGCTTGCACTGGTTATGCTTTGCAACAAATTTGCAATTTCAACGCGTGAACAGTGATGTCGAATGAATTTTTCAGGTACAGTACGTGGAGAGTGGATTGTAACTAAATAACCCGCGGAATGGAATTATCACCCAAGCTATAACTTTCAAATTTTGTACATATCGACAAAAACACAAGCAATGTTTCAGCCAATGGACCTCCGGGTTTAACCCGGAGGTCCATTGACTGAAACTTTGCTTGCACTGGTTATGCTTTGCAACAAATTTGCAATTTCAACGCGTGTACGGTGATGTCGAATGAATTTTTTAGGTACAGTACGTGGAGAGTGGATTGTAACTAAATAACCCGCGGAATGGAATTATCACCCAAGCTATAACTTTCAAATTTTGTACATATCGACAAAAACACAAGCAATGTTCCAGCCAATGGACCTCCGGGTTTAACCCGGAGGTCCATTGACTGAAACTTTGCTTGCACTGGTTATGCTTTGCAACAATTTTGCAATTTCAACGCGTTTACAGTGATGTCGAATGAATTTTTCAGGTACAGTACGTGGAGAGTGGATTGTAACTAAATAACCCGCGGAATGGAATTATCACCCAAGCTATAACTTTCAAATTTTGTACATATCGACAAAAAAACAAGCAATGTTTCAGCCAATGGACCTCCGGGTTTAACCCGGAGGTCCATTGACTGAAACTTTGCTTGCACTGGTTATGCTTTGCAACAAATTTGCAATTATTGCTTGGGTGGAATCTCCAATCTGCGAGTGATTTAGTGATAATACACTCTCCACGTACTGTAATAACAATCATCATCAGCAACATTTTAATTAATGAAGCACCGGGTAGAAATTTTGCAGATTATTCCTGCAATTAGTGTTTGAAATCTAATATTATTGTGTCCGTGGAAATATTCCCACAATTAGAAAGTGATCAGCCCACAGCCGCCGTACTGTACCTTGTATTTTGTAGGGTTGATTGTTTAATGTTCTAACGAGGCGTGTCATTGAGGTAAATGAGCCTGCTTCAGTGGGAGGGGGGGAGGGGTTGGTTGTTATGGTGCTGGCAATATTTTAACCCTTTACCTAAGGAATCAGCCCCATCCGCCCAGGTAAATTTTCAAACTGAGCATTTGAAACAATATATTTTTCCAAAAAAAGTCTCAACAAAACCATAACATGTGACTCCTCATTGGAACGAGCTAATCGATCGATTTTTGGAGAAAATTTAAAAAAACAATAAGTAAAATAATAAATTGCGATATCTTATGTGTTGGGTAAAGGGTTATTCTCTTTCGCAAAAGTTTAAACAGAACAATAAAACGTGACCGCTCATTGGAACGAGCTCATCACATTATATGGTTTTGGTGATTTTTTGAAAAATTATGAGAAAAAAATAATTAAAATAATAAATTTTGATATCTTATGTGATGGGTAAAGGGTTATTGATTTGGAACGATTCATGTTGTATTTCGTGGGTGGACGAATGAACAGACAGAAGACGACAATATCGACATTTGTTCCTAAATATAACCAAAATAATACTGTAAAATTTTTTACTAAACGGAAGCAAAAACGCAACCAGGTTCTGTCATTATCCAGGAGCGAGTCACATAATGGCGTGTTATGTACAAACAACTCGAGAGCTTGCCATAAAATTCCCGAAAATATTTATTATTTATTTATTAGGGTTGAACGACACTCTCGACAGCCAGGGTGTACGGGAGGAAGAAGTCGAATAACCCGGGGTTAACCACTGAGCAACGGCGGACAATTGACGGACTCCCCAACATACCAACTCCGCACAAGCAGGGTTGACATTGGTTGAAGGCAAGTGCACCATTGACGTGCAGTACGCCTTAGTACACAGTGCCACCGTGTCCCCACATGGACAATCTGGGTTAAGTGCTTTGCACAAGGGCACAACGCAATTGCCCCAGGAGGAGATCGAACCGTGGAGCTTTCAGTTTGAAGTCCAATGCCAAAAACACTGAGTCACCGAGCTACCATTTTGAACATAAATATAATGATGATAATATACTTTAGGGGTAGAAAATTCCTATGTTGGAATACAGGAATATTCCGATATTCAGTTAAAACTAGAAGTCCTGTCACGCATAGTGCGCTTATCTAGGCTTAATTGCGCGTTGGAATTGTGCGCATTTGCCATATCGAATAGCATCCAAAGCACGGCAGGTTCTCTTGGTTACTCATAGCAAACACATGCAATGTTTCTGTCAATGGACCTCCGGGTTACCCGGAGGTCCATTGGCTGAAACACTGCTTGTTCGCAGGCCATATGTACAGAATTTGATAGCTTCACTTGGGCCATAACGCGTACATTAACGCGCATATCAACGTGCTATTTGTGCGCATCTCATGACAGGACTTCTGGTTTTAATTGTAAATAGAGCACAGTAATTTCTATTCACAGGACCCCAAAAACAATTAGTATTTTAGAAATAACAGATGAAATAATTCGTTGAACAAATTACCTGTGATGTGGTTGTGGACTCAAAAACTGATTTATCATAAACCCAACTGTTACATGCTCTCTTTGAACTACTGGTTGGAATTCCTTCTTCATTGAAGTTAGATGTATTGTTAGGTATATACATATTACACTGGTCATATAGAATACCATCGATGTTGCTGTATGGTATCGAGGCGTTTATTAGAAGACTGTGCTCTTCACTTTGAATCCGATATGTGTCATTTGCATAACCAGGAATCGCACACCTTTAAATAAAAAGAAACTTGAACATAGTGGCGTGACGACTGTCCAAGAAGGCCGGAATCGCTACATCTCTGCACGACAGAGTCAGTCATGGTTTCTAGAATCCGTCGGAATCTAAATTGACCTTGTGCAAAAGCCATGAATTGCGTTCGGAGAGAACAGGACTGTCATGAATAGTGTAAAATGGTACTCTGATGGACCCGCATTCTCATTTTGCTAGTTTTATTGAGGAATGCTTACTTGGGACATTTAGATGCTCCATCATGGCTTTTGTGTACTGCCCCGATGGCCTTTAAGAAGAGTTTTGTATTATAGTAGTCATGATCGAAGCATGTGTCTGCTTGGCACATCAACATCATTGTTTGTTAAAGAGTTTTGCAATACAAACATTGGGGAATGTTCTAGGTTCACAACGCGTGGAATCTGGATTACACATAAAAACGTCAAGACAGAACACATCTGATTGGACATTACACGTCCGAATGATGTTATGACGTGACTGAAATGCTTCGATACAAAACGGTGTCAAGCAACGAAAGTATCAGGCCGCCGAATGTGTACTCTTCTTTAAAAATATCAGCTTTATTCACTTAAGTCAAGTTTACTTGTGGTACGAATAAAGAACACAACTCGAGTAGGGGGACAGGGATCAACGAGCCACGCGCACATTCGGCGCTTCTGATGTACAGAAAAACATCCACCTCGGGCTGTTGATATCAGCCCACTCGTGCCTCTGTACTCAACCCTTGTATCGTTCTGTATTAATGGAACACTATAGCACTCCAGTACATAGGAATGGACGTCAAGCTTGAATTTCGAATATGTTGAGATTGGCGTTTATATTAGAAAGCTTGCTGGTTTGATAGTCTGCCATGTGGGGATCGCGGTGGCGTTGGGGTAACCGGTTCTCGTCAGATCAGTTAAGCAACGTTGAGCCCGGTTAGTCCTTGGGTGGGTGACCGTCTGAGCGATCGATTCGGACTCCCGCGTTGTGTCCTTGGGCAAGGCACGTAACCCCGATTGTCCACATGGGGACTCGATGACACCGTGCTCTAAGGCGTGCTGAATGTCGATGGTGCGCATGTTTTCAACCGTCTAACCCTGCCTGTGTTGCAGTGTGGATACGATGTTGGGGAGCTGGCAGCTGCTCGTCGTTGCTCGGTGGTTCTCCACGGGTACACCGGCTGCATCCATCTGTGATACTGTCACCGATACGATATGACCTTGGCTGCTAACATGTCGTTAAACCTTAATAAACGAATAATTAAATAATAGTCTGCCACGTAGAAATAATCCTGGTAAGCTTTATAATAATCCCAGTTAGTTTGACCAGATCAAGATATGTCAAGATTTGCGATACTTAGTTGGTTCGGGAGTTCTAACCGGGAAAGTCGTGTTTGTCCAAAGACCCGTCAAACAGACGTTGTTTTCTAAATCGAGCTTGTTCAACTCAGCCGCCAGCCAATTGTCATGACAAGCATTGATAAGCCTATTGCTAATTAGCACCTTTGATGAGTCAAAAATAAACCGATATTTTTCATTGCCAAAAGAAACAAAGAAAGTACTTTCTTGTTTTAGGCGCTTCCCGTTTATTTAATAACTCGAGGAAGAAAGAGGAAATGGTCGTGATAGACGATGGAATAAAACTGGTGTCCACCGTCGTATATTCACATGATGCCGATCAGGGCTGAGATTCTGATTCAAGTCACCGGGACTGCGGGAAAATAGGAAGATTCATTCTATGTATTTAGAGAATTATAAAGCAACAGTTATATTATGATGATAACATTGGTATTAGATGGGTAGTTTGTTTACTACTGGTTAATGACATTTCAAGCAGTCAAGGGCCGGATACCCTAATATAGTGATATAGTTTCACAGTTACAGTGTAGCCGTAGTGGACTGGTCGTAATCCAGGCATTAGTTTACAAGGTAATAAAAATCAACATCAGCAAAATTTTAATTAATAAAGAACCGGGTTGTACCCAGTGCTTCATTAATGAAAATTTTGCTGATTATTCCTATAATTGGTGCTTTGAATCTAAATTTATTGTGTCCGTGGAAATATTGCCCACCCGTGAAAAGTGACCACTGCACGCATGAATTTACCAGGTAATAAAAACCATCGTCAGAAACATTTTAATTGATGAAACAGCGGGTACAACCCGGTGCTTCGTTTATCAAACTTTTGTTGATTATTCCTATAATTAGTGTTTGGAATCTAATATTATTGCGTCCGTTGAAATAATGCCCACTCGTTGTAAGTGGCCAGTCCTAGCTAGCTGTACGGTAAGAGCCCGAAGTGCGTAATGTTCAGTGAAGGACTGATAAATTGAGAGGTCAATTTTAGTTATAAATGCGGCTTCGCATAATTCGGCAAGCGCGGATAAGCGGAAATATGAGAAACCGACTAAGTTAGTAAGCACACAGTAGCTTCTTGGTATTAATTTTGTCTTCAGTATATTCCTACGAATACACGTTTGGGAAAGGAATTGAATGTTCACTATGTTTTCGAAAATTATTATTTATTATTGGGTATAGTGATCGATCACGGGATTCAATGTGTATTTTATTAATTGGAATAATTTATGGAAATGGTTGATTTTGGATATGTAAATAGTGGCGGGTTATGCATATAAATTATTGAATCGTTGTTGAATCTCTTTATTTCAACGAACAAGAGTGATCGGAGAGCCCATTCAAGCTTTCCCTCTTCCTCTCACAGCCGATGTGTATTAATTCATTTTCTACCGTAAAAACTGATTGAAGCGTAGCACTGTATAATGTCTCGTGAGTAAACAATTGTAATTTATTGGAGGGAGCTCGTGGTTATTAGAATAGCCCAAGAAAGAGAATCCCCCAGCATATCAAAAGTCCTACCAGTCAGAACTCTTCCAGTACTAGCTATTGATTCCTTTCGTTACATCTGAGTTGTGTCCCGAGAGTGATCATTGTTAATCGCTGGAGGGATAAGTCATTGTTAATCGTCGGGGTGACACTAATCTGTGCCCTGAACCCGAGAGGAAATCACCTCGGCTCATGCGAAGAAAATTCCCCCAGTCATAATGTCATGAAGTGCCAGAGCGTAGTAAGTAGTGTGAAAAAACTGACCTGTTAGAAATGTGTCTTCTTATCCCTTTAACAAAAGTAAAGACCAAAACCGGCCTGCGCTTTTCTAAAAAATAACCATTCAACTTCCTTTTTTTCATTTTTTCTCTCAAAAACATAGCTTACGACCCCTCTTTGGAAACGAGCTCCTTGAGCTCATTCCAATGAGGAGTCTAAAGCTATGTTTTCACGCAAAAATTAAAAAAATAGTTATTCCAGAATTTGTTTGCAAGTTTACAAGTGTCGTCTGCCTCTCGTGTTAGGTAAAGGGTTAAGTACTTACACTGGAACGGACAGTGCAGCCCCGTAATCTCAAAAGAGGTTTCCTTCTTGTACAGATCGCGATCTCATTTCGACAGATTTACATGTACAAATCATTATTTCATAAATAAAATATTGTGAAATGAAGACAGACGCACGAAGAATAATGAAGCCATCGCACCTTGGCTGTGCAAAGCTGTCGCATTTCTTTCAAGAGAAATTCTCTGGAGCGGTGGGCGAAAAAGTGGACACAAAACGCTGCACTTTTTGCTTTTGCTGTGGCATGTGCTATCTTTCCCTCGCACGAAGCACGTATCGTGGTGCAAAAGGATGTTATTTCAAAGCACAGAGGTCAGTAATAAGGGTGTTTTCGATTGATGTGATAATAGTGGGTCTCTCATAAATAAAATGTTCAGAAACTATACTGGCTTCTGTCCACTTTTCGATTGGTTTTGTGTACAAGGCATCGTTTGTTCAATATTCTTTGTATGCAATTTGCTTCTGTTTTATAATTACATGATTTTTTCCCAAATAAATACTGTTTAAACTAAACAAGAGATTCTGGAATCGGAACATTCTCGCTTTCATAAATATCAATGATACAGTACGGGCGCTGTGGACTGGCCGCTTTCCACGGGTGGGCAACATTTTCGCGGACTAAATAATATAATCAAAAGTTAATTAGTGAATCACCGTGAACAGCCAGGGGCTTCGTTAATTAAAATTTTGTCGATGATGATTTTCGTTACCTGGTAAAACCATGTGTGCCCAGAACTGCCCACACGTGGATTACGACCACTCCACGGCGGCTGTACTGTAATCCCGATCGGCGGCACGCTGGTTATAATTGTCATTTAAATTTATGTTCCTGGCTGGCAACAAGTATATATATAGAATATACCCACAGTAGCTTGGTGTACCAAATGTTCACCACTAGTGGTGAAGTGGTGTTAACCGCGAGCCTTTGGCGCGCGGTTAACACCACTTCACCACGAGTGGTGAACATTTGGTACACCAAGCTACTTTGGCTATATTTTATTTATACCTTGATCGTCAGATTATTAAGAGTCGCTATCATTTGTTCTCGATTTTACTGAGCACCAGGCGTACATACGTGCGAATCTGTTTTTGTTTACACGAGCATCGGCGGGCGGTACTTCCGCTGTCCATTTTATCGCCGAAACGAAATGGAAAATGAAACGTGGCCTTTTGCATTTTAATAGCATAATAACATACCATTTCGAGTTATGGCTGCTTTATTAACATGAGATAATGCATGTTTGTTAATTTTTGGTGTCTTATGGGGTAAACTCATTTAAAAACGTAATAAATAATTGTCACTTTCATTTCACTCTTCGTGAGACGACGTGCGATAATTTTAGACAAGTTGCATTCAGGTCGACGTCACCAAAGGTCAGCTTGGATGTAGTTCCATAGTAGGTGTAAATTTTATCTACTGAAATCCCATTGCTGGCGTATTCACCACGGCTGGTGTGTAAAGCTAAAATTTATGTCATAGGCTTTTCATATATTGTAGAATAGATAATCATGGTATATACTAGAACGAACAATTGAGATTCATCTTGATAAGACTGTAGTTTATCCGTCTGTAGTTTTTATCACCAGTTCTCACGTTAGTATTTTGAACGGCATGTGTCCAAACTTCGGGATGGTGAAAAAGACAGTGACATCATCAGCTGGAGTTGTCGCGGAGCTAAGGGCGAAATAGTCAGAAATTTAAAGAAAATCGCTGATAATTTAAGGTAAAATACCTCCATTACTATAGCGGAGGAACGCGTCATTCCCGTTTCTGTTCTGTCCTTATTTTACGGTAGTCGAGAATGGACATTTTTGTATAGGCAAACGAAAAGTCGCGAGTTAAACCCTAGTTTTTACAGTAAAGGTGGAAAGACTGCAAAGGAAACAGTAGTCATCCCTGACTTATCTCTTCATAAAAATCGACTTTCGATAAAGTTATCTCCCCTGAAATTATTAGGCTGACAAGGAAGATCCAATTAAGAAGCATGTAATTGTTGAGAAAACACCTTTGACAACAGTGAAAAAATAAAGCGAAGTTTCCTTCACGTTTAATAAAGGAAACTATCTGTTGTTTTCGTTCATTAAAAGTTACCAAGAAAACTTGCCTTTATGTGGCATGCTGATGAGAAGCAATAAAGTAACTGTCCACTTTGTCTCTTTGTTTAGCGAATGTGGTTCTACAGTAATTTGTAAATTTTTATTTTTCACAGGAAAAAAATTGGGAAATCTTACCTCCCAGACTTTTATATTAATGGAAAGGGTGGTGTCTATATGATATGTCACGATGCGCACACTATTGATATAATGAGCAAAAAAGTGTTTCAGAACAACAAAGGATGGTAAAGCGCCGTTTTCTATTTTTCAGTGGGTTTAAACAGAGAATAATAATCAAAAGTTCAAACTGATTGGGAGAAAAAATTGTAAAAGCCAGATTCTGTCTTTTTATTCTACTCTATGGCAAAATGCCTCAAGGTTATGAAATGATGCGCACATCAATGACACAACTTCTCTGTCATCTCGAAATTTCAATTTTTGTATGCAGTTCCCATACCTTTTGTGTTAATTTTACTGAGAACTTAAAAAATAAGGGGAGCTAACTGTCCTCTTCCAAAATTGTCAGCCATGACTTGTGGCGACAGCAATAGTAATGATGGTGAAAGTGAGAGAGTTGTTATGATTACACCTAAGATGACAGAGGTAGCCGATAGTACAGTCAGATAAGGCTAGAAGAGTAAATTCTTTCTAAGTTACTCTTTCTTTGAAGTACCGTAGTACTGTCGAATCATGACAATACTGTAAAAGTATGCCCGACACAGGGTGGAATTGGGCCGGGAATGGACTAAGTAGAAGACGAATAAATAATAGGTATAACGTCTCTAATCCTGCTCCAATCTGAAGGCTGTTTTGCATTATCGGAGTACACTCTAGAACAATAGTAGTATAGTAGTATATTAATAACATGAACCCCATATGGTTAAATTTAAGTATATTTTATGTGCTTAACAGCATATGTATAAGGGGTTTTGAGCATGCTTCAGGGAGGATATACACCATATGGTTAAATTTAAGTATATTTTATGTGCTTAACAGCATATGTATAAGGGGCTTTGAGCATGCTTCAGCGAGGATATACACCAGTCTCAAACGAGATAGATGTCACCCGAAATACGTGCCATGGTGGGGGGTGCCCGAAAAGGTCAAAACTTCATAGAAAATGAGAAAAATACCAAAAGATAGTCATCGAAAATACCGAAAAACATATCTGTCACCCGCCTTGGCCTACATACCCCGACGTTTCAGGTCCCTACAAGTCAAGGATACTAGGAAATAGCATGGACATTTTTATATTTTCGTTAGCACCTACCTCCTATCCGAGCCAATCTAACTGAGGAAAAAGGAAAAAAATGTCGACTTATTTAACCCTTAGAGACCTAAGTTGATCACTTGTTGATCCAATTACGTCTGTAAGAGTCTTAGGTCACTTTTTACTGCTATAGAACAGGTGTATCAACATACAGTTTCTGGATAAATTCGCAATTTTTATTCCTAGAACCTTGACAGTTTTTTCTAGGCAGTAAAGATTTGCCTAGAAACAACTGCAAAGGCACACACAGTATGTAAAATATCCAAGCGTAACAAAAATGCAAGAATCTCCAGTCCCATAAGGGATGAAGTCTTCTCTTGAAAAGTAAGTTAACTGAGTGCCCCTGTGAATTTTCTGCGCTCACTTAAATTAATGAACAAAGGACATTATCAGATCACGATCTTGAAAAACTTCAAGAGATCTCTGTACATTGAGTGATACCATTTAAATCTACCGGTTGTGAATAAACTCACAGGAGGTCTATATGGTAAGCATCGATCAAAGTGAGAACCTATCGTACAAACAATTCCATCCCTACAATTCTCTGGGTTTGCAGCAGAGTTTCGTAATGTACGAAGCACTGAACATGGGTGATTCGATAGAAAAAGAATGGAATGTGCTGACGAAGGTTCAATAAATCAAAACCACGTATTGAAGTAAAGATGAAATCACAACGTGGTTGCTCAAGCTGGTTACCATGGCCACACCCGAGATGTCAAGCGTTATTGCATCATGTCCACGTTCCCATCAGATTCCATCAAAAGAAACATGATATAGTACTTAGGTCAACCAAAGAAGGAAGTAGCATCGATTAAGACACTGCAATGGATCAAACAACTTTTAGAAAATCTTACAATGAGTGATGAATCAGAAAACTAACTGTTATTAAACTTGGCAAATGTTATTAGTAATCGATAACCAATGAGTGTGCTGTGAATCCAAACCGTATAACCAGGGACGCAGTTTCTTCAGAGATTCAAATAAGGAGCCTATAACTACCAAAATTAGCCATGAAATCAGCAATGTCGTGGAAAAAAGCCATGACAGCCTTCCAAAGCTCCAGCAACGACATTACCGGTTGACGTGGATAATTTTTGGGTGCTGGTGCGACTCACTTTGTAGCAAATGTCTCCGATAGTTTTATGCCTTTGGTGATGTCTTCCAACAATCTAAATATTGGACAACAGTATTTTGCCTGAAAAATTCTTGAAGAAGGAAAAGGGGGAGGGGAGGGGCTTATAGGCCTGGAAATAAAGAGCTTACAAGCCAGTTAACTGGTCACGCTATATAATATGCTGGTAACCTATAGGAAAAACAGTTATGATGCTTTCCGTCTTCTTTGTTTTTACAACGCCAGCCATGCTGTTAACGTTTTAACAAAATTTCCTTCAAAATAAATAGTAACAACTAAAGCTCGATCTCGCTTAGGCGAGATCACGCGTTAGTTGTTGCTATTTATTTGGGTAGAATGTCTGTTAGGATGTCTACAACATGCCCCCTTTTCAAATGTGGATGTAAAGTACAAGATTTGTGTTGAGTTTGCTCTGAAAGATTGTCAAGTCTGACTGGCAAAACATGCGTGATTAGGAATTTAATTAATGTTGTATTATTTTATGGTAACCCGTAGTGCGTTCTCGTTTGTTACGCTCGACGTAACTCCCACGTAACCTAAACGATCGTTCTCTGGTTATTTCCAGGCCTTGGCTGACACCCTCACTGAATGATTTACGTCCTTGCAAACGACTTCCATACATCACATTACTATAGATTCTAGAGATATCCGCAAACCTTATTTTTCTTTCATTTTCCTTTCATGTAAAACATCACTTACTACAATTGTTTTCTCGAAAGCCTTCAGCGATTCTAATCATTGTCAGTGGTGTATCATCAAATGTTCTTGCAGCTTATTTCAGTGTTTTGTGATTGGATATGCAAACGGGGGTTGTTGTTGTTGTTGACTTGTGTTTATGGCCGCTTAGGAAAATAAGAGAGATGCACACATGGTGAACGCGTTCTGCAAACAAATTAAATGGACTTCGGACTCGGGCAAAGCCGAGAAATCGAGACTCCATTAACGTGAAAATAAAACTAGATCAAACTACAGTTGATATTTTTTGTTGAATTGCTTGGTACGGTAAAGAACACACCCGAATGACACAGGGTTGGATTTAAGTCTGATTGCTGTTCAACCAGATTAATCATTGTTTGTGTCACGAATGAAATCTGATAGACCCTGTTCCCTATTCGCAATGTTCCGTGTGTCAATAAAATTTTCTGACATTGTGATATTGTTTTGAGGCCGTGTCCCCGTTGCTGACTTATGGCTATTGTTAATCATAATATTGATTCTCGGAGATATACTTTTTTCGAACATTTCTCCAATACAAACACGACCGCAATAACTCTTCACCCACATAACCCTTTGTACACTGTGGGTCTTTAAGCGCACGCTTGCCCGGGATGGAGGTAGCTCAGTGGTTGGAGCATTGATTTTCAAGCCGAAAGGTACACGGTTCGACCCCGAACAGCGGCAACTGCGTTGTGTCCTTGGGCAAGGCACTTAATCCCGATTGCGAACGAGAAGCACGGTGGCGCTGTGTACTAAGATGTACTCTACTCGATGGTGCACTTGCTTTTATTACGCGCCTGTTCTATGTAAGCCCCATCTACAGCAACACTTTACCATGCGGAAAATGAAAATCTGTTCCGCACATATGTGCCGAATGGTAATCGTTGCTGGACCATTTTTAAATAGAAGCGAAATTTCACTGGAATTTTCTAGAAATTATGCAACACAATTATTATCTGAATCGCTAGCGATGGCTGAAAATCGTCCATTGAGTTCCAATGTGTTCTATGTGCCAGTAGGTGCACGCTAAAAGTGTTAAAAATTACACTTGAAGTGTTGTATTTAACACTTACCAAGTGCTGAACTAGCACTTTGTTCAAGTGTTGATATCCCAGAACTTGACATGTGTTACAATAGTACCACTTGACAAGTGTAATGTTGCGACACTTAAAAGGAAACAACGCAGATGACGCGGATCAGGCTCGAACTCTCGAGCCTGATCCGCGTCATCTGCGTTGTGTCCTTTTAATTATGTACTCACCAAGCGCAAATCAAATTATGGATGATTCTGGAAGAACCACCAATGCTAGACACATGGGAAGTGCCATCCATTTAAGTTTCATATGTCTGACAATTGTTATGTCTAAGTGCTTAGCTTAAAGCATTGCACGTTGAGTGTTAAAATCAAATCCTAAGAATTAGAGTGGGTTTAACTAACACTTTAGTTTTTAGTGTGTGCTAGGATCGTTATATGGACGGATCTTGACCAGCCAAATCGAAGTTTTTGTGCATTGTGGTATATTCTTTGATTTAAAATTGCAGACTGTCCTTAAAATTCGGAACTCGAAGTACGAATGCGATAATTTGATGTCTACAGTGTACAACTGGGATGTTACAAATTGGTAGGTCGACTACAGCGGACCGAGATTCAACAGAATGCCGCCTCGCGGGGATCTTGTTCACATAGCCGATCAGTTTGTTTGTTCGTTTACTTGCTTGCTTGTCCACATCCGTCCGTCCTTCCATCCGTGCAGTTTTTTGGGAGTTTTGAGTTTTTTTTGTGTCCGGAGATGCATTATGAGCTTACCGAAATATTATGAGCTTATTTGATATATTATGAGCTTTATTACTAAGATATGAGACTTAATTTGCCTCCGTTCGTTCGGTGGAATTCAGCGACACATTCAACAACCAGAGTTATATCGTGTTGAACAATTTTAGGAGCGGACGAAGCCGACGAATCCGGGATGAATCACCGAGTAACGACGTATACCTGTCGGACTCTTTAAATTACTAACCTTAGCAGATTGTGAAGATAAGTGCAAAATGACACGACGCAAATGACGCGGTTAACGGTCGAACAGTCAAGTCTAGTGCTCTAATCAATGAAGCACTGTGCCCTCTTCTGATCAAATTTGAGAGCCTGTACAGGGAGCTATTTATTTATTTATTTATTTATTTATTTATTTATTTATTTATTTATTTATTTATTTATTTATTTATTTATTTGTGTTTAAGGTAACATATTTCTAAACAATAGCTATTCGCAACCGCAACATGGATATAGTCCAGGAAGTCGTTTTTACCCATGTCACTCTTCTTCGAGGACTTCCACCCCAAGTATTGGTTACCGGGTCCTGTTTTACCAGCAAAAATAGCTTGTGTTCTGCACTGAACAAACACTGCTACACTTCCCGGGTTTCCCGCGGACAACAGAAAGCAAGTTGTGTGAGTGTATCTGAACAGATCAATTGTGTTCGACTGTGCACAGATAACAACTCTATGCTTGATTATCATATAATCGATGACCTAACTCAACGTTCAACAGATCGACATGCTGCTGCAATACGTTAGTGGTGCATACAACGACAACGCTAGGAAAACAGTCTTTACACAGAAATAATGGATTTGGTTTTTAATTGAGTCAATATTTAAGATCATCTCGGGAGCGCGATGCCTTAGTGGTTACGACATTGTACTTCAAACCAAAATGCCCAGGGATTGATCACCACCAGAGGCAACTACGTCGCGTCCTTAGGCATGGCACGAAATCTCGATTGCCGATGTGAGGGCAAGGCGGCGCTGTGTACTAAGGTGTAAAGTCTGTCGATAGTGCTCTTGTCTTCATCCAATGTTAACCCTGGTTGTGCCGAGTTATTACGTTGGGGAATCTAACAGTTACTCGCTGCTGCTCGGTGATTCTCTCCGGGTACTCCAGCTTCCCCCACCCGTCAAACCGTCCGAGAGGAAGTAGTACTGGCTGTCTAAAGTGACGTTAAACCCCAAAAAATTAATTTACCATCGACTCATATGAAAGACGTGATCATTTTAATGAACTCAGCGTTCGATAACGTGCGTGGTACAGTGATATTTTTGAGTGATATAGTGTGGCTTTTTGTACCTCTTCACATTGTTGATGAAACATTCCCAGGACAGAACAGCATCAACACTGAGCTCCTTTTGTGGTGTCGTTACACAAATGTCTCGAGATTTCGTCAATATTAATAACAATACTGCAAAATCAAGACCGCGTAAAGAAAAAACAAAGGAAAAGAACATCTGAAGTTCATTTTTATCGTACTTCTATCACTAGGCTAACATCTGGAATCGAGAAAAAAACGGGTAAATTCCGACACTTTGAGAATCACGGATGTATTAATTAATGAATAGATGGATTAACACATTAAGATGTTTTTCTTTCATACATAGAAGATATCTAGTGTTTTTGAGCGGATGTCGAAAATTATCTCATGAGTGACCGAGACTAATGTTTATTTTTCGAGAGCGCAAATAACCATTTATCTCGGTAACGAGTGAGATAATTTCCCCGTACCCACTTGCGATCTGATTAAGCTGGCGGGTTTCAAGCATCAATTCAAGTTGAATACATGCTAAATTATTGCTGATAATGATCGGTATCCTCTCAAAAACACTAGATTTTCATTTCGTTATACGTTTTTAGAACAAATTGAACATTTTCAGTGATAATTTGACTCGTATTCACCTTGAAGTGATGCTTTGAAAGCCGCCAATTTGATTATTACCGTGAAAGTGAAAATTTCTATATCTTCACAGTTGGGGATACGATTTCTATCTTTCCGCATTTTTTACGATAATCTATCTTTTAGCGTATAACAAATTCATTACAATGCCCACTTGATAAAACAACAGATAATATGTCATTTTCTCAGCTACCAATGTTGCTTTTATATTTTAATAATGTTACTTGGAAATTGTGCATATAAAAGCATGTTAACATATGCAAATTTGGTCATTCGGATAACCGGTTACAAGAACGTTGGGCGGAGTGTTTGGTAATCCCTCCCGCCAACACTTCGTATTACATGTACACTGCAGACCAGTTAATAAATTTGTTACATGGTATAAACACTTTTAGTTTCAGGAGCTTGTGAAGTAAGATTCCCGGTACGAAATATCTTTGCGACCATTTCCTCCGGTCATACTTCTCTTTCGACAAGTGAGATCCCCTAGTGTTGTGGGAAGAAAACAGACAGATAATTTAGACCGAATGGAGAGTAGGTCTCGATCCGGTCGAAATTTCCTGTCCAGGTTTGTGACCACATAACTGTACCATGAAAGATAATAAATAACCCGGGTCCATTTAGTACAGACTATGCAACCGTCAAGTCCAGTTACTTGGAAAAACTCGAAGAATGTAAATCCTGTTTCAAACAACAAACAGCAAGTGTATACATTAACATACTTACCTAAATTTTTGGTCAAAAGATATGAAAACGGTACTTAACAATTGAGCACCAAGGACAACGGATGAAATGAAACTGATCACAACAATTCGCTTCTGATAAAAACCAAATTCACCAATTTCACTTAAAATTTCATCGAACTGCATTTTAACTGTGAGCTGTATCTTTTAAATATGAAGTTCAAGTCCACATTAAAATGTGTTTATAGTTATCTATGCTATCGTTGAGTACTGTGGTTCACATGTATATATATATAAAGCTATCAAACAAACACAAGGCCATCTAATACAGTTGGTGCCTCCGTGAACTTAACAAATAGCAGAGACCCTCACTAATGGTGGCAGAGTACAGTTGTAACCCTTTGCATTATCTCTGTTTGTTTGTTTTTCGATTTTCTTTTTCTGGGAGTGTTGTTCTTTTTTTCTTTTTTAGTCTGAATGTTTGTCCTAATTTTTAATTTTTTTTTTTTTTTTTTTTTTTTTGGGGGGGGGGGGGGGGGGTTGTTTGTTTTGTTTTGCTTTTTTTCTGGGGGGGGGGGGGGTAATTCTTTCTTTTGTTTTTTGGGGAGGAGTTGTGTGGATTGGGATTTGAAGACCCATTTAGAATGGCTATATTGTCTAGAGTATAAGTATAAAGTTAATTTTAGCTAATCGTGTAATCGAAAATACTTATATAGTTGAGCCCACTTAATTGGTTATCTCTTAACTGAATAACCCTGTTAATTGAATGTAATTTCCCAACACAAAACCATTTACCATACCTCCAGTACAAATTTGACCTGTTAATTGAATATAGGTTATAGAGTAAACTCCTGTTAATTCAATAGCAAATCTTGTTGCCTGTCGAGAAATTACCCTGACTCTCCACAGTTTTCCTTTGTTTATAGACATATTTGGCCTCAATACATTCAATACAGGCATCTAGTCTATTTTTTTGACAGAGCTCATAGAGCTCTGTCAAACAAGATATAATAAAATAAATGCTAAGTTTATCTCTAGAATATAGGAAAGTGACACAGTCTATGTTAATCGAATACTCCTGTTAACTGAATAATTTTCACTGGCAATTTGGCTATTCCATTAAGAGGGTTAAACTGAATTGGAATTGTACTGCATCTACGCCTCGGGCATCAGTAATCCATTATTTCATACAGTAAAACTAAACTCGTAGACCTCATTAAGGTGGTGGTTACGTGACCAGAAAATAGCGGGAAATTTTATTTGTGTTCAGAGCTAAATTGACAATTTTAAGTGACTACATATATTTTATTTTAAAGTAATGTGCCATCCATAATTGTGATTGAAGGAGCTGTTCAAATCAAGCCCCTCGGCTTATTCTGTATTTCCTATGGGAACTTAAATTATAAGAGAAATAATCTTCTACGATCTTCTTATTGTTATGATTCCTGTTGTGAATTTTGTTCGAAGCCCTAAGCTTGGCTGATTGGGGCGGGGGGTACCAGAATGGCATGTTCTTGGTTGTTTTATGTCTTAGGCCTTATAATCTACAGGACAGCAGGCGTGGTGGTGAGTTTCATTCCTTGAGTGTAAGAAGGCTTTGCAACGCTAAAGCATTCCAAAGCCTTGTTGCACTCAAGGGACAAATTTATCAATTTTGTGCACTTGGGTAAACATCAGACATAAACCATTTCATTTTTATTTTTTGAACTTTACAATGGTTACAAAAAGAGGGCATACGGTCGGGGGGGGGGGGGGGGCACTAAAAATTTGCAAGACGTGACGTCCTATTTTTTATTCAGCTCCTTTTTACACCCACCCACCGCTACGTGCAAATTTTCTACTACCGTTCTCAGACACCCACCCCAACTCTCCCATTAAAATCCAAAATAAACTTATAAACTTAGTAAGCACAGCTGTCTTTAGGGGGGTTTCATAATGTTCTTAAACTGGTACCACCGATTTAAACCTCTGTGGGCTGCTCTGAGTCCCAATCTACAAATGACAAGCTGTTCATTACCAGGCTTGCTTGGCCAGAGCAGGTGTACATATACGGGAACAAATTTTCATTTGAATTGTTCTGTCAGTATCCTCAGGTGTCTGCTACTTTCCTACTAACGTGTGACATTTTTCCAGATTAAGCCCAATATTCTCACATATAAAGCCTCCTGATGTTGTATTTATGTTAAGAGTGTGATGTACAACATCATCTTAAGGTTTGAAACACAAATGATGGTATATATTAGCTGATATATTGATATATAGTTGAGCCCACTTAATTGGATATCTCTTAATTGTATATCCCTGTTAATTGAATATACTTTTCAAACACAAAACCATTTACCATATTTTCAGTACAAATTTGATCTGTTAATTGCATATGGGTTGTAGAGTAAACTCCTGTTAATTGTATATAAATTTTTGTAATATGTCGAAAAAATTACTGTGACATGCACTAAATTCCCCTTATTTATCAACCTTTTTGGCCTCACTACATCCAATACAGGCATTTATTTTATTATATCTTGTTTGACAGAGCTCTATAAGCTCTGTCAAACAAGATATAATAGAATAAATGCTCAGTTTACCTTCAGAACACATGAAACTGACCAAATCCCTGTTAATTCTATACTCCTGTTAATTGAATAATTTTCACTGGCAAAATGGATATTCAATTAAGAGGATTCTACTGTATTTTTAAAAAATTCAAAAAATTGCACAAGTTGGAAATGCACATTTTTGGTGCACTCAAGAGACCTACCCACCCCCACGTCACGTCTTGCAAATTTTTGGTGACCCCCCCCCCCCCCCCCTCCCCTGATACGGTAGCCAAAAGGACCATGCGGGAGGGCTTGAGATAACAGATTTTCAACTTTTTAGGCCTAATGAATATACAATTACATGAAAACACATATGTATACCGTGGGGAATAACATAGCCAAATTGGCTGTCTTTCTGTTATCCTCAATTTAAATTATATTGCAACAATGTACTGGACGTTATGAAATTTTAAATAAAGTGCAAGTCCAGCCTTGCCCTTCTTTTGGGTTGTCCTTATGCCTCATTAAATGCTGTCACCATAACACCCTGAATCAAATGGTTGAATCTGAATATTGCTTGGACCAGTTCGAAACAAACGATTAACACTTTCGATAAAGTTATCTCCCCTGAAATTATTAGACGGGTGGGGAAACTCCAATCAAGAAGCTTTTAATTGTTGAAAAGACACCAGTGACATAAGCAGAGAATAAAGAGAAGTTTCCTTTTGTTACTTTTAATAAACGAAAACAACAGCTCCGAAAATTTACTTTTATGGCAAGCTAACAAGAAACAATAACCTCCCACTTTGGCCCTTTGTTTAGCGAATGTATTTTCATTGTAATTCGCAAGTTTTTTGTTTCTTCCCGGGAAAACAATTAGCAAACCTTACCTTCTAGACTTTTATATTAATGGAAAGGGCAGTGTCCATATTATGTGTCACGATGCGCGCGCTGTTGAAATAATGAACAGAAAAAAAATTACAGAACATCAAAAGATGGTGAAAACGCCGTTTTCTTGTTTTTAAATGGGTTTAAACACAGAATAATAGTCCAACGTTAAAAAAAAATGGGGAACAAAGTTGTAAAAAGCCATCTTCAGCATTTTTACACTACTTTACTGGAAGAATGCCTGAAATTTGTGAAGTGGGGTGCACATCTCGCAGTTGCAATCTTTATACGAAATTCTACAAACTGTGTGTTAAATTTACTGACAACTTAAGAAAAGAGAGGGACTTTCCTGTAAGTCTCTTCTAATGGTGAACAGTTTTAGCCATGATCCAAAAAGTACTACAGGATTGAATGATTACCGATTCGCTTATATTATTTGGTATGCAGGCTTGAAAATAAACGGCTTATGTCGTAACCCATTGGAAGATGACACTATATAGCATGATGGTAACCCACAAGGAAAGGTGGGGGGTTGGGGAGGGGGGGGGGGGGGTACTTCTCTGCCAGTAGGTGATAATTGCGGATTCTGGACCACTTCGTACATGTACCGTACACGTACAGGTACACGGTGCGTTTACCATCGTAGGATTCAGTGTTAAATCGCCGACACGTTCGCAAAAAATGTCATTTTTTATGGTGGTCCAGAATCCGCTGTTATTTTGAGACTCCTAGATCGCACTTTTAACGTTCAAATACCCGTTGGCGAACGTGTCGAATGTACACGTTTCTCAAAAAAGTGAAAAATGTATGAAATTGTACATTTTTTACTTTTTTTTTTTTTACTTACAATTTTTTGTCAACGTTCCCATCGCGGATCAGACCATCAATCCATCGTTGGTGAACGCGAGCAAAAAACGCTTTGCGGATTCTGGACCAGCATCAAAAAACGGTTTGCGGATTCTTGACCAGTGGTCCAGAATCCGCAAAAGGTTTTTGATGCTCTGAAGGTGGTCACGTGACCTGCTAATTAACCAATCAGATTGCTTGATTCTCCGCTAATTAACCAATCAGATTGCTTGATTCTCATAACCTATGGCGCGAAATGGGTGTAAAGTGTAGTTAAACTAGTGCGGATTTCTGGGATGGGAACAAAAAAAAACAAATGAAAAATAGTGAGTGAATAATCGGTGATGCGATTTTTAACGCGTTCGGAGGCAAAACGCATTTATATGGGTTTTATCGTGTAAAATGTTTTTTCTCAACTGGTTTTTAGTTATTATATTAAAGACAGAAGATTTTTATTTACTTAAAACATAAAAAATAATTATACATTTAATTTTAAAAATAATAAAATAACTCACATTAGCATACTCAAAGGATTATTAATAATTTAAAAAACGAAAAATGTTTTTACAGATGGATGCTAAACGTCGAGATCATATTTTAAATGAATATGAACGTGCCAAGAAGAGCATTCAGTGCTGACAGAAGCAGACGTCTCGGAGAGATGGAATTGAGACGCGAAACCGCAAAAATATTTAAACCCGTGACGGAGGTTCAAGAGCGAAGCAAGAAGGAGATCGTTGACGAATTGAGACCCATAAAAGAGGGTTCTTTGAGAATGGGTTCGTTGTCCGGTAGTTTTACAAACCAGATTTCCTTTCAATCTACACCAGATTACGTTCCCACAGGGATTCAAACCAGAGTGAGCGACGATACAGCTTCGACTATCACCACTGATAGCGTCGCGTCGTCCGAGGATTATGGTAAGAGAGATCTGTTGTTTGGAATTCGCGAGGATTCGAGCGGTAGGAAATTCGTGGGCGACACAGAAGTGGAAATAGATGATGATGAGTATTTATACGTCGGTCCGAATAAATATAAAATAACTGATGGACTGCGCAAATTACTCCTTTTTGACAAGCCTAGAGATTACACGGAACAGGATTTCGACAATTACGGCGACATTCTGGTTCAGACCCACGCCATGAAGAGAGATAACGATGCCGGAGAGACGAGATCCAAAGCCAGCAGAGGTTACAAGTGGACGAAGGTGGTGAAACCAATATGGGATATGAATAAAAAGTATGACGAGTCGAGAACCGGGAAAGGAGTGAGAACCACTTTTCTTCCGAGTGATTCTGACGCTCTGTCTCAGAGATTGAGTTTGTTGATGGCAAGTAGACGTGCTGGTAACACAGGATTAGATAATGAGATAGTTAGCATATGCGATGAATTGTTAAGACAGAAGGTTTTGAATAAAAACCATTATAAAAGGCTGATGAACGAATTGAAGGATTGATGTATATAATAAGTAGAGAGAAACAAACAAACAAACAAAAATATATAAAATAAAAAACAGTAAATTTTACACTAGAATAATAAAAGTATTTAAACAACAAACGATTTACCAGTGAAAAACAAAATATATATTATAAAATAAAAAAAATATGTTGGTGATAAAGAACAGGGGATACGTCAGAACTTACGTTCAAGGCGGTTCTGGCATCGTCGATTCTATAATGCGAGCGTTCATGAGAGATGCGGGTAGAAAACTCGCATCGACCGCGTTTGAGGTCGGTAAGAAGACGGCTTTGGATGCTGGTAAGAAAGCCGCTTCTGAAGCCAGTGGTAGGATAGCTTCTGTGGCTGGCAAGAGGGCAGCCGACGCGTTGATCGACAAGTTGATCAGTCCACCGGCGTAGCGAGCTGCATTAGAGTGAACGCCGAAAAGTTGGAAAGATTTTAAGGATGCTGTGGTACCCATACAAGATTTAGCCAAAATGACCAGTGGATCCGGATTGAAGAGAACTCGCGACGGTGTAATATAAATAATAATATTAAAACTGAGTTTGAAAAAAACATAAAAAATTGTGTTTGAAAAAAATCTAAAATAACAACAACAAAAAATAAAACAAAGATGAACATTAAAGATATGTCTTGGAACGACGCCGCGACCAAGAGGTCGAATAACGAGTTCTTTCCCAAAAGCATAAGAGGTTTGATAGTGGGAAAATCGAATTATGGAAAGACCAATCTGTTGATGAATCTGTTGTCCCGACCCGACTGGTTGGATTACGACAGATTGTTTGTGTTTGGCAAGAGCTTGTTTCAACGTAGATCGTAGATTGCCCAAAGACGTCATAGCCAGAATCTTTGACAGTAGGGAGGAATTCGACAAAAGTGAAGCTCCTCTTTCGACCATTTTAGACGGTGCGGCGATGGAATTGATGAAGAGAAATGCATCTTCGAA